>VZSV01000012.1:5023178-5123564 GCA_013398735.1 Nothocercus julius
ATATATTGCTTGATTGTGGTCCCTGAAATGTTATAAAAGCCTTTAACTGTCGCAGTTAAACTGCTGTGGCCTTGCTTGTCAAAAAGAGCTGCTGAATTTATTTCTATGTACATTGTCACTATAAAATGTTACTTTCTTTTCTCTTTTACAGGCAAAGAGCTATAATAATCAAGTTTCATTGTCATTTCAACCTTTATTCTAAAACATTATGATGTGTAGAAAATTGATTAGCTGGAATTTAGTATATACAACGAAAGGAAACTTTGTTGAAATCCAGAGGGCCATTTCTGTTCATTTGATAAATGTATTAGTTTCTTTGGTTTCCTGAATTACCAGGTAAAGGGCAACATTTTCCAGATCTAACTAATTTCACTGAAACATATGAAAGACAAATACCAGAAGTCAAATCTAAGGTATTCTTCCCATGGGCCTTAAAAAAAAAAACCAAAAAACAAAAAACAAAACTCTTTATTTTGAAAAGCTAAAGTAAGAGTTTAAAATCAAATGGATAATTCATGTGAGATACATGAACTGAACAACACATCAAGCTGTTTTACCAACTGAAATGGCCTGAATTTCCTCAGCATCATTAAAGAAAAGAAACAAATGGTGAAAAAATATATTGCTGTTTTATGCTATCTATGCAAGCGTCAGCAGTACCTGAGGCTCACAGCAAACCAGACCTGCTGCAACAAGTTCTGTGGGTCAGGCTGAGGGCAGAGATGTTAACCCGTATGGACAGAGACACAGATTTTGCTCATGTCCTATGGTCCTATAGCTGCAGCCATGGGGTCATATGTTTTTTCTTCTTCTGCCTATTCCCTCCTGCTGCCTCTTCCCGGGATGTGGAGCATAGCAGGAGGCTGCCTTCCCATCCCGAGGGAACTCCTGGGTGTACAGGCAGCTGCTTTGCAGACTCCTGATCTCACTTCTGACATGCAAGGGCCTCTGGGGTTCGCTAGGAGTCTCATGAGCGCAAGGAATATGGTCACCGTGGTCAGGTACGGGCAGGAAAAAAGTGATGGCAACCAATAGATGATCAATGATCAATTCACTGATGTGGAGACATTATGTTTATCACGAAAGATAGACAGAGGCATTCGTGTTCCCGTGGCTGACGTGGCAAAGTTGCAGCTGAACAGTCACCGTAACAGAAATACATTAAAAACATTCTGGCATATGCCATGCTTTTTGAGGAACAATAATTTAAGCAAATGTAAATTTTCCAGACTGGGCAAAAAAGAAGTCTTCATTTAACCTTCTGTAGGAGGTAACTTCATACTCTCTGGTAACATCAATCATCACTTCCTGACGCAAAAAAAGAGCAGTCTCCCAGTGTCAGTCCCATGTATTTCAGCCTAGACGAAGAAGCTTCTTTGTGGTAGGTGTTGCAGGAAGAACCAATGGTACCTGAGCGTGTCCTGGAGCGCATTCATATCTTGAACATATTTTGTTTTGTGCTGGAGTTGAATTTGGTGTGATAGGTCTGGAAAAATATAGAGCTGACAGACTCTATACACAGCCAGGTTTTTAGTTCACATTGGTAATGAGACCCAAGTACCCTGCCACTTTTTTTCATGCCTCTGTCAATTTAAAGTGCATTTTTAAATGAACAGTGGGGTTATTTGGGTCTATTAATTACAGTAATTGTTTCCTGCGTGGAAACCACATGTATGAGATGTGAAAGGCACGTGTGTGTGAGAGGGAATGCTGGCGTGTGTGAAATTGGTGCAGTTCCCCTTTGAAGATTTTTTTTTTTATCCCTAGAGAGGGAGCTTGTAATGAGCTACCACGTTTATACTGAAGGCTTCAATGCTCCTTGTTGCCCCATTGCTGCCTTGCCTTTCACATAGAGATTAAAGCCAGTGGTTGAAGCTACTCCTCCTTCTCCCATGTGGCTGGTATAAATTCTACATCAAATAGAAAGAAGGAAGGGCAGGTTTGGCTGTCAGCAAAAAAAATGAGGGAGAAGTCTGACAGCAGCAGGAGCAGGGGCTCAGTTTTCATTAATCTGGAGGGCACCAAAAGAGTAAAAATAAAGCCTTGGGAAGATGCCCACTGTGCCCTTTAAACAAAGCCCCAGTGATTAGCATAGTAAGAAGAGCAGCATTGATAAGCACATGGGAAAATACTTTCCAGAAGTCTTCTCTACTGATGGATATGATGGGAAATTCATGCACATTTTGATGCTGTTTGTATAAACTTGAATACTGTGGTTTGTGCATTGTGGAAGCACAATAGTGATTCTGCAGTTAATGTTCTAACCTGTTTTCTATTACAAGTGTCTCCCTTTTAACTTTGACCAAAAAAAAGCCTTCTTTCTGCCTGATTATGTTGTTTTTCCTAACATAGGATCTTGCCAGAGAAAAATTGTTTGGGGAAAGTTTGAAGTAAATCTGGAGCTCTGCAGAAGCTTTTGTTGTTTCCCTTTTTACATCTCCTTTTGCTGCAGTGCCATATCTCAAATGTAGCTCAGCCCGTGTGCTCTCCTGCCCTTTGCCCTGTGTAGCGGGAGATGCCCAGAAATACATCCTGATAGAGGACAGCCAGGCAGCCTGGCCTTGCTGGATCACGGAGAGCCATGGTGGGAAGGGAGACAGTATTGAGGTATCTCAGAGTAGAGACTGGTTGGCCCTTAAGTGTTTAGACATTTTGTATGTTTTAAGTCCAAGTATAAATTGCCTCTCAAAGGCACTGGAGTTAATAGTTTTTTGGGATAAATTCCTCAGCTTGGCTTTAGAAACATTTGCATAGTCTCGGTACTTTTCTGTCCCTACATCCTATTCGCTGCACCTCTGCGCATTGGATCAGTAGCAGAGGGTCAGCTCTGGTATAAACAGCAGGATACAGGGAGAGATGCAAGGAGTCAGTGCAGGGTTTCTTCTCTGCCTGTTCATTTGGAATGGTCCCTGTGCACGAAAACAGCCAAACTCCACAGAACCGGGACAACGTGCAGTCAGAAATCAGCCTATGACCTATTCCCATCAGTACTGTTTTGCCTTCTTTCTTTCCACAGGAAATTTTTATACGTATTAAAATTGCTCCTTTTGCCCCTTCTCGCCCCATCCAGAGAAATAAATAAAGGCTTCAAGGTTCAGATGCAGGGCTACGAAATAAAACTCTCTTTGTTAGTTGAGCCTGAAATTTGAGCCACCAGAAGAATATTAGAAAGGGCTTAAGCTGGAGGAAAGTTTGATACTACTTGAACGTGGAGGAAGAGAGAGGCTGAGGTGGCGCTGCACAGAGAGGCGCTCTCAGAGAAGCCGTACGTCAGCAGGGAGCCCCGGCACAGAGCAGGGCACGGCTTTTGCTCCCGCAAAGAAAAATACCCTGTGGCTACCCAGTATAGTTCATTACCTTGTTAGTTAAACTATTTCGGGCTTTTGCTGGAGTTTAGCTGATCATATTTGAGTGGCTATTGCTTTGGATGAACGTCCAGCTCCTCTGAAGTCACTCCTTTGGTACCAGGGGACTTCAGGCTGTAATTTGTGCTAAATTTCCAGCTGGACCAAGGGCAAAAAATAAACAGACTTAATCCCAGAGCTAGTTGCCACCTCTTGGATATTCAAGCAGCCATAGAAAACATTTTGCCATGAGGTGAACTTTGTGGTTCTGCCCAGCATTCATTCAGTGAGATAAATGGCAGTCTTCAATGTTTTTTCACTCTGTTGTTGGTGCATCACTACATGGGCATGTAGCAGGCGGCAGGTTTCTTGTGGCAAAGCAGGACAGGAGACTCTTTCTCACTTAGGCTGAGTCAACAGATTAAGGAGACTATCAGAGTATTAACCAAACTGATTTTTTTTTTTTCTGATATGAGTATTCCACTGGGAAAGTAACTCTGGCAGATGGCTCTGGGGTCAGTGCAAACCAGGAGTAAGTCTACTGGAACGCAAAAGGGTAGCGACCTTCTGTGAGCACAGAGGCCTGGATGCTGGAAGAGGCAAAGGGAGGTTAAGCTGACAGGGAACCTGTGGTTAATCTTGGCGGATGCTTTGAGTGCAAGTGGAAAAATAAAAGCTTTTCTTTCTAAAATTTTTACTTATTTTGCAGCACTATGTATTTGGAAATACTTTTGTGATGAGCTTTTATGAATAATCTGTATCAGTTTTAAGATAAAATTTAATTAAAAGGAAATAGTTGAATTAGCTATGAATAGTATGAATTTAGCTATGTAATTTAAATTAGTGTCTACAATCAATTACCGTAGTCTCAGTTTGTAAGTGTACTGCATCAGCTGAGTGGATTGCTATGTTTTTAATTTGCTTTATTAACTATAAAAAAAAAAACAAACTTCAGTATGAGTTATTTTATATTTAGTCATGATTAAAAGTTCTTTCAGTATCAGGGGTTATTAATGGGCAATTATATTCTAAGTTTAAAATGGATTGATTATTTCTTTCCCAAAAAACACCAGTGCACAGACAACATTGCCTAGAAATAACATGTCAGTAATATCACACTACTGTACAGATTTTGAAGACAAATTTTCATCTGGCAAGCAGACATACAGGAAGGAACTGTTGTTAATATGGCTTTCACATAGACCAAATTCGTAAGGGCTAAAGCATGACTTGAAGCCTTATTTCTACTTTTTGCAGTTGGCAAAAGCAAATATATTTTAGGTTTTTCTTCAAGAATCTGGGCACAAAACTATTGATGGGGAACAGGCTGAGTTTTCTTTCTTGTTCCACTGGAAGTTTTGAACTACTCAGAAGATTATTCCAAAGAGCAACTGCCAAACAGAAAAATAAAAGGAATTCCAAAAATGACAACTGCAAACCAAGAAGAAAACACATTCTGTAAATATTAACACTTTGTTGAGAACCTCAATGTGTTCAACAAAAGTAAACTAAAGTAACACCCTGTGAGGAAGATAAATAATAAAAAAGCCATTTACAAATGAAAAGGCAGGAAGAAAGCCTGAGTCGTAGCCTAATAAAATGATACTCTTATTGACTTCAGTGCTCTTTGGAAAAGCACCATTATGATTTGTGCAAGGTCAGGGATGAAGGAAGGGATGAAGGCTGTCACATTCCACAGACTAGAACCCAGTTCTTTCCTATTCTTTCATAATAATGTGAGCATGAAGTAAGGTAATGGAATAATAAATAGCGTGGACACATTTAGATGTTCCCTATACAACAAATAGAATTTCCCTGTTTTCCTTCTATACATGCATCTATAAACATGAATAATAATGCTCTCTGTTTTCCTGCACCATTTGTCCGGAGACATTCAAGAACTGTTTACAAAAGCTACACAGAAAAGGAAAGGAAAACTAATCAGACAAAAAGCATATGGTGCTTTTAGGAAGCAAGCTGGAATTTGAAGTTGCTTTTGGTCATGAAGCCAAGAGTGACTGCTAGTAGTGAAAGATGTAAGTATTCAATCCAGCAGAAGTCACAATTAGGGCTGACTGAAAAGTATAATGTCAGACTCAATTGAAATCTGAAATTCGGAATTTTACTTCATCATGAACTATAATGATGAGCCAATCCCAGAATTTTCTTTGGAAAAAAAGTTCAAAAATATACAGTAATAACAAAATATTTTCAACTCTATTCAATTTTTTTCACTAGAAATTTTGATGTTCGTTAGAAATCTTGTTGTTTTGTTAGAAATCTTGATGTAAATGTAAACTGTTTTGACTTTATCTCCATTTTCCCCAAAGTGTTTTACTATGACATTAGTTTTATAGCATATTATTCATATTTAAAGAATGGACTTGACTGACACAGATTCTCACCTCTAGGGAAACATGTAGCCACTGATTCCGATGGACCTTGTCTTTGAAGGCTACCTTTATAAGTGCTGTTTAAGCAGGACCTGGTCTGCTTACAAGATCTCTTAAGATCAAACAGTTTAATAAAATAGGTCCTGTAGTCATCACCACTAATAGCAGTTAGGTGAATGTTTTTGGGGAAGAATACGCCTTATGGATCTTTTCTTATTTGCATTCAGTATTGCCTCTCCAGCAGCCCCCGTAGGTTTGTTCTTTGTTATCTAGGCTGCTGATGTATGTGCTGATAGGCTCACTGGGATGAAGGGAAGGCTTCGTGAACAGGGAGCAAGACTGGATCGTGCTCTGGGTGTCCCTGCTTGAGCAGGGGGGTTGGACTAGATGATCTCTAGAGGTCCCTTCCAACCTCAACCATTCGGTGATTCTGTGTGTAACTTGTCCTGGGCAGTGCGTCAGACACCTGCCTGCAGTTCAGAGGTTGAAATACTGTTGTAATGATTGTCTTTCTCCCTCTGGCTTTTTCTTTTTTTTTTTTTTCAAACAGTGGTAGAATATAGATTTTAGGTAGAAACACCCATTTCTTTTAAGAGAAACAGACTCACAGATGCATAGTAAAGCTTGGATTTGAGGCACCTGTTAGCTATTTCCTCAATCAGGGGCAAACTGGGAAATTCCTTCTTAAGAAATTCCTCTTTCCAGTTGCAGAAGTTCTTTAGGAAATGGGATTATGCTGAATTTAGAAATGTTGACTGTTTAAATCTGTGCCAAGCTAAAAGAGATGTGTTGATCTGTAGCTCAGTGTCAGAGTCTGGGATAACAGGGTCCTTTGCTTCTGGATCTCCTATTCAGTCCCACCCGAGATCTGGCTCTGAATAGTTCCTCTCTTATAGTCTGTTGATTTGAAATTTATGCCCTAACTGACAGTTTTTCATCATAAAACTTATCTGTGTCTTGGGAGTTAATCAGCACTTTCAGCCTAGTCTAAAATTACACTCAGCGTCTGTTCTCACAGTACCTTTGGCAAGTGGTAGGAATGTGAAATTGTATTTAGGTACCGTAAAATTGGACTTGGGGTATCCCAGTTTGGGAGACCTATGTAGTCCGCCTGTTTTGTGGTTGAAGGGTTTCATTCTAGAAGTTTTTTTATGATTACGGAATTATCCTAAATGTCAGAAATGCTGGGTAGGATGCAACTGAGTGAAAAAGCAAAGTTTCAAAGTTCCTACAAAGTCTTAAGCAAATGTAATGAAGCTCTCAAGAAAGAGGTGAAAACCTCAAGGCCTCATGCCCTGGGCTATGGCTTAAGGGTTAGTCTATTTTGATCTCAATATGCCTGGATATTGAGGTATCTAAAGGTAGATATTAATAGGCACCACTCATCGTGGTGCCTATTAATATGTTAAAGGGAGTCATGTGAACAAATCCCTTAGAATCTGGAGGAAAATATAAAATAGATCATACATCCATAAAGATTTGTCCTCTGGGGTAGATGTTAGCAAAAGGATTTAAAGACTTTCTGGCAAACTGCTTTTAAAAGTTCAGGAAAAGATAATTCAGACTAGGATGCACAGAAGCCCCAAGCAGTTATGAGCAGAGTGAAGACAGCAGTGACCCCTAATGCTCGTTGTGCAAGAAATGGGCTTAAGCCCATGGAGGTAGTTACTCTAATGGAAATATATTTGCTAACAGAGAAGCTTGGAGTTGGATGATGGCTTTGGAGTGGTCCCAGGTGCATCATTAGTTTTATCTGCGCTCTTGTAAAGTGATGTCCGTGGGGTTAATTTTAATGCACCCCCGTGCAAATTGTTTCTGCATCCCTCCCAGGACCCGTGCTGCAGTAGCTGCCGTGGCCCTCAGAGGAAGCTGCAGATTCAGTGTCAACTTTTAATGAGTTTGGGGTGAGTTGTGAAATGGACTCCTGGGCCCAGCTGTCTCAACCACCTCCGTTGGTCCCCTACTTCAGATGTCAGGCAGACAGGATGAGCCACTTTTCCCGCTGTGGGGGAAATAGGGACGCAAAGCGGAGCGTTTTGGGAGCGCTGCCAGCAGCCTGCAGCTGACGCACGGCGTAGCGAGGGAGCCTCCATTGCTGCCGTTCCCCTCCTATGTCCATGAGCTGGGGTGGTCAGCTTAAACCTTGACCCATGTGCCAAGCCACGGTGGTTGGATGAGTATTTGGGAAGGGCGAGCAGGTGGCCTTCAGCTGAAGGTCAGTTGTAGTGAGGAGCTGTTAGCAGGGGGACTGGCAGTGATGAGGGCAGAGAGATACAGAACGGCTTGGATGCGGTTCAGGAGTTTGTTCAAATGGAAAGAAGGAATGAGTGAGGATCGGCTGAGCTACCAAACTTATCTCAGGTTGAGTAGTGGGCTTCAAAGTGGAGGAGAGAGACAGACAGGGCTTAATTCCTCTGCGTCAAGCCAGGCTGGGCGAGGAGGTCAGGAAATACGGCTAGATGTAAACGCCGAGGGCGAACAGGTTCAGTGTAAGATACGGCACTAACGCCAGACGCGCCAGGTCTGTGTGCTGAGAGTTGGAAGTACTCGCTCAATATGAAAGTCGGTCACCCCTTTTAGAAATCTGAGCATACGTTATGATGCCTAATTTTAGCTGGCCAAATTTTAACATTTTGGCCTAAAACCCATCTGTTTCTGTAATTACCTGCAGAATTACTGCAGGGTATAAAGCTCCGAGTTTAACAAATTCAAGAAAAATAAGGGCTTGATTCATCAGTATTTGCCAGATTAAATAATTCTTTAGTACACATTTTTTAGACCCCAAGAATTTTTTACAGTCTTGCATAATAAACTGTTTGTGCAATTAGTAATAAATTTGTCACTGTAAGTCACTCTCTAAAGCTGGGAACAAGTATAACATTTATTGGTGTTTTAGTTTGTGGTTAAAAATAGCTATCCTGTTTTCATATAGTTAGAGCACTTTCAGGCGTGTTTTCTCCAGTTCTGTAGAGACAGGGAAGGTGACAGGCTCAGCAAGAGTGTATGATAGAAAAGTGTACTCTGTGTGTGAAAAAAAAGTTTATTTGCAATTTATTTTAAGCAGAGTCTGCACTTCTTCTGGTGTTGTATTTTTGTGTTTAACAAGCGTTTAATGCTGCCTGTTCTAATTGCAACAGGCCTTATCTGATATGTGCAGTCGGCTGTTACTAATGTTAATACATTATACAAATACGTAATGTTAATACCTTACACAAAACCAAATCCTCGGTGCTCAGCGTGCAGCATTAGCACTCAGTAATTAAGCAGGACGCAAGGACAGATTTAACTTCCTTCATACGCCACCTCTATTAACTCTTCCTATCAAACATGATGCTGCTTGTACATTCTACCCATATTCAGGCTAAACTTCTACAAACGTCAAAGTTTCTTGCTGCCAAAGATTTCCTAACGACAGATTTCCATTTTACTGCTGGGCTCTGTCATGGGCCCTGGAGGTACCAGTCTTGAAAATGTGTTTGCCGTGAGCTGTACGCTGAAGTTGCTCATATTGCTGCCTGCAGTACGGTGGGTAGCTGTGAGGCTACATGCCATGGGCACTTAATGTTCATAGCATTTATCAGAACAGGTGGTTATTTATTTGGAAATCTCAGACACAGAGTTATTTGATTTAGGGAACAGTCTTATAGTTTATTACCTCTGGATATCCCTTAGCTCCTTGGGAAATATCTTAATTAATACTATTTTCTTGATTCCTGATTACATTTACTGTAATTTATACATACTTATTTTCACTTGATTTTATTTTGTAATAAATCTTTTTGGCCATGTGTCACATGTTTATTAGCTTTGAAAAAGTAAAGTTGATGCAATATACATTTATAAAAGAAGGAGTTAAGCTCACTATGGGCTTCAGATGCTGAGGAATCTCTTTTATATAAGTCAGCAGCAGAAGAATATTCTGAGCCCTCACAAAATTACACCCTAGCCATGTATGGAGGGTGGCATTGGGGATAGCTGAGGATTGGTTAGGAAGAGGGGAGATGTGGGGCAAAGAAAGGATTCAATTATATTGGAATTAACTCTAGATCATTCAACTGGATGGAAACAAAATTAATTATACAACATTTGTTTTGAAGAAGCCGAGCCAGAAAAAGCACAGTGCTGCCAAATAATATTTAATAACTGTAGTCATTTTTTTTTTAAAAAGAAGCTTTTGGGACTCTTGGTAGATCATTGAAACCAACTGCTCTTTTGATGAAGTATGTGTTTCTTTCAGATTAAATTACAAAGGCTGTCTCATGTTCTCATGAGATTCTGTAAACCTATATTGCATTATTTTAGTAAAGGCAAAATAAAAAGAAGTGATTGGCGATCCCAGACTTTCTAAGAAAGGACAGAGTAGAGTTTTAATGAGCAATTATCCAACTGTCCCTTCCACTGCTTTTCCCCAACCTGAGCCTCAGGTTTTCTATAGCTCTGTGAGAAACTATTTTGCTTGAACAATTTCACATTTCCTGGCCTTGCTCGTATCTTGTAAGTGATGACGTGTCTCAGAAAATAGAGTAACAGAAAGAGAATGATGGTTCTGGAGAGAGTTGGGGGAAAAAAAAAACCCAAAACAACAAGAAAACTTTTTCAGAGAGAGAAGGGATATGTTTACCCTTTACTTTGGCTTCAGACCCCTTGTCTAGACGCAGCTTCGTGTCCTTAGTTGTTGCCTCAGAGCCTGGAGGAGGTTCATCTCACCTATTATTGTCCAGTATTTTGATCCTCCTCAGGCATTTACTCTGAGCAAAAGTGTTGGGCATTGCCACCAAAACTGCCAGAACTGGGTTTGGCAGGGCCTGGAAGGGGTAATTTTGCCTTCTTGAAGACAACATCTTGCACGCTGCCAATCCATACTGCCAAACACCTCCAGTCCTGAAAAACAATGTAACTCGTGGTGTTACCCTCCCTTGAGAGTCTTTGTGTGCATATTCACAGTTAACTAATTTTAGGCCATGCTTCAATGTTTATATTGATTTGCTGAATAAATCTGTCTGAGATGTTTTGCATAGACAAGTCAAAAGTAGTCACAAATGGGGAAAATGTTAATTGGGCTGGACAGCTCTGTGTTAGATTTCAGGTGCCCCCACAGCTGCGAGCCTTTTTTCTTTTCAACAGTGTTTTAGCCAAGAAGTGGAATTAATGGTAGGTTTATCTTAACATTTCTGAGTCTTCTGGCTTTACATGGCTCCTTTCTTGCCCAGTTTGAGACTCCCACTGGGAAATAATTGAAATCCCTCCTGGGAGAGTTTCTACAGCAAAACTGTTTTCCTTTCAAGCCTCCCTTCTGTTTTGCCTCTTTTGCCTTTGACGGAGATGTGGCTGGATGTGTTGATCAATTTTTAAAAGGGCTGTGGGTGCGAAAGGGAAGGACAGGCAGAATAGCTGATTTGCAGTGATACCTTGCCGTGTTTATTACTCAAAAGTTCTCTTCAACTTTTGGGTATTAGATCTGTAATTTTTCTGCACTGTTAAGAGATTTTTTTGTGTTTTACATTTCATTAAAACCTTTCTTGACAACCCATGCTGTGAACAGTACAGAGTGGGTAGACCAGCTTGGAGCATGGAAAGATTTAACTCGGCGTTTCAGGATCTGGGCCTCTTAATGCTCTCCTAGCACTTGCCGTGGGAATTACTCTCCCAGGCGCTATTCTTCCAAGATGTTTCCATGGTAGAGAGCTTTGTGGGGCCTATTCTAGATTTTGGTAAAGAAAAAAACAGTAAACCAGTGACAACTCGCCTGATTTTACATACAAATGTTAAAACTCTGTCTGAAGTTCAAGTTATGAACTCCTGCTAAATCTAGAGAAGTTTGGGAATCTTTCAAAGGTTTTGCAGCTGTCTATCATGGCAATGCATGATCTTAGATAGACACCTTGATGGCAGTAGCATTAAAATAAGTTGAAAAGAAGTGGCAGGAAAGTTCATGGCAAAGCTGATAGTTCCTAAATAGCACCTTACTCTGTAAGTTCTTTAATCAGTAGCCATGGCTGTATTCTTGCAGTACAGTTTAACCTCCTCTGGGAAAGGCCAAGGAATTTACCGGAGAAAGACAAAAAACATTCTCTCCCTTAATAAATATGATTTTTTTTTTGTTTGGATGTAGATTTCATTTTGTGAGTCAGAAATAAAATAGCAGCAAAATAAAGCTTAGGACTAAAGAAAAAAAAGAGGAGAAACGTAAGAAAACACAAATCGTATCTTGGTACTAGACCTTGTCTTCCGGAGGAGTGACAGTGCTCTCCTGCAGAGAGGAGTTCCAGCTTCCAGGTTGGTTTTCTGCCATAGTGGTGTGGAGCTGAGGTTCTAGTTGTATTTTTAAGGGCTCTGCCTATTCGGAGAGCCCAGGTGTTCCTGCACATCCCAAGCTGTTGTAGCCTCTCGGAGAATGGTCGGATGCCAAGCTGATCCCAAATGGCTTTCTCCAGGGAGCAGGAGGCATTGCCGCCTCCTCCTCCTTCCTCCTGGGACATGTCACAACTGGGGACATGTCACAACTGTGCTCCTCTCAGGTCCTGCTCTGCAGTTAGTGCGTGCCAAGGAATACAGGCAAATTTAATATTGTGACCGTTGTAGCAGCCGAAAAGTAGCGATGGGGAGAAAGTAACACCACATCACTGGCGTCTTGCCTTTGAACACGTTCTCAAAGATATAATTAAAAACACCAAGTGCTTATTTCAAAGCCAGTGTTCGTAAGTGATGGGTCTGGCATCATGCCTATTGCAGGAAGGCTAATTACACCATAAATTAAACTTTTTTTTTTCAGCAAACATTATGACCTTTAATAAAATTGTTTTTACAACCAGCTGTCAATAAATCATCCAGAAAAGCTAGTGAGAAATGTTCCGTGAGCACTTCACTTCTGTGAATTTCATTAGCTGCAGTTTATTTGGAGCTATGTGAGCTATGATGGTTTTTAAATCTGAAATTAAAAGCTCCGAACCATAAAACTTAATTTAAGAACGTTAGCGTCTCAGTCTCGGAAAATGAGCCTCTCTAATTGCTAAAATTAGTGAAGATTGTATAACGATCAGGAGGTTATTAAAAAAAAGAATAATGCATAAGCAATGCCCAGTTCAGCCACAACAGTTCCAGAAAAGCTTTTTGGACAGACAGCTTGCTGACAGAAAAGTGTCTCCAGGCAGAGAGATTTGAAAGGCTTGTGAAAGCCTCTTCACTTAGCATTTTAGTACCTTAGACATCGGTTTTCTGGTCTTATCTACTCTCTTTTCACATCAGGCCCTTTGAGTTTGGACACATGCAAGAAGTTATGCTGTGTTTTGTCCTATTGTGTATGTAGCGGTGAAGTATGTCCATGAGCCCATTTTGTTTTGCATTCTTAAGGCTCCTGTACTACTTCATGGTAATTACAAATATTTGTAGGAAATATACAATAATGCTTGATTTGTTACCTTAAGATGGGCATATTTTACAGCTTGGCATTTTTATTAGTTTGGTACCAGAAAATGAATCTGTTAGCATTCTACTCTTCTCCCTCATAAAGCTCTTCTACACAGCAGAGTAGGTTTATTTTGTATTTTGCAAACACAGAAAGTGAGAAAGCCTTTGAGTCTGATAAGATATTGATCCTTATCCTCAGCCCTTTTTCGGCCTTGCAGGTCTCCTCACATTTCAGCTTTTCTCTCTGTATTTTTGGCATGATCATTTCAAGCCCTTCGTACGCTCACTGTTCCTTTGACTTGCTGTGACTCATTTGTGTGGAATATGTACCATAAAAGTCAGATATACCTTTCTGAGCAGAGCACAGCTTCCCTGAGCCCTTGTTTATACATTTGCTGACATCTCACACGAATGTCTCTATTCCTGTTGTTTATATCCAGACAGTTCCCCTGGAGTTCATGTGTAAGGTGTATCCACTCCCTCTTCCATAGTTTATGTCAAAGACCCTAAAATTAATGTTTAATAGAAAGATGATGGAGAATATGAGACTTATTAGCACTTACTTTTTTCCCACATTTAAAAAATTACTACTCTTCCTGAACTTTCCCTCTTTTCTTCTTCCAGATGCCTTTTTTCCCACATTTTGTAACAAGCACTCTGTCTTGTCCCTTCTCTGACCCAAAGGTCTTTTGTCATTTCTGCACCAAAAATATGGACATAAAACTTAGAGACGTTTTGAGCAGTTACTCACCCTTGCAGGTTCCTTGGGAAGTCTGTTGGTCTGCGTGTCGTGCGGGAGGCACCGCACGCCTCCTTCCACAGCCTCTGCTGAGTCTCAGTCTGGGGCATCTATTTTCATGCGCATTTTCCCTCTCTGGGACTCATGAATTGGTTCTTTTACTTACTTCTCTCCAAACCTTCAAACGCAGATGCACACAGGCATGAACATTGCCAAAAATAGGTGATCAAACCCACAGAGCACCGTGTTGTCATTCACATTGTTCTTCACCTCCCAGTTCCACGGGTAACGGTGTGTACATATAGCTAAATGCATGGGCGTACTCACCTACAGCATGAGGGTGAAGGTGTCCATTTTCATTATAGTGCTTCGTTTTATGAAGGCACTGCCCTTGGTCTGGTAGCGTGTCAGAGCCTTCTTGTGTACCAAAGCAGCAAGATGATGATTACATTCTGCATTCATATTCTGTAGTGAGACTGCTGTCGCAGGTATTCTGATGATCTTTAATTCCTTAGGCTTTATTTTCAGTTAATACAGGATCCTCTCCCCGACATTTGCCTGAATGAGATAGATGTAATTTAAATGTCTGTATAAAGCAGTCTGAAAAATAACAAAAAAACAGCTAACAAAAAAAAAAACAAACAGAAAAATATTGAAACATAAACTCTCAAACTTACTGTGAGAAAATTAAATCAAATTGAAATTAATTCTAAAAAGCAAAATATGGTCTACTGATGAGAACAAAAGAAATCAGAATGTGCAAATTTCAGTTACTTGAAATCCATGAAATATAGACATACGCACACACACACGCCTGCATGTGCACACACACAGTGTTAAACTTGATCTGGACTTTTTCCTTCTGGCTTCATTAATCAACTAGCCAGTTAATCTGAAATATTTCACTTCAGCTTCACAGATCTGTTTTATGTATATACATTTTTCAGCTTTTATTTTGTTTGAGGTTTTTTAATATTACTTGGCTTGCCCTTCCATTATTCTTGAATGTTTAAGCTAGAAAAAAAAAGTAAATTACAGACCCCCATGGACTGATGTAACACAAGAAGGCAGATGTTTTTGCCTTTTCTCAGGTCACATATTGTTTTTAAACTGAATGCACTATGTACAATAAAATGCTTTAAACAAAATACCATTTTAATAGAATAGTAGGCATTTCTTTCTGCAACCATGTTTATCATGTAGAGGAGCTGTAGGAACTTCAGACGAATGGTTTCTATTTAGTTCTGATTTGAATTTGTGTAACTTTATCCATGTGGAATATGCATCATAAGCGTCTGAATTGCCTCAGTGAATAGTATATAGTTTTCACAAGTTCTCTACCTAGTGGCCTATTAATCTCTCTTTGGATTTATTTATTTAATTTAATTACAAACACCTGACTTTTCCAAAGATACCCCAAAACAATACTTTTCAGAAAAGAGTATTATTTTCCCTTTGGATTTAACAGGTAATCCTATTAAGCAAGTGCTCTCTGCACCATCTTTCATCATGAATGAAAATGGAAACTTTAAGCTGACACGCTGGCAACTGAGGGATGAATGTCACTCCATATGAGTCTTTCTCTGTATTATGACCTATTAGGATTTTTCTATCAAATTCCTGCTTCCTTTTTTTTTTTTAAACTGGTTTTCACAGACTCACAGAATGGTTGAGGTTGGAAGGGACCTCTAGAGATCATCTAGTCCAACCCCCCTGCTCCAGCAGGGACACCCAGAGCATGGGGCACAGGGCGGCAGCCAGGCGGGTTTGGAAGGTCTCCAGAGAAGGAGCCTGCACAGCCTCTCTGGGCAGCCTGTGCCAGGCTCTGGCACCCTCACAGCAAAGAAGTTCTTCCTCACATGGACATGGAACTTCCTGTGTTTTAATTTATACCCATTACCCCTTGTTCTATTGCTGGCCACCACTGACAAGAGTTTAGCCCAATCCTCTTGACAGTCTCCCCTCAGATATTTGTGCATGTTGATAAGATCCCCTCTCAATATTCTCTTCTCCAGGCCCAGCTCGCTTAGTCTTTCCTCATAAGATAGTTCCTCCAGTCCTTTAATCATCGTCGTTGCTCTGCACTGGACCCTCTCTAGAAGTTCCCCATCCTTCTTGTGTTTTTGCTGTAATAGGACTGCTCCTTTCATTATAGTTGGGTTTTCCTTATTGCAGGCTTTTTTTTTTTTTCAGTAAAAGACTCAGTACATTCCTAGAAGAGATGGTATAAATACTAATTATGTCAATGACCAGAGGCAGAAGGCAACATCTACTATAAACAACAAATCTGAGGGACATGAAATACAGTGACTTGCCAGCTGCAAAATTACTGTCCAAATCACCACCAGAGTTTACTGGTTTGAATTTGAAGTTTTAGCTCAGAGTTGGGGGAGAGGAACACAGGGAGAGAGGATTCCTGACGGCCATAGGCTTATCACAATTGTCCCATATTAAAGAAGTTTCCTTATTTTTTTTTTACAAGTTTCTGAATCATTGTTCTTTTATTGCATTTTTACCTGTGCAGGATATAAAAGACAAGTATTACTTCTTTGGGTGAAGTCTTCAGTTGCTGCATGGGTAGCTGCTACTTTTATACGCTCTCCGTTATCCGTCTCCCCTTCTAAAGCGAAAGTAAGAGGATTTTAGACAGCCAGAGAGTCCCTGGATTGTGGGAGTTCTCGGTGAAAGCCAAGATACCAAACACCTGTTTTTCACTAAACTTGAGGATGTTGGGTAGGTCAAGAGGGGAGCTATGGGTTAGCTCATTCCACTGTAAAGCAATAAAAGCCATAAAATATTATGAGCAAAAAGCCACCTGTTCCTGAATTAATGCTTGCCATCTACCTTTGTGCTTTAAATCGGAAGTTCAGTGTCTAGGCAGCCTGTTTTCCTTTTGCTCTGAGAGGACCTAGCCACAGTGTGTTACTTTGTGCAGTACCTTCACAGTCAGCTCCATCTCCAAACTCTTTGCAAAACACATGAACAGGTGCCCACGCTTCCCTTCCTCTGCAAAGCACCAAGTGCTAGCAGGAATGGCACGTACCTATAAAGAAGGTGTCATGACTCAGGTGTCGTAAAGTGGGCTCGATATCAAAATACTAGAGATTTTCAAAAAGATACCGTATTTCGTAAATCCAGCAATTTATCTCATGCGAAGAACAAAAGAAGTGTTTGTTTAAATCTAGACTGTAGCTATTCAAGTGTGACCCTCAGGAGAGTGAGGAGGAGACTCAGACTCGTGCGCTTTCTAAAATGCTTGATGGTGCTGAGCTCAGCGGGTGGCTCTGTGCTTAATTGTGTTTGTGATATAGGCCACTCAATATATTATACTTCTTGAGTTAGCATCCAGTTCTTTAGACTCTGAAGCGTGAGGCAAGTATTGTCACATTAAACTCTCAGGAAATGATTTTTTTTTGTTAAGTCCTTGTCTCTCAATTATTTGGGGCAGCAGTTGTTTTGGGCACTTACCTGTGATGACTAAATGAGGACTATGCTCATCACCCACATCCCACATAGTCCAAGAGCAGTGAGAGAGGCTGCGGGACGGAGGTTCAGATCTCACACAGCCGAGGCACCACCTCCCCACACACTTCTCTCCTTCCATGGAGAGGACGGTGAAGCTTGGGCTAAGGCCCCTTTCAAAGCTCCCTAGTGAAAAAGGTGCCACTGAAAGGTTGTACAGCCACCTTGAGTCTCAGGTGGGAGCTGGTGGCTATAGGAAGGCCGGAAATCTATACTTTAGTTCATGTCTGTGTGGCTTGGCCTTTCCTGGGATGCTGTCTAGTGAAGCCCTAGCACCGGAGATGCACCTTTCACAAGGGAGAGCTCCCTGGCATTTCCACTGCAGACTGTGCAAGCAAAAACCACCACCTTCCAGACGAACGAGGGCGATGCAAATGCAAGCCCCCAGCTCACCTGCGGAAGCTTCAGCAGTGTTGCATACACCCTCGTGCAGCGGTTATTGTGAGCGGGTCTCTCAGTTCCACAGGAAAGTTTGCGCCAACATATATAGCATTCTTGTCAATTCATCTTCGGGTAGACGTTGCTTATCAGGGAGCATAAAGAAGGAGCTTTATCTTTAATAAGGAAAAAAATACAAATAATTTTCTTGCAATATGATATTTCAGTTTGAAGAATAGCTCTATGCAATTGAGGCTTGCAATAAGTCATCTTTACTGTAAATACCTATCTGCCAAGCAATATAAAATGCCCAGGAGTACGTTAGCTTGGCTGTATTTCAATGTTTCAGTATTTTCACATTTCTCTGATTTTTGTGTATTTTATTCTCCAAAGCAAAATATTGCTGTAGATAATGTTGTAAGTTTTAGCCTAGCTTCGATTCCTGTTATTTTTTTCTTATGGCTTATTTAAACTCCAGGATCAAGCAAGACGATACTCAGTTTAGTTTTACAAACAAAAGAAACAGAATGAAATAGTTAGAAAGGTTAGGAACAAGGAAAGGAGTTGTCTCAGTCTCTCTAAGAACTACAGACAGATAATAACTGATGGTATTTAATGCCAGTATTTCAAAGTTGACTTATATGACTTTTATTAGAAAAACCTTAGAAGACCCTTAAAAATCACCAAACGATTAATGAAGTGGCTATTTGATTTAGTATCTGTACAGGCTGCTATTTCCCAAAAGCTAAACCTCATATTCTTTTCTGTATGCTCCAAATCCACCTCCTCAGATTCTGAGACGGCTCTGTCAACCATTTCCAAAAGCTCTGTGGTAGCCTCATTAATAATTCCTTTGATTTGCTTTTGCTATTAAATGTAAATCATCGTGAACTCATTCGGTACTAGTGAGGATGTCATAAGTGTTTCTCTGATATTCCATCACTTAATAGAAACACTCAGTTGTAGAGCTGACTACAACCAAAGCACCGTTGCTGCCAACACGATCTTGAAGAAGAAATCCCATCTGGTACTAGGAGCGCTATCGTGTCCTCTGATGTGAAATTTGGCCGAATGTGGCAAAAAGGACCTTGTGGGAGATGAAAGATGGATGCTCCATGTCCTGTGAGCACAGAGAGGTCTCCCCGCACCGTGTCAGGGACAGGCTCCCGTGCATGAAAACCCTGCCCAGTACAAAGACAACACTGGTTGCTGCTCCCGCGCTTTGAAGTGCCTCAGTGTTTCTTGGCCCGCTGCAGAAATGGCCCAAAAGGCCCAGGCAGACAGAGCTGCTCTGTGGGGCGCGTTCGGCCGCGGGCCATGAATGTGCCAGCGTTGAGCCGACTGCTATAAAGAATTCAGCAGTAAAAACTCGTAGAAGAAAACAAGCCCTTTTTTTTTTCCATCCTGCCAGGACAGAGAATTACTCTTTCCATTTGGTGTTCACAGGAGGACTTTACACTTTTTTTTTCTGCTTCGAGGGAGACAAACTGAAAAAATGTGGATTTTGGTGTAGGCCAAATTCAGAGAAAAACAGGAAATTCAGGAATTCAGGAAAAATGTACCCAGCCTTGTACAGCTGGTGCTTTTCCAAAGCGGCTTTTGGCAAGAGCAGGACGGGAAGTAGAGAGAGGGGCAAGAAAGTCCCCCCACGCAGCCGGTAGCGTCAGGGTTTCTGCAGCCGGGGGGCAGGTGAGGTGCCGCAGGGCGGCATGGGCAGTATCCTGACATGCCCCTTGCTTTTGGGGAGGGAGGCAGGCCTGGAAAACCGAGGGAATTAAGTTGGACTGTCATTTAACTGCCCCTCTTTGCTCTCTGAGTGCAGGGGTCTGCGAACGGCAGCAGCTGAGAAGGGGCGGTGAAACTATGGTGCTGTATCAGTCCAGCGTCAGCCATAAAGGAAAGGGGAAAAAATGTAGCCTGTTGGATCCAGCAGAGCAAAACAGAAACCCTGCTCTTTAAAGCTACAAAAAAGACACATCTCCCCACAGCCATCTGAAAAATGAAGGCTGTGTTGCAATCGCTGACCAGCAGCTTTAGTTTGGGTGTTGACTCACGTAATACCATAGTCCTGAAATTCTGAGTAAGCTTTTCCTTTTGTGTTTTGCTTTTGCTTTCTGAAGGATCAAATATGAAAACGTTTAGACTGGGGAAGCAGGGAGGCAGACCCGTTTATAAACTGCACATTACTCGCCACTTTTTCATGAAGCAGGCTATTATTTTGGCAGTAATTGTAAATGATCTTTGCAGTGCAAAAGTAAAAAATGTCAAGCCCTAGACAGCTAGTCAAATTAAAGGGATATGTCAGCTTTTTAATGAGTCCAAATATTGGTCTGCATGATTATTTTATTTATGTGATTGAGGTCAATTACATCCTGTTAGAGCACAAACAATAGTAACCGTTTAAATTTTTATGTTAGCCTTTAACTGTGGTTAAGTGTTTTTTCCTAAACAGCTTCTTCTAATATCTTTAATTTACAATATTTTTGCTGGTGCCAATTGTTTTGCCGTGGAAATAAACCACAGTGGCTTGTTCCTTGTGCTAGATGCCTACAGATTTCTTTTTCTCTGTAGCTGTGCTGTATGATTTTATGTGAAATTGATTCTATACTACTGTAACTAATAGGATTTTCCTGGAAACAATCAGAACATCTTGTACCAATGTTTACAATAAATATATAAGAAGAAATTGATATCTATCTAACAGTTTCCAGGAAGACATGAATTAATGCAAAGCCAGCCTCTGAAGGGCTTTCAAGGGGAAGTTGGAGTTTCATTTTATTTGTATTCAAACTTGTCTTGTAATTTGAATTCCCTTGAAATTGTTTCATACTTCAGAACATTTCCTTACATTGTCCATCCGCTGAGCATGCTGTTCTTACATGCTGTCTGGGAAATGCTAATTGAACAACCCTGAATTTAACCCCTCCTTCAAATACTTTGTACAAATACAACTGTTAATAACATTTATTTGGCTTCAATTTAGATATGAAAAAATCCATTTCAAGAGGTTACTGAAAAAAGTTTTAGTCTTAATATGTGTTCCCCACATATTAAGAGCAAAGGCATGCGCTGTAAAGAATAAAAACCACAACACACAGACATCAGTCCTTGTGGGCTAATGGAAATCTAGACCTGATTAAAAACCCATTTCAGGACTTCTTTATTGCAGGGGTGGGTTTGATAGCTGTCAGTGTACAGGAAAATAGCACATCTGGAATCTTACTGTGTACTTGTGTTGGCTGGTATAACTCAACCTGTGTGTCAGATTTTTTTTTTTTTTTAATAGCCAAGATTTATTTGGTTTCTATTAATTTTTTAAAAGTCTTTGGTAAGTATGCTTATTAAGTACTAAATTTTTGCCCTCCACAAATTAAAAGCTATATTTTAGTAGTGAGTAGTTTCCTTTTAGGAAAAGCAAGAGAGAAAGAAATATGCGTTAGTAATGTGGGGAGTTACTTGATTACAAATGTACCCCAGTGGGTTCTCAGGGATGACTATTTTGCAGGTTGTTTAATGAAAGTTGCATTTTTCCTGTGACTTTATATCTAGTTATGGGAAATCTAAAATGAGATATTAAACAAGTAGCAGACTCTTTGACTCACTGTAATATCAAGGATTTATTTTCCCATTAGGACAGTGTATATGCCTAGGAAATTGTAAATATAGTTTAAAAACACTCAGATTTCCTTGTAAAATATTTAACTTCAATAAAGAAGAGTTTTTCTTTTTTTTTCCCTAAGCAATGTCTTGGAGAAAAATGAACAGTCAGCTTCAGATCAAGAATGCCAGTGTTGGTTTTGGTATCAGATCTAACCAAAATTTTAATGAAAAATACATATTTTGTAATCATCCTTAAGTTAAAAGCAAGAGCAGGGCAATAAAAGTCCTTTGACAGTCTCCACATCCTTAGATTTATTATCTAGTTAAATTTTTAATAGTGTAGTTTCAGAGCTTTTCTATTTTAATTACTCTAGAGATTTGTACAGCTGAAATATTTAATATATTTTCATATATTTAAATCATAGCCTAAAATCAACAATGAACTGGAGGTTGCCTTTCTCTGTTGGATGGTCCTAAAAATCTCCAAAGGCTGGATTTTGTATATAGGTTAGGAATATTTTGACTGATTACTCCACAGTGTCATTTTAGCCCTGTCCTGTTTGGCAAAGCCACAACGTTTTAAATTCGTGCAGGTTAGAATTACCGGCCGAGATTTTAAATCTTCAACAGGAAAATAGCCAGAAGGGAATAGATTCTAATAACGTTCTATTAATCTTCAAGACAGTAATGTTTTTGAAGCAAGTTATATACTATTTATTGAATTTATCTACAGTGAAGGTGGACACACATTTAAGTGTAATTCCAACGTTAAAATGACTGGTTACAAAGCTCACAACACACGACCCTTGAGCGTCACTGCAAAGCACCCAGGTGAGTTCAGCCGGGCACTTTGGCTGACTTGGGGAGAAAGACCTGTACGCATTTTGGGGGCGAAGTCCCCGTCTTGAACAATCGACGCTCTAGTAGGTGTGATTTGGTTTTAACCATAGCAGAATGCCCACCCAGTTCAGCTGGAAAAACATCCCGTTGGATCCTTGGACATATGGGACTTTTGTGCAGTACCATATTACTGCCCCGTGTTACCTTTTCAGCTTCTTAGAGCCTTTGGAGCATAGTAAAGTAGTGATTTCTGGAAAAAAAATATTGTTATTTTACACCACCTGCATTTCCTAGTAGAAGGCAGAATTATGAATTGAAAGCAAACTGTACCTGTCAGAATAAATGGGCAAAGTGCATACTGTGAAACAACAGGCTATCTTCTGGCTTTATTATTGAGCAGAAATTTCCAGGAATAAATACCCTTTGATTTTAGGATGTTGTGAGATACATGGGTGGTCGGTGGATGGTATGTAGTGGATGGTGGTTGGTGTTCTGGTCTTCTTTTATTTCTTTTTATTTCTTTTTTTTCCCATTTATTTATTTATTTATTTATTTTAATATTTTTTTTCCTGGGAGGCTGAGCAATCAGGCTGTAACTGATTTTTGCTTAACTTTAACCTGGGCTTTTTCACTGGCTTCCTACCTTCCTTTCATTTCCTTCCTACGCACTTGGCTTTGGGCAGCCTAAAGCCAGATGCAGAAAATAGTGATAAGCCAAAGCCTGCTTTTCCAGATAAGACCCGCTCCTGACCATGTCAAAACCTGTAATCAAGCTGGACAAGGTATGAAGTTACTGACAACCTCATGTGCTTGCAGGACAGGAGTCTTCTGTTATACATTGTTAGGAACAGCCTTTCTTTTCTAGTTTGTGTGTAGCACAAAACTTACTACTTATTTCTGACAATTAAGCAAGAATTTGCATGGTATCATCACTGACTAAAGTTTTGTACTGTGCAATCTCTATTTCCTTCTTGGATTTCAAACTAATGTGAGGCTAATGTGGGTGGTGACTGCTGCGCGCAGGGAGGAGCAGGAGCGGCTCCGGAGCCCGGCGTGACTGATGGAGCCGCGGGGCTCCTTGCCCAGAGGTGCTCTCAGCTCCCTTCTGCAGGTGGCAGGCACCCTTAAGTTGTAATGCACACGTGTAGGCCCTTGTATTTTAAATTTGACAGCGTTTGCATGATCAGATAAGTACTGTGTAAACATCCCTACAGGATTGCAGCTTTTGTGTGGAGTAGATGCCTGTGTTTTCACGATGAGGGACAGGTCCTGATGGTGACCGCTTATCTAAGGCAGCTGAATCAGCCCGCCAGTCTTGTGTCAAACTCCTTGCCTTTAATTTAACCAAAGGTTATCGTTTGGAAAGACGTTTGGTTTTGCTGTTAAGCCTGAAAGTGACAGGGAATGTGTTATGTCCACAGATAATCTATTCTAGTAGCTAAATTACCTCCCTCATGAAAATGGCTTTAGCTTTAGCGTGAATTTGTCTTACTGCAGTTATTGTTTTCATATCCCTCTTTATGAGCTTAGAGCCAATATGATGATCTGTGTCATCAGGAATATTTTTGACATGGATGAATTTACAAACTCTGATCAAATCAAACATTCAAATTATCTTGGGAAGATCTGATTTTCTATAGTCTTTCGGGATAAGACAAATTTTCTAGCCACAGAACTACCCGTCCAGCTGTTTTCTGAATAGTTCCCCGTTTCTGAATAGTTCCCCGTTTCTGAATAGTTCCCAGTTTCTGAACATCCTGTTTAAATCTGCTAAAGAGCTCAAGTTCAGAGGGACACCAGACTTTGTCCTGTGCACTTTTAGTACTCATTGCAATTTATCCTGTGATCTTAAGATACCCCAGAGAGCAAAATAATTTTTCTTTAAAAATTGGGAGCTTTATAGACCTTACAGAGCTCTCTTTCAGGATGATAATTCCCATTTTTTTCAGCTGTCGCACCATATTTACTGCTGTCAGTGTTTCTGATAAAATGATGAAGTGAAGCAGTGTCTGCAACTGTTAGCATCATCCTTGGTACAAAATGTCTCATATTTTCTCACAGACCCCAAAATAGTGAGAAGCAAACGGAGGAGGAAAGAAACGTTGCTATCCCGGAAAACCAAGAGCAGAAAATTGCTGTCTAGCGCCAGTAATATGAGAGGGTGACACAAAGACGACAAACGGGGGTCTGTGTGGAGGCCATCTCGGGACACAGCTACAGTAAGCTCGCAGAAGGGAAGGGATTTTCCTGTGTCTGTGTCATGGAAAGTTTGGGTGCAGGGTCAAGGTGATGGGGCTGCCTGGCAAAATAAGCCTGAACAACAACAACAGAAATGCATCCAGTCCTTTTCCTGCTGCTCCCAAAAATGGCATGAGAGGTTCCCCAAGGGCCAGCTCTGTGGCCCTCGTAGCTCTGCCACAACGCAGCAGACCTAAGGCATTGGCTCCTTGGTATCATCTCCGATCATGTTTGAAAGATAGACTTTTTTTAAGTTTACAGTTGCATCACCTACGGTACACCTTAATTAGAACTTATATTATGTAGAAATCTATTTAATTTCCTTCTTCATGATGAAAGGTTTTTGATTTACTTGGAGTGAGGGAAGTTTTCAAGTCCTGGACCTTAAAAGGCTGAGTGATCTTAAGCCGGCGTGAAATGCCTTAGCCCAAGCAGAGCTGCAGGTCTCCATGAGTGCAAGATTATGTTTTATGAGTGGATTGTGTGTGGCAACGAGGCCCAGCAACATGGCTGAATGTGAGAGTAAAAGCCAAATTTCAGTTTAGAACACTGAACTTGAGCTTCAGTTTAAGATCGTTTTTGTAGTTTAATACTTTGTCCTCTGTGATTGCTAGTCCTACTCACTTCCTTCTTAATCTTGTTCTTCTCCTTGTTGGCTTCATTGCATCCTCAAATGCAACCCACCTTTGGCTTTCCTAGATCTTCCTACTCAGCAATACCTTCCACTGGAAGGATAGATGTAACTGCCTTCAGAAGAGCTAATTTCAAAAGTTTATTCTAAAACTTAGTTGCTACTCGGGTGAGTCTTCCATTGTATACAAAAAAATAGAGGTGCCCACTTCAAACCAAGTCCTGTTTCGCTAATGTGATGATGGAAATGATCTGTGCTTGAAAGCAAATCCACTGGTTTCCTGCCAGAAGTGTGTAGTTATACAAATACCTTTAATAAGCTATAGAGTTTATTTGGTTGAGTAGAGATTTAAAACTGAAATAAATGATAAACTTTGGTCTAGAAATCTAGTCTAGGGACTTTTCAAGCCAGAAAATATTATCCCTTTTTTATAACTGGGAACCGAAGTGCAGAGATGATTGTGTGATATGCCCAAGGTTGCAAGAGAACTTAAATGTGACTACACTTCAAGGAGGAATCATAAATCTAATGCACACAGAGTTGGCAGCTCCTCACTGCCTGGTAGAAGCAAAGGTGCTCCTCTACTTAGTGGCTGTGAAAAAATATCAAAATGATGGTGTTTTTGTATTCACTTTTCATAGGGGCAAATGAAAACACCCGATGGAAAATAAAATTTAGCTGACTGAATATTTTAATAACTCTATCAATATCAATCTTTCTTTACTCCATCCATATTCAATAACGACATAGGTCTACTACTATTTTCCTAAACAGGGAGGCTCACTACATCACCCAGAATTGCCTCCGCTAAGATGCTTCCTGGCTTGCGCTACCGCAAAAATTGTAAAAACAGTTTTACAAGCTGTTGTATTTTAGTGCAAAACAAACACATTAAACGTGTTTAATGAGCACTGCCTCTTGCATCGTCTTGTTAATTTACATTAATTCACTCCTATAAAAGGATCAGGTTCTGTTTATTTGGAGTAGCTTAGTAGATGCTTTGGTAGTAGTTGTTGGCCATGCTGCCCTTGCATATAGGGACTCAGAGTTGTGACAGGGATGAGACATCAAGAGAAGTCAGTGTTGCATTTGCTGGAAAATAGTGGAAATAAACCATTTACGGGGCGGTGTCGTGTCTACCTGCCCATGAGCTGGACCCTGGTGTTTTGGGGCTGCGCGTGCTCGAGCAGACCCGAGGGAGCTGCCCGTCCCTCCGCGGCGCGCGCAGCTCCCGGAGAGGTGCCCCCGGGCAGCGCCGCTCGCGGGCACCGCTGCCTCGCGCCCCGGCCTTCAAAGGCCCCCGTGGCAAAAGGCCGCCGAGCGGCGCGGGGGGAGCGCCGCTGCCTCGGCCATCGTCTCCCCTTTGGCTGGCGTTGCCGCACGGTTCGCGGCGGTGCTGGTTCTCATTAGAGCCGAGGCACAGCTGCAAAATTCCAGCGGCACCCACGTCTTAGGCACGGCTTTGCTGTCTCTCTTCCTGTATCACCGAGCTGATACGCAGTACGTGCAACCGATTTGGCAGATATATGCTCTCGAGAATAACTTGGCATCGTCTCTGCATATTGTTGGCAATTCTTCAAACTTTTCCGTTCATGTGGATCTCAAAGCAGGTCTCGCTTCATTTGTAAATGTAGTTTCTTGCTGAAGTCATGCATGATGCCCTGTAATAAAATTATTTCTCCAATAAGCTTAGACCTGTTGGACAACTTTTTACTGGAACTAATTATGTTTCCTGACATGCTTCGAGGAGTGACTCATAATTTGCATATCCTTGCCTGGCATCCTCAGTCCTGAACCATCGGTTGGACTGATGCTGTGTAATCACATCGTAGAGCAACATGTTTTTTAGTAAGTCCCATAAATTGTTCTTTTTTTATCATCAGTAGTTTCTCTGAAAAAAAAAAATTGCTTGTGCTGTTATTTTATATCTAAGATATGTCTAGGATATACATTCCAGCACATGAAATGAAATCTAAAGGCTCAGGAAGTAAGACTTTATAAATAACACTGAAAATTTTCTACTATGCAGGTTTAAAAATACACCAAGAGAAACACTGGATGTTATGTTTTAGATTCCTGCTGTAGTGGAAGAGAAAAATCATAAAAAAATCATAAAATAGAAGAAAAAGAAAATAGTTGGTGGTGAGTGAAATGTGAGGCTGAGACATGAGAGAGACTGGGGTAGCATTTTATTTCCTCTTAACCTTTTGCATAAGACTTGCACCCTTATGCAACAGTGATTTACTTTCAGAATATTAGTGAAAAGTAAGTGGTGCATACATTTTTTTTGGCTTTCTGCATGGTGCCTATTTCACTGTTATTCTTTTCTCTCTTCCCTACTGTCCTGCATCACTGGTGTCAACGTGTATTTATGTTGATAATTTCTGCCTCCTTCCCGTTGCAGGTAGTCCCAAGATGAAGCAGGAAGACTGGGACCGGGTAGCCCCAAACTTGGCTCAGTTCAGGCTGGAAGATCACATAGAAGCAGGACAGGTGAAATTAAGTTTAACTGTAGCAGATATGTTCTAGTTCCTTGATTTACTAGGAGACATTTGCTGTCCCTATGGTGAGGTTAAATAGGTCTGCAGGTGATACTGCTGGGGCAGTAACACACCCTCTAATTCACTGAGCTGCAGATTGTCATAGGAACACGATGTGCCAACTGGACAGGATCCTGCTAGGAATGACTATAAACCTTTATATTAAACATGATTCAGCTTGTCTTTACTTCCCTTCCCCCATCCCAAGCTAGGTCTCCAAATTGCAATTTCTGTCTTTCTTCTTTTATGTATACAAGTAGGAAAAATAACCCAGATGAAATCTTTCATCTTTTGCCTTATGAATCTCTTTCCTCAGACCTCCTAAAGAGAAATGGTTCCTGGAAAGTTTGGACAGTTCCTTTATTTTTCTTGAAACTTGCAAACTTTAAACCACTGCCTCAGAAGAGAGATTTCTCTTGCTGTACATTGCTCGCTTATTTTTTTCCTTCATGACATTTCCCTGTCTCTTTCCTGTTTCTTCAAGGCTAGGGTGCAGCTTGTGGAAATACGTCACATTTCTGTGGCGTAGTAGATTGGGAGGCAGCAAATCTGGATCTTACTGCCAGTTTGGCCATAATCTTCCTGTGCGAACACGGCGAGTTACTTATTTCGGCACTGATAACGCGATGATTTTCATCACTTGCTTCACAAGGCAAGGGTGGCTGACCTGTAGTGTCCTTAGGTGGTTTGAGTGCGGCTCCCAAACTAGGTCTCTGGCGTGTGTTTGGCTCCTGCGGAGGCTTCTGGGCAATCTGAAGCCCTTTGGCAACTCCTCATGGTGCCCTACTCTGTAACGATTTGTAGATGAAACATGGAGGATTAGGAAGGTTGACTCTCTGTTACATGAAAATATATTTATTTCTTGTATTTCTGTTGAAAATATGCCGAGCTCTTCAAAGAGGGATATCAGAATCCTTAAAAATGGGGCTGGAAGAGGGTAGGGAAGCAACTCCTCTCCCTGCCCCACGCAAGCTTATTCCTGCGCGTTTGTCTAAGCCACGCTTTGAAAGTCCCAGCCATGGACCAGACCAGCACCAAAGCACAAGTATGCTTGTTATTATTACAAGGTACTTTCCAGCCATTTTATTTTCTCTCAAATGAACAGACTGCTTGGGTTAAGGGGTGCTTTCCTTTGCATGTGTCAAAAATCTGTGGCTCACTCCGCAGTTTCCCTGTGCCTGTAAATCATGCAGACCTTATACATCTTCGACATGTCCTGCCTTATTTCCCTACTTACTGCATAGCTTGGCAGTGGTAGAGGAAACCACCTTTCTTTTTCTTTTTTTTTTCTTTTCTTTTTGCACATTTTTTATTTAATCAGAACTGCAAACTCAAAGCATTAATTACAACTCTGGAACAATCCTTCATGCTCTCTCTGATTGTGAGCACCATTTGTACCACAGCATAAGGAAGTTTAAATGACCAGCTAACCCACTCGTTCAAATGCAAGAAATCCTTACAGAGTGCATAATAAAATGGCCCATACTTGGGGCTGATAGAGGTAAGAACAGAGCTGACAACACTTCATATTCTTCCTCTAGAAACTGGACAAAAAGAACGAGCAACTTCCAGGTTCGCAGGCAGAAACTGGGTATCTTCTTAACAAATGGAATAGGCACAGCCTGTTTTGCTAATGTTTATGTTAATAAACATTTGCAGAGCATCTTTAATTTCTTAAATCCTCCTTGATCCTTGCTCCTTGCTCTGTGGAAAAAAAAAAAACATGATATTGTTATTATTATTACTTTAGTGCAGCCTTGCCCATTTTGTAACACATTTCTTTGTGCTTATGAATTCTAATCCATCACACTTGGAGATGACTGGGTTAGTGCTAGATTTACACTGAAGATTAAAGTTTTCTTGAAGGTGCAGGACTGTACAAACAAATTCAGAGCTTTTGAAATTGCATTAATCAGTAAGCTGTAGTTGGTTTATCAGAGTTACCAAAACAATACGTAACTTCTTTACAAAAACAATATGCAATTAAATATATTGGTCCCATGCTTGCAAACAGAATTGAATCAACTTCCAGAATTTAGCTACATTTGGTATGTGCAAGTAACATGAGATGGTCTGGAAAAAACCTTGCCAGAGCTTTTTTTATTTTCTATTCCTAAATATATTGGCAACTGCAAATAAAAAGGAGCAATATAAGATCAATATGGGGGCAATGTGAGTTAAAAATCACAGTAAAGAAGGTGTTTTGCTTCTGCTGAAAATCACCTTACTGCTTCATGCAAGACTTTAGCCTTTGTGACTAGCTTTGTAGGCTTTCAAACTCAGAGAGAAACATGATCTTGTCTATGGCCGTCGTGGGCGAAAGAGCTCGTACGACATGCTCGCGTTCTATCGATTTTCCAGATCCTAGAAGGCTAATATTTTTCATATGCAATCACACTGGTGTTTACATTATTTGGGGATTTGAAATCTGTTTTGATGCTTTATGAAGTCTGACATTGCTTGAATAAACAAATTCTTAATAATTGATTAAAAAGCATAGTTGTACCACTTAATCTGTCTGTGAAGAGAGAGGTATTTTTCCTCTGGGACAGGAATAACCCAGCATTTAGTTAATCAAGTTTTAAAAGCTGTGAATTTAAGCTCTTTGGGATATATACATTACCAATTGCAGGAAGTTGGGAAATAAAAGGAACTTTTCAAATAAAAAGATGTCAATTTAATAGCAAAGGAGCTGGAAACAGATGTTTCACGCAAAGCATAAGAGTTGTGTCATTTCTTTAGATTTTCAAAGTCACTTCTTGTCAGATGCATTGGTTAAGAGAGAAAATTAATGAGCTGTGTTAAGTTTTATTACACAATCTTCTGATGTGGGAAAGCTTCCCTCCAGGAACAGCTCTGTGCATGGCTTAACTGATTTAGGCATGCCTGCTGCAGTATTCTGCCGAATGTGTTGGAGATCAAAGTAGGGGGAGTTATTCAGGTTTTATGGCAAAGTAATTAAAAAAATATGGGGATTATTGCATATAAATCATACTTGCATAAGTTTACTGGCAAAATAAAATCAAATAAACACGTTTAAAAAAATGAGATGAAGAAAACATAGAGCTACATATTTTACTGTTGCAAATGCAAAGATGTACAGTTGTCCTCTTTCTTCCACAGCAGAGAATTTTGTCCACCACACTGAGTGGTGTATTCATTTACCTAAAAGAGAGGAAAAAAAAAAAAAAAAGAAAAAGGATATTGAGTTCTCCTTGATCTGCTGTTGTGAAGATGGGTACAACAGAGGGAGGAGTGATCCCAGGGAAAACTGAGGTAAGACTTCCCTTGGATTCTGAGATGATTTCATGAGAGAATTTCTAAGAAGCATGTTTGTTGCTCTAGAAGTAGGCACACGCACCTGGGCATTTATCCTTTGAATGCAAAAATTCATGAAATGCAAAAGAAAACACAAGAGCAGATTCTGTTCTCTCTGCTATTATTCCAGTGCAGACTGCAAGCCAACATCAGCTTTGGAGCAATAACTCCATGAAAAGGGGGTAGAACTGCCTGGAAAATTGTGTAGACTTTCTGTTTTCAGGAACACATGACTTTGGAGGGAAATTCATAAACATTCAGCATTAGGCTCCAAGCAGAAATGAGACTCAGAAATCCCAGAGTAGGAAGAGGAAGAGGAATCTAGTTGTAAATATTGAAACAGATCTTGAAATGCAGAAGATATTCCTCTTTGGACAGAGAGGAATGAAGAGTGTTGTGAATCTTCTGTTTAATCAGAGGAGAGCTTTCTCTCACATGAATATGCAGAAGGTGTAAGCTTATGGCTTCGGCTGTCCTGCATGCAGCAGCATCATATGAAGCCAGGACACACATGTCCATGTAAATACATACAATTGTAGCCAGAATGCACGCCACTGTCAGGACGCAAAGATGTGTGTTTGTCCTCTTTGGGCTAATTGAGTTTGTGACTTTATATGCACATGTATATGCCAGAGATAATATTTATTCTGCCCACTGCAACTCCCTGAGACATGTAAAATTCACACTGTAAAGCACAAAGCTGAAGCATTGGCGACAGAATAAGCAAAACACCCTTGACTGTCTTTGTACCACTCTCCTCTGCGAGAGGCATAACATAGATGAAAGAGGAGCTATTGACTGGGAACTTTATGGGAATGAAACTGTTCAGTACAGACAATGAACACCTGGGTTAAGTATCAGGTGAAAATTTCTGTGTATTTTTTCTGCTTTGGACAACAAAATAATTTGCTAAAGGAACTGGAGAAACAACCCTATCATGTCCAGTTGTATATAAGTACTCAGTTGTGAAATATTGTTCACCTTAACCTTGTGTGACCTCTTGGTATGGCAGCTCTCTTCCATTCCCAGCTTTTTCAAAGAACCAAAAGATGCTGCCTCCAAAAGTGACAATGAGTAGGTATTAAAGATATGTTTAAAGCTGGAAGATGAAGACCAGATCTGAAAGTATTTCAAAACTTGGTTGTCTTTTCGTGCATTCTGTTTGAATACGCACTGCTGGTAATGACATGTGCTCAATCCTGAAAACAAGGACCAGAAAACTCACTGAGATTTTGAAACAGCAATAACGTAAAGCCCCTTGCAAGATTTAATATAAAATCCTAACAGTAAAGAATTCTGTGATGTATCTGGTTCTTGTTTGATGTACTTCTACTGCCACAGCTAATACAGTGCTTGCAGTGCACACACAAAGCAGATATGCCTGGATTACTCTAAAAGAGTTAAATTGTTTTATAGTCATGTATACTATCTTTCCTGTTATTTTTTTCCACAGACTCTATAGGCTGCATTTAGTCTATATAAGGTCTTCTTAACAACTTTCAGCAGGGCTTGTTGTAATGTAATGGTAGAGGTAAACAGCTATAAAGAAGGCTATAAAGATGCTTAAGAACTATCTAAGCTTGAGAAAGGGTCTGTCTGTCTTGCTAATCACAAAAGTCTATGACAAAATTAATCCTCAGATGGGGTATTCAAAGACAACCTTTTTATTTCTAGGGTGCTGATGATTGTGTGTTTCACCACAGCTGAACAGAAATCACTTTTCTACTGAACAATGAATGAGATCTTCAAAATATTTCAGTCCCCAAAGCAGAATTTAAGTATTGTCTATGTTTTCCTAAAGGTTGTTGGCAGACCTTCAGAAAAGAGGTTGAATTGCAGCTCTAATTCTTTTGAATACCTGAAAACATCAGCGCTGAGAGTTTTCCTGCAGCACACACATTCCCCCCTTCTGCAGGGTCTGCTAGAAAGGAAGACACCCTACCTGGTTATAGGCCAGCTGGCTTGTGGAGGTCAGCCTGACTTGAACTTTTGGGATGTTTTAGAGCATAGTGCAACTAATAGCTAAGTCCTGTGTCCCATATGAACAGGTGGCTCTTACTGCCTTGTGTGTGGTCCTAGCGACTGCAAGTCAGAGCCTCGGGAACATCCTTGTCAAGAAGGTCATTTGCGTTTGGGTTTGTTGGTGTATGTGTGTTCCTCTGGTTGTCTTGTCCCGCTTTCTCGCTTCTCCTGTTGGCTTCCTGACAACTTCCAAGAGAAAAGAGAAGTGTAAAAGAGGAGTGTATCCTTGACCAGCTTCCTTCATCTGCTGGAGGGCCTGAGAGTTGATCGAGGAGGAACTGAGGTTATGTTGGCACTAACCCGCTGAGGTGTCTGCACACTCGTGGAGCCCCAGCAGATCTGAGGGGTGGGAGGTGAACACAGTGCAGAGCCTCCGTCCCCAGAACAACTTTCTGTAGCTGTCCTAGGACCCCGAGCTGGGCGAAACTGATTCTGAGCTATTAACCACTTGATACTCTAGTCTGTCCCTTTGTAGAGTGAGAGCATGACTGGAAAAGGCATTGAAATTCTTAGTTATACGGTTCTTTGAACGTTGGAAAAATACCATTGTTAGATTACTGTGGAAATACAACAAAAAAAAAATGTAGACATTTTCTCATATGTGTTTTATACCCAGATTGCAGTTGACATGGGCCAAGAATCCAGACTGACTCAGGAGCAGAGTGTTTTTTACAGTATGAATTGCTTTACAGTCTCGCTAGGTTCATTTCAGACAGTTGTATCTTCTCTTTTGGGAAGAGACCGTGTTATCAGCCTGATTTCAATTGCTAAACCATTTGCAGCCGGATTTCTTGGTTGTGTGCTAACATCAGTGCCAGCAGGAGGGTGATCACCAGGAGTAACTATCAGTGATAGTAACTAAGGGTTTGGAGAGCAACCTGGAGCTTCTAAAAGCAGCGTATTCTGATTTGGTAAGCATCAGGCAAAATGAGGAGTTGACTCTGAAAGTTGGGGTAATTTGGTGATGAGATACATGGCTTGGGCTATCTGATTATGGGCCACCTGCATCTTACCTGCCTGGCACCTGCCTGAAGGCCAAATTTGGTCTTTGCCTTTTTTCTCTTGAGGTTTCACCATCTTTTATTGTCAGCTATCTACACCGATAAGATTTTGTTAGCCTCTTGTACAAAGCAGGGCAATTTAGTGGCTTTGCTAAATGGAGCTATATTCATTTCTGTGAAGCAAGGCCTTTGCAACAAAGAGCTCTGCAAGCTACTGAATGCCTCATTTTCAGGTTTATTGATTTTTTGATGAGTTCAATTATTTGGTAATCATCTTTAAAGCCCTTCTTTTTGGAGTGCTCAGTGTTTAATATATGGTTTTATTGATTAGATAATGACATACATTTATATAACAGCAGTGTGTTCCTGTACAAGGTCTTCCTCATTTATAAATTAGATGCACCAGATATTTAAGCATGGCATTAATTAAGCCGATATGAACTGAGGACCTTGCCGGCTCAGTCTGCCATGAGCAGCCTAACTAGTCTGTAACATTGCGCGTTGCAATGTTCGGTACAAACTCGATTACATCAGTAAAGCTGCTGTAAGGAACAAAAACAAAATAAACCCTAGACTTTTGGTCTTTTAAGTGATATTGCTCATAGCCAGTGTTTTTAATGGTCTTTTTTTGGTTGTCAGGATGAGTGTTGTAGAGATAACTGGAATTCCCGGTGTGACTATGCAAAGGCCTAGTGCAACTGCTCTCCAACACATCCTACACACAACGTGGGTGTTCAGCAGTTGCAACACAGCAGCAGTTTGTGGAAACCAGAGAGAAAATAAATTTAACAAATAATCCTAAGTAACTTCTAGTGGCATTTTCTTGATTTCCCAATCAAATTATAAACACACTTGCCTATTTGCCTTCCTTTCTTCGACATCCTTGCCAGATATTCCCCTTTCTCTGCCCTTAAAGAGTAGCCTTCATTCAGTTTGCACATAATCATTTATTTCTTACATATACATTTACAAAACACTAATGTAATTTGAGTTTAAAGGCAAAGTCCAACCAAACAAGGAGTGAATCAATACCCTGAAAGCCCAAAAATGGCCACAAGATGCTCTTTGAAAACATGAAACTGCTTGTTCGGAAAGAGGAGTTGCAGCTCTTTGCTGTTAACCCTACCCTGCTAATCCTTCTGCAGGAAGGCAAACACACATCTGTTTGTCTTTCCATGCAACGTGTGCTGTGGCAGGATAAAAATCAGAAGCAGAGCTAGTTGGCCCTTCCAGGAACTCCCAATTCTATGTGAGATTATGATCTTGCATCCAGACCCTTTGAAGATGGCACAGCTAATAAAGATGAATAAAACAACCTACCAATTGCCACTAAATTCTAGAAATTCTGTGTGATCTTCTCTGCTACGCTTCAAACCCAGCTTGTGTTCCTTTCCGTGCTTGCCCCTTATGTTCACCGTAGGTAACTTACTGCTTTTCAGCTTTGAAATAATTATCATTCCTGAAAGCATTTTCCAAACCACGAGCGCTTTATGGGCCAGCTTCTGTTCTCAGTGAGTTACAGCACTTCTGCTATTAACTTCAAGGAGAGGGGGAGCAGTGCTAATGAAGTCATTCTATAAAAGAAGGAAAGAAGGGAAAAAATACTAGTACGTTAAGACTAGGGTTAGAACATCCCTGTAATGGCTCGACTAAAAACAATCATTCTACAGCCTTTTTTAAAAAATGACTGTGGGTCACTGCTTTATTATCCATATCCTGTCCTCTGCCTGGGTGCATATTCTCGTGGTGTATTCTGATTTTGGCAGGAAGTAAATATTAGAGTCTTTTTCATTTTGCATTTACTACAAACAACTTTTTGGACTCTGTGTGACATATTAGCTATTTCTCCCCTGCTGCTCTCAAAAGTTTTATAATATTAGCCTTAAAAATCGCATCGCTTTGGCAAATTTCTCCAGGATAAAGTCAGCCATAAAATGGAAGAAAAAAAAAATGCCTTTAGCCTTACTAATTCCTCTCTCTCCCAAGCAGCAAAATGCTGTTATTTTGAGAAGTGTCTGTGTTCATTGTTTCTCTGAAATCTGAACTTTTTCCACTTGGAGACAGCTAACTCCCTGAGAATCTCACAGGAACAGTATTAGATTTTGATCTCTTAGCAGGCGAATGGGGCGAAGCAGACAGTGGGGCCACATCGATCCGGACTGCAGAATGTGTTTAGTGAAAAATCTATAGAGCACAGATTACGGTGTCAGCTGTCAGTCTGCAGAGCATCTGTCAGATGAGTATTTGCTTCACTGCAGTTGAATGTGAGTAATGCTTTCACAATATGGCAGAATGATGCTATAGATTACAGTTGTAATGGAGCACATCCTGAACAGCTGAGCCTGCTCTCTCTCGCTCATTCAATAGCAAGAGTTGCTTTACTATAAGAGCTTGGGGGATTATGTACTCCAAACAGCTGTCTGTAGCACCATGGATTTATTTGGGCTAAATGAGAACTTGCTTTCTTTAGCTAAATCAAACTTTATCAGACAGTTTTACTGTTGGCAGTTAAAATAAAATGTGTTTGCTGAACAGTAAACACCTTGTTACTGTTAGGAAGGATTATATAAACAAAAGGCATACACAATGAAGTCTTATGCCAACTGACTTACTGTCAAAATAATATACTGCTGCTAGCGGAATTGTGCTCTCTTGAAGGAAATTATAGGCCTAAAAACACATCTTGAATGACAAAGAAACCATTTTCCCACAAATAATCTTTAAAAAGTTTAATACATTGTGCCTTGTAGAAGTGGTTTCAGAGACTGATACATTGTATCCTCATAAAGGACGATTAGGAAAAGTTAGGTGAACTGCCTAAAATCTTCAAAGGTTTACTGTATTTTCATAGTGAACTGGATCAAGTGGATTTAGCACACTCCCCTCTAAGAGATAAGCAGAAGTTGCTATCATCTGATAAAATATAAATACTATTTTACAAAGAGGATACACTATTCTTCTTTCATTTATTATACTAGTTATTCTGTGCAACTACAGAACACTGATATGCAACCAAATATGTATTACAATAGTCTTAGGCAATCCATATGCAGTATCTCAGCTTCCTTTCGCTCCTCAGGAAACAGAAAGTGAAGGCAGACATTCTGTTTTGTAATAACAACATGATAGGGAAAAAAAGGCAGGTCCAACCCCAGTAAACTCACTGTCAGGAATAACATTAGCTGTAATGAGTTTTGGATTAACCTTCAGAGAGTTTGAAAATGATTTTTTGAATCTTTGACTCAAAAAGTCCCAGTTCAGGAAAACATAGGGCTAAAGCTATTTGCATTTTTACCTCTGCTCAGAATTTTACTGTGCAAAACAGTTTGCATTTCTGCCCTCAAATATTTTTAACTGGTTACCTGACAGTTAAAGCAACAGAAGCAACATCCAACTGCCAGGAAATGTCTTTTCCTGGCAGAACCTGCTGTGTGACCAAAGGGTGGACTAGGAAGTTGGACAAAACCTACCAGGTCAACAGCTTTAGTCAGATTGCGGGCTAATGAATTCTGTTGTAGAACTTCTCAAGAATACCTTGAAAAATGTATAAACCTGCAAATTCTTGAGAAAAGGCCTATGATCTACAGAAATACTTGTTGTACAAGATCATTTAAACATCTATTAATAGAATAAGGTTTTTTACAAGCATGTGTTGTACTGTGGCATCATGTTTTAGACAAATGTACTTGTCTTGGTAGAAAACCCACTGGAGGCTTTAAAATATGAATTTATAAATTTTCCTTCATCCAGAACCAGCTAAAGCTGGTTTTGTTTCTCAACAGAATGTGTTCTGTTAGTTCCTTAATGTTACACCTGAGCCTAGAAATGCATCAATTCTTTTCTAGATTATCATTGAAAAGCTCATATAACATTATTCCATGAAAAAAAAATCACTTTTTTTTTTTCACAACTATTTTTTCAGTTTCTTTAAGGATTCTTGATGGCCAGTAATAAGCTGTCTGACAAAAAAGTCTTGACTGTATAGTCTGTAATGCAATAAAATGTAGACAGGTTCATTAAATCCACTTCCTTACATCTTAAAAAAAATACAAACAAAAAGATTTATTCTATTTTATTTTTCAATAACAATTAGAAAAAGATAGCTGCTCAATTAATTTCAGGGCAAGGGCTATAACTGTCATTTTGTTGTGTTAACCTGCAACGAGCTTTCAGGAGACTTTCTGTGGGTAATCAAGCACAAGGTGAATTCAGGAGGATTTGTTATTGGCCCTCCTTATGTATATAATTTATGCTGCTATGCAGGTGCTTTACCTTGCCTAATTATTTAGGGTCAAAGACATTATGGGTTGACACTGTTGACCTTCAGCATAAATCTGAAGGATTGGGCAAGATGATCATCTGTTTTAATTACTTTCTGAATCCAGTTTTAAAAGCGGTGCGGCTACAAGCAGGGCATTTTACGGAGACCACGATACCTGAGCGGTTCCTTCTTCCTTCACAGCAGGCGTTACGTGGCTGGCTGTCCAAAGCAAAGGTCTGTCCCTGTGAAACACCGCACAAATTTGGTGGCCCATTGTGCCGTGTCCTTGTGCATATCAAGTTGCTTTCTGTGGCGTCGGATAGCAGAGCAGACCTGGGAAAAAGGAACTTTTTCATCCACTTAATTAACACGGATGCCCCCGCGCACTAACAAGTGCCGGGGAGAAGCCATAAGCGTTGCCTGAGCAAGCGCCGCTGTGAGCAGCAGATCAAGTGAAGCCGGGGGCTCCTTTACATTCATTCCTTTTTGTCCTTTACATCTCTTGCACTGCAAACCCCCTGACATCTTAATGAGGAAGAGACAATACCTGTCATGTCTCTCGGGAGCTACTTGTACTCCGACTGTCCGGTTACTCGATGCTGCTTGGCCAGGCTCCCGCTGCAGAGCAGAATGCTTAATGCCAAAACTCAGCCTGCCCTCCTCTTTGGGCCATTGCTGCTGCCCAGCTACACATTCTCACAGTACTTCTAGGAACGTCGTTATCTCTGCAACCTGTACTCCTTTGTCAAATGTGGTTGACATTTGGGAATGATTTCGGAATTGAGAGAGAGACAAAATGTGTGATTGCGCAGGCTCATTTCCTTAGGGAAGAGTAATACACAGAAATTTATGTGTATCTGCAGTGATTTATCTGGTAACATATGTATCAAAGCTGTAGGTAATTTGAGATTTTGTGGTACGTGTATGTGCTGTGTTCTGAGTAGCAGAGTGAATTGAAGTTAAAAACTTGAAACACAAAGGAGATTGAAAAGTCCTTACCTTGGATCACTTGCCAGAAACACGAAGTATGTTATCTCAGAAAATAAGAGACTGTTTTCCAGATGATGTGTGTTTGGCCTTTAAACAGGGATTCAAACTCTTTGCTTTTGGAAAATGAATGAATACCTATACTCTCCCTAACATCTCATTGTCCTCCCTCCGTGGGAATTAGGCACACCGCCTGAAAGCCCCTAGCAAAGCTCACTGTTGCCCCCAGATAGCTGTTTTTTTTGGACTTTCCTAACCTACATTTACCTTATTCTCAACTCTAGGAGACTATCACAGAGAGTTGGCAGAGTCCATCTGTCTCCTTTCCCTGCCATACCGGCATCTTGGAAGCCATTCTTGGTCACTATAAAAGCCGTGTCCAGCTCGTTCCTTTTTACCTGACATGCTTTGAGGGTCGATGGTTGCAGCTTTTCGTCATCTCTACCTCCAGCAAATGCAGAAAGGTGTATCCTTAGCATTGCTGTCTGTACAGAAGATTTGGTTGGATTGTATCTGGTTCCTGCACCTCCTGCATTGACTCGTGCAGTGTGTCCCTCAGTAGCAGTGTGTCCCTCAGTAACAACCCGGAGCTGCTCTCACCTTCTTTCATGACTCTCATAGCTGACAGTAAGAACATCAAGTGCTTTGCCAGATGATCCTAAGGTAAATGTTTTCTCTTCTATTGCTTCACATGGAAAAAGCACCATTTTGGCTCTGTTAAAAGAAGTATTTGAGCTTTCTTCCCTAGATCCTTCAGTAAGTGGTTACTATTCATAATCTTGCTCCCTGAAACTAAAATATCCCCTGGTTTGAGCAAGGAGCATAATCAGGGACAGCCAAAAAATTTAGGCAAGGCTGGTTCAGTTAGCTCATTTGTAGAGTTTGCATCAAACTAGAGAAATAAGGTGCTGAACTGCGCTCAGTGGAAGGTCTCCAAGCAAAAGGGTACAATTGTTTATCAGTGAACAGACCATTTAAATCAGACGGGTATTTCAGGAAGACACACAGTATGAAATAGATTTTCTTTCTGACATGCAAGGAATTATGTTCCATCAAAGGCAGGTTATATGCTTTGAATTGTTAAAAGATCCATAGCTCTTTAAATAACGGCCAGCCAGAATATAGTTTTGCATGTTTTTGGTAACACACATTAGTTCTGACCCTCCTCCAACTGAAATCAAGGGGAATTTGGCCAGCTACATAAAAGGAAACAACACTGGGACATGTGAGTTTGATGCAGATGACTGATTATTGAAAAATATGTATTTATATGCATGAGAAGTAGGACAAAATGAAACCCAGAAATGTAATCCCGCATTAGGTTTAAAGAAGTGCTTGGATTCAGATTTTTTTTTTTCATATCTGCTTTAGTTCTTATTCCAGAGCTTATTTAAGACTACACAAATAGCCGCCCTTTTCCCTTTCCCCCTTTTCAAGACGGCAGAAGTTTCAGGAAAGGCAGATTGACCTGTGAGATTGCCAGCATAGCTGCACGATTAGATCCCTTCTCATGACTACAGAAACATCAGACTTATCCCTTGATTTGGCCTCAGATGTAAACTTTGATCCTGAGCCTAAAATATAGCCAATTCTAATGGAGTTGTTGCTAACCTGGACAGCAACCAGCACATTGAGCCTCTTGCTCCGGGGTCTGCTGTGAGCCAGTGCCAGCACATGCGGGCTCCAAGGTGGAGCCATCAGGGCCCTGGGGAGGCCGCGATGCCGTTGCCTCTGGTACCAAACAGCGAGGAAAATGGCCAGAAAAAAAAAGGATTGTGGTCTCAGAGAGGCGTAGCTGCTGCTTGTTCTGTGTCCTGCTTGGACAGCAGGCATCTGTATGCAGAACAAGAGCTGATTAAATATCCAGAAGGATTCCTCAATGTATACAGAAACGCTTCCCCAAAATAGCATGGCTTGTTTCTCCTCTGTCTTCCTTGAAGGCCCTGATCACAACAGGAGCCATTTTGTCTGAAATGATTTGGAGGTTAATGATGTGGATTTTATTTTAGGCAACCATTGCCAGTGTCAACAGCAAGAGAGGACCATTTGGTGAATGGTCTTACTTGCAATGTTCATAAAATTTGGGCTATCTGCAGTTACAACAATGAACAAAGAGGTCATGGATCCTTTATTCATTTTCCTAATCTTGATTTTCTGCTCATGTGCTGGTTCTCACTACCTGTGTCCTTCAAAATTTCAGAGTCAAAGATCTCCTCCAATCTTCCCAACCCGCAAATCCAAAAAGAACCTGCACTGAAAACCCTCAAAATAAATAAAAAATAACTCCCCCCACCACCAAGCACTCCCATTTGTTCCTTCAAAATTAGGACTCAGCAAATAGTTGGAATACATCTGTACTCAGAGGAATCCACATCAGATCATAAATTTGTTCATGTTAAACACAAACATATGAATGCGCTCTTATATCCAGGGACTATGGAAGGGTTTCGAATTTGCACATTTCCCTCTCTGTAATGCCAGGGCAATGTTTCACTCATCTATGTAAATAGAAAGCAGGCTTGTTGCATTAAAGGCACAAGTATCCTTATGCTCTGTATAAACCTCACAAGATTTAATTCTGAGAAGGAATCACATAATTTGTCATATCTTTTACAGCGATTGACTTCAGTGATGGGCATACACGAACGTGTGATTTTCTACTCGCTGTGTCCGAATTTTTTTTGGTGTATATTTGCTCCTGGAGAAGCAGAAAAAAAAAAAAATAACCTCAGATATGCAAATAAGTTTAATTGAATAAAAGCAGACAAATTGCCCCAGCCGCTGAGCACTTCCCGCTCTGGCTGTGCGGCGCTTAGCACAGGAGCACGGGGAGAGGGCTCCTAGGCTCTGCCCCTCCTTCCCCCGCTCTGTCTCTGGGGCTAATCCGTGGCTCCGGGCAGGGCTGTGCTTGGGTGGGCAGGGAGGCACCGTGGGCTGCCCCTGGCTGGGCCACGGACATCGGGCTGTCCTGCTTCCTGCCCACCTGAGCCCAGGAGCTGTGTCGTTTAGGGACACGCGTAACTATCTGAGCCTTACTGTCTTTCTGCAGAGTTTGGTTACTCAAAAAAAAAAAAAAAAAAAGAAACTTGAAAAAAAGCCCCCAAACTTAAAATTTATAATGTTCATAGTTGCAGAGAAGAAGGGAAATGTGAAAACATTTGACACAAAAGGCCCCAGAATCAAGTCTCTGTTAAGATCATTAACCATGTGTTTGTGTATTTTATGTGTTGGCAGTTCTAAAGGGATCTCATGATTTTCACCTCTGTGGGGTGGTGATGGTGGTGGCGTGGGAGGTGCCGCCGAAGTCCTCTCTCAAGGGGCTGTGGGAGGAGGTCAAGAAATTTGTTGCAGGGCTAGTCCTTAGGCTCTCTGCATTGAGGATATTTATGTTATGCTCCATAACAAGGTAATGATTCAGTGTGGTCATGGGGTTAAAGAAGCATGCCGACAAACAGCTCCTTTCTGATGATGGAGAAAAACCTAGAGGGAAACAATCTATTCTAATAAATATTTTTCAGGAAATGTCATTTATAACTTTCCCACCCCTGCAGCTTCCCTTTTCCTCCCTCCTCTGCAAAAACTAGAAGAAAGCATGGAGTCTAAAGAAACCTAATTTTTTATGCATGCCAGATGCAACTTTTGCTAAGCCATTCACTTCTTGTGAGTTGTCTCCCTCAGAGTTATTATTTATCATCTTTTACAAAACAGATAAAGAGGATTTCCTGCTTCAAAAAATGTACGGCTTCGAGCCCAATCCTGAAAACCATACTTATATAAGGACTCTCATTGAAGCCAATGGATGGCTCTCCTTGAATGAGAAAGCATTTGCAAAATCAACCATTAGGAACCAAAGGAAATGTACAATAAATGACTATAATCCTGGGAAAGAGCAAGAAAATGAAAAGAAGAGGGATGGGAATGTATGATTGCATAAAATTCTGAAAGATGATGCGAATGATAAAGCTGCTGTCCTTAAAAACTGTACAGAAGCAGATATTGATTTTAATCAGCCTGCGACAATAGGGTTTGAGGTATTGCTAGAGCAGAAAACAAAATCTAATTTAGTTAAGCTAGGGTTTTGTAATGTTTTTTGCATCACATGGCAAGCGGTCATATCTCCAGTACAGGTTTTTCATTGTTTCATTTGAAAATTTGTTTAAAAATTTGGGAAATGTATTTCTCTGAAACATGAAAGCAAAAGAAAGGTAAGAGCTGTTGCTGCTAGAATCCTTCTGCTTGCATTATATGACATTGCAGATGGCGAGAAGAAGAGCAAATTGTCTTCTCTTTGAGACTCAGATATCAGTCTTTTCTATAGGTAGGATGCTAGGGCTGCGTTTGATCACGTTCCAGTCAGATACTGCCAATTTGATGACTTTCTATCATCAAATATATTAATCTCTTGTTCATAGGTCTTACTTATTCTGCACTTTTGCTTATGGATGTTTGGTCTTTGTTCAAAATTACTTCAAGATTTTCTTAGGCGAACTGGATTTACTTGGCCGAGCTGGCTAGTGCGTGTGTGTCTGTGCTGAGGTTCCATCATGGAGCAAAGCATGGATCAAATGAACACCTGGAAAGGCGGTTGCTCATGACTAACCTTTCTAGACATTTTTTTTAAAATGCTGAGCTTCTCTCACCATCGCTGCCCTGAAAGATGTAGCTCTGTTGTTGTGGTTATGTGATGGGCTTAGCATGCAGGATTTGCAAGCTGTATACAGGGAACCATCTTCTGTGTAGATAAAGCATAAACTTTCTGATATACAAGCCCTTCTTTAATTTAATATAGGTGAAGCTTGGAGCAATCGTTCCCAAGTTGTGCTTGACTTGACATTTGCTGGGTTTTTTTCAAACTCCATGAGAACTTTTTGTGCTCAGAAATGTCTCCATCTGTTCAACAATATCAATCAATCTGGTAAAAGGCCCTAGTAACCTTGCTGTCTCTTGTAAGGACAGCCACCTTCCTAGAACATGTGTTGGCCTAAAGCCGATCATAATAGTCACTGCAAACTGTTTATTTGATGAACCCCTCCTTTTAATACATCTTCTAATGTTTGTAACTCTTGAGTTTGTGAGGTTTGCAAACTTTATCTGTGCCTGAACTGTGCCTGAACCGTTTGTACTTGCTATTCTGAGTTCACTTATCCAAGGTTTGTGACTGATCATAACTCTATTTTGCTTGTTTAACTGCATGATTTATGTATTTGTAAAGTATCTCTGCTTCCTATGCATTTCATTCACTTTATTAAGCCAACTTCTGCTATTGGCTCAAGTTATATGTTCTGCAGATCTTAATAGAAAAGAAATTTCTTTGTGGACATACACAAGATGAAAACTAATGAGAATTCCTCTAAAGCTAAAGGACATTTTAGCTTCATTTTATGCTCTGCTTTTAGGCACTGGAAAATTCAAATACCTCAATTAGAAGAGGATTAAAAAGATGTGCTTTACTTTCTTCTGCCTCAGCTCCATCAGCTGTTAAAGAAAATGGTGTTGCTCAGGCACATTTTACCCGTTTGTCTGGTCTGACATACTATTGCAATACTATAAAAGTAACACCAAATTCTAGTATTATTAGTTTGTTAAAATGTTGTTGTTGTTGTTGTTGTTGTTAAAATACACATGAAATGGTGCATTCTAACTGCTGAAGTAAACAACGCTGAAGAAGTCTGGCCAAGCTATTATTCTGAGAATAGTCTCTTTACTCGTCTCTGCACTAGAAATCACTTTGTTACCCGCTGTTACCTCTTCAGAAGTCAGCATCATTTGGTATTTGGTGCAACTTTCATGAGTAACTTTCCTGTACGTGGTGTGCACCATTTTCATCAGCCTTCCTCCTTCTCACCTAAAGTTTTTAAGTTATTGGGACTGTGACATTCTTGTAAAGAACATGTTGCACAGAAACTTATCTCCAAAAAATGACAGGTTCAATCCCTTTTTTATAACTGAATATATTCACCTCCTTCGTTCTAGGTCTGCAGAGACTTCCTGAGGAATTCAGTTCATGTGTCACTTGCAACACGACACATGAAAAAATTCTGTGTTCAACTCTCATGAACCTTTTAGAGAGTGAAGCAGAGTCTGAGTAATGTGTCATTCTATTTCTCAGACTTGTTTTGAATGGTTTTCTCAGACCTGTTCCAAAGGTATATTATATAGATGCAACTGTGTGTGTGTATATTTATGCATATATATATGAATCAGCTTACATACATACTCAGACTACTGAAAGAAATTCCACACAATTAAGTAACTGCAAGAAATAGATTTGTTCCCATGCGTTACCAGAAATTGTAGAATCATAGAACCATTATGGTTGGAAAAGACCTTCAAGATCATTGAATCCCACCGTAAACCCATCACCACTGTGCCTGCTAAACCACGTCCCTAAGTGCCTCATCTACACAGTTCTTGAGCACTGCTGGGGATGGTGACTCCACTGCTTCCCTGGGCAGCCTGGTCCAATGCTTGACTACTCTTTTCATGCAGAAATTCTTCCTAATATCTAACCTGTACCTCCCCTATTTGAGTAAAATAAACCGGAACCTCCCCTAAATTTGCGTAAGCAAGTCTATGGTCCTTCCATCCTGGATGGATGCTAGCTAAAATAAATCTGTTGTCAGCAGTATCAGAAAATAAGATCTAAGGTTTTAGCTTAAAATTTGATGGTATATTACCTAGATTGTTTTTGCATTTACATAGTGTTGTCTGAGTCCTTCATTGGCAAGAAGTTCAGTCTGAAGACAGTCCTCAGGTGGCCTTGGCAGCTCGGGAGCTCAGGTGGCCTTGGCAGCAACACCTCTGGGAGCAGGCCCACCAAGGAAGTCTCCCTTCCCCAGTCCTTTGAACTGGCAAACATTTGGGAAACTCACGCCTGACCGTGGAATCTCTTTCAGTGACTACCAGCATTTCTGGAAATCGATTAAAGAATTCCCTGCTTACCATGCACACTTACTGGAAATAACGCTCAAGCAGAGGGCCCCAGTGCTTTGCATTATGCAGGTGGCCTTTGCTGTGGTGGTGGTGGCGGACGCTGCAGCCCGATCGCGTCAGACTGAGCGCGGGGGCCCAGCATCCTCGTAGGCGCTCGTGGCGTCGGGGAAGCCGATGTTAGGAGCTTGACACTCCAGCACACGGGGGTAGATGAAGCCTTGCATAAGCTATAAAGCACACCTCAAAAGAGACCGCGTGGAAGAGCTGTGCCATGAATTTCTGAGGCTTTTCTCTTTTCTTTTTTTTTTTGTTCCTTTATTTTTTCAGAGACCAGCACTCATGGAGCAGTGTTGAGAGGGCATTATACTAAGGAAGCAAGCAGTAAATTTGTAGACTTGCTCCAAACAGCTGGTTTGGGAGGGACAAGGCATTACAAGAAGGAGGGAGGAAAGTGGGATAGGGGAGGGAAAGGGAGATTGTAATAATACTCATAATTAAAATGCTGCATTCTAGCTGCTGGAGAAAACAGTGCAGCAGATTTCTGGAAGAAATTTGATTCCAAGAAGTGCAAGAGGCCACGAGTGAAAATTCTTTCATAAGCAGGAAGTGAGAGAGAGAACTATTAGGAAATATTCAGTTTATTTTGGCCATCGTTCTAAAAACCTGAGGTAAAAGCAAAGAGAACTGAAAGAAAGAATATTGATAAATGATGTGTGAAAAGCACCTAGGGTTTCTGAACCCTGCAAAGTTTAATTATGCATGCAATGTTTAATTATGCATTTATTCATGTGTTGTCCCAGAACTAATCAATATTTTGCACTTTATTCAGAATGGGAACTCACGTTGTCTCTTTCAAACATACGGTAGTTAGTTGATTAATTGAGTGGTTTGTTCAGTAGTATGACCAGCTGTTATAAATGTTTTAGTAATATTTTTTTGGCATTCAAAGTAAACAGGCCTTTTTTGTGTTTTTGGCTAGGCTGACTTGGAAAGCACATAGCCAATAAACCTAGATCTTGTTTCATATCCTGCATTTTGTTTTGAATGCAGAATAGCCCTAAATGTGTTGCAGTGTTTCCAAGCAATTTCTTTTAGGATGCAAAAATAGATGGTTACTTAGGTATGTTTAAAAGCTCTTTTGATACTTTATTTTGCACCAACTGTTCCCTTCCCACTGTCCATAGACATGGCTTGAGAATCATAATTTGTCTAGACCCCTGAAACCTGGTTTTCAAAGAATTCGACATATGTTTTAGGAGTAGGCCTCCTGCCCTTCTGGCTCAATGTAAAGGAAGCAACTGACAGGAGCTCCTGATTACAAACCAAAGCCCTCTGAGGGCTCACATCAGTGGACATTGCACTGCTTGCCACACAAAAAATACGGGTGTTATGAGGTGCATATTGCTGATTAAGGCCAAAGTGATGAATCTAGGTAAACTCCCTGTGGGAGGATGCTTTCTTCAGACTTCTGAATGGTGTAAGAAGTTTGGAAAGCATTTGTGGCCATGAGAAACACTTCCCTGTGTTTGTCAAACTCGCTCCCAGCTGTGGAGTGGTACAATTTAAGTGTGGGAGGCTGCTTTTAGTTTGCATTCGGAGAATTTAAACCCATCCACATTTGTGCTCGATTCTTTGGTGAGCATAGAGATGTTGTTAAGGCTGAGAATGTCATTGTGTAGCTTGCATTGTCGGCTGTCACACTGAGTATGTTTTGGGACTGATCTGAAGTTTTGTTTGACATCACGACTTTTATAAGAATCAAAACCCCCAAATCCCCTAGATGAAATCCATATGGCTTTGTTCACAGGCTGAAATAAAATCATGCTCACAGCCTTTACTGCAACTGAGGGATATTTGGTGGAAGTGTTTTTTTGCTTAATAAAAGTATAACGTTCAAATGTTGGAAATGTGGATATTATTAAGTACCTGCTCTGTGAGAATAACTCAAACGCTGTATTATTCCCTGTCCCTTCCATTAGTTTATATGCACAAGAGTCAGATCTAAGGCTGACATGAAGAATGGTCTCCGCAGCCTGGCATGGGCCCAGCTTCGCTTGAACTCTGTTTTAGACATTATTGGGTTCTGTCTGCATTTTGGCTCCTTCCAGCTCAGTGCTGAACATTTGGCATAATGTGTGGTAAGGGTTATTACGATACACAGAGGTGAGGTAATTCACATTATTTCTGCAGTGTAGGCAAGTTTGCTTGGCTGCTAGAGTGGTTAAAGCAGGAAGCTTCCTGGTGTGCCGAGATGCTGATTACTAAGGGTCAGGCCTGCACTCACCATGACATCATAAAACACAACTGGGATCTGATTTATTTAAGAACTGTCATGTCACTTGTTTTGTCAGGAGGAAAACGGAGGAGAGAAAAGGTGAGGGGGAGCAGGAGGCTTTTGCAGCTCGGAATTTATGTTGAAGAAGGAAACATTGACAGCTCCTTTGTCAAGGATAGCGGAAATGTTTTCATTGCTTTTGAGCCTGAGGTACAGAGTAGCACTCTGCTCTCTTTTTGCCAGGTCATTTCCAAAACTAAGAAAATGTTAGTAGCAAGTCTGGCATGAGAAAGGATACTGTGGTGAAACCCTGGCCTCCTTAGCTGTTGCTCTGCGCAAATCACACGCCAGTCAGCGTGGAGGAAAAATCTGTTTGTGTTTGCATAAGAATCACAGCAATCCATTTTGATGTAGAACACTCTGAGCAAGTAAACAGCATTTGGATGTCTTCCAGGTACAGTTGTGGGCGGGTGATGCTCCCGCTCTACGACTGCTGGGCTTTTGCACCTCCTCTCGAGGTTGCAATGCAGAATCTGCCCCGTGCTGTTAAGCATGACAGCTGGAATAAGCGCTCCGAATCCTAAGTGGTGTAAAAGTGGCACCTAAGTGGTCGGTAATCTTTGCAGTTCTATGATAACTTTCGATTTTGTTGTTCTTGTGTGCATAGTTCAGGTAGGACAAAGAAGGATTTTGATAATGATTGTGCATTCATATCTTTTGACACTTTCATCCCAAAGGATACCTGGGAATATTTTATTTTCCATAATGTGTGTAGCAAAGACACGTGGAGACCATTAGGGAGGTGCTAGAATCTGTTGTTCACTTTTGTTACTTGTGATGATGACCTGAGACAAGAAAGAAAAAAAAAGTGCACGAGGTGCAGCATTCCCCTTAGCACACATTGCAAACATGCATTTTTTAGGTGTAGGAGAAGAGACGACTATCAGGATCCCATTCTGTCCAACTGTGACGTAGCCGTTTGCACTCAGATTGTAGCTCCTCTGCTTTATTTGGTTGTACCTAAAATTCCAGCTTGTTATACTCGCTGTTTCCGAAGTGAACAGGAGAGCAGGGATTTTTAAAATACATTGTGAAACTTCTCTGACCGCTCAGAGCAGTCCCCAGCCCTCTGCGTCGGGGCGGGTCGGCCCTGAACGGGCAGGAGGTGCCCCAGCTCTCAGAGAAGCCAGCGGGAACCCCAGACGCTCCATTTTTCAAGTCAGAACCCACATCTCTGTAGCGTTATCTCTTTTTGATTTGAGAAATACTTGGTCGGAATTATTCATTAAAAGGAGAAAAAAAATATCTCGGTTGCAATCCTATACTTCTAGGAAGAACATCTGGGAAATCCCATGTTTCTGCCTGCAGCAAAGAGCAGCAGGTGGGCGCTTTGCTCAGAAATTAAGGCTACTTTTGCAGGGTACTTGCCCAAGGACGCCTTTGCTTTTAGTTTTCCCATGAGCAGCCAGCCTCCCTGCTCACCTTTGCCAGAGGTAACACTCACTTTTGGAGAGCCTGGGGAGAACTCTGGCCTAACACACTTAATTTTTATTCAGCTTTTGATCAGGTGGAGAATGGCTATCAGAGATGGCACCTTTGGCTTGAGCTGGTGCAGGTGTTGGGGCTTCTTGATGTCTTCTTCATCTTTCTACCCTAATGCAGTAGGCTGGTAGGAAAAGAGTCAAGGTCAGCCCCGCTTGGGAGCTTGGTAATGAACCTGCCAGCCACGGCAAATCCTTCTCCTTCCCTTTCCTCGGAGGCGCAGAGATGCTCACGCTGTGGTCCCCACTCGAGCAAATATTGCTGTGCTGAGTGATGAGGTAAGGTTACTGCTGAACTGCCCTTTATTTCTTAAAATAAAATATGCCTTTGGACTCTGAATTTGATTCAGATTGGAAAGAACACAAGGTCCAGGCAGAGAAAGGCTCAGTTAAAAAATATAGGCTCAGTCTTCTCTGTTTCTATGGGTTTTTAATTAACAGGTTATAAAAGGACTTCCTAAGTCAGTTTAAAGAAATTATATGTTTTTTAATATTAGTCATTACAAAATCACCCTGAGGAACCAATTTTATCTCAGCAATCCCCAAGACTGTCTGTGAATAAAGTGCAGTATTTTCTTTAGATTATCAGTCTTTATTTTAGGGGTTAAATGCATAATAATACATCCTGAGAATTAATTGCTAGCTATTAATTAGATGAGGATTTTGGTGTCAGATATGGCTATAAAAAGGGACTTACATCAATTACCACTATCCCTCTTTTGGCTATACCTAATCTAATACTTAGGTTAGAGTATTTTGGACTGATGGCATTAATTAATTTGCAACACTAGAGTACTGCGTTTTAAAAAGATGAACTCCAGAAGCCCAACTCACTTACTAGGTGGTACCTTGAGTTGTTGGTGACCCTTGGCTGCCTGAAATCAGAAGCTCAGAAATACAAGAGGACTTTTTCAATCCTGATCAATTGTGTGTGCAAGCCCTATTTATTTAAATAACAGCAGATAGATCAATGTTCATCATTCAAAGTGAACTTTTTATAACTTTTTCCTTTAGGATCAAGCTTGCTTTCTGACCCCACTCCTCAATAAACTGCAGGGTTTGTTGCTCTTTACATACCAGCAGTATAAGTTCTAAAGCCACTCGTACTGACCTGAGATCAGATAAATACTCTCCAGGGAAGCTTTAAGCTATTTGCTGACACACAGTTGGAGTAGGAAGGGTACCGTTTTGTGCAAAAGTGAAGTAGAAACCTTCCTCTCCTTGAAAGATACTTGACCCTTAGTCATTGCCTTGGATTGGAAAAAAGGAAAAGAAGAAAATGCTCTCGAGGGAGAATTTTTGAGGGGTGTGCGAAATGGTCTGTCAATATTCTTTCCATGAAGAAGCCTAAAAAGCTTGCTTCTGCTCACTGGGAATAGAAAACTCCAAACTAAGCCATGCTGAAATCACCAGAGAAACTCTAGTGAGCTTCAGTAGGCATCAGATCAGGTCCAGAAAGGAAAATCGTATGATAAGGTTTAGGTTAAAAGAAGAAAGAAAAAGCAAATTGACTGCAGCATCTTCCCAAGCAGCTTGGAAGTGTTGACAGCCATGATGGAGCTCCTGCCTCTCCTCAGAGCACCATGACATCACAGGGGCAATGACTGCTAAGCTAAGAACATTAAATCTCTACGTGTTTCAGAAGGAATCTGGGTGCAGTTGGGGGCAAGGGTTATTTTCTTGTTGCTGATAAGAGTTCTTGAAAGAGAGAGCAGAAATCATCTTTGCAGTTTAAATGCATGTGCTTTAACATATTCCTTCTCTCTGCCTCCGCCTGCCCTTTCGTGTTTTCTTGGAGAGGGCTTGTATAGATTTGAATGAAAGTAATAATATTTTATACTCACAGGGCTACTTGCCTGTTCTACATCTCTGGATGAATGTTAAAAAGCTGCAATACTGCTTTTCCTTCTTTCTGCGTGTATATATTTGAGTGCCAGATTTATCAGTGCTAGTTCTCCCTGCACTGGAAAATGAATTTGCTTCAAATTATAGCAGTTTGAATGAGACCAGTGCACAAATGAAACCTATTACTGTATGCCTACAGTAGGGCCAAACCTCTGATCTCAATTTCATTTTTTAAGGGAAGAGGCGACTCTAATAACCCCAGTCAAATCACTTTGGATTTACACCAGGGGAGCAGAAATCAGAACCTGGGCTTTGATGCTTTGACTGGGAAGCATTTTGGAATGCTTGTGGATGAAGGGTACTAAAGATGGGTGTTATTATTAAGTTATCCCTTTTTCATATCCCCCTTTACATTAGAGCACCAACGATGTATCCTAGGACTGTTCAACCCACACTTTTTCGAAATTTTACCCACTTAATTAGAGGATTATAGCTTTTTCGTGTAGTAACTCTACAGTTCGGGTTAAGTAATCATTTTGATTTGAGACCATTCTCTTCAGTGGTGTCCTGGGAAATGTGAGTGAAATCTATTCAGCTGTTTTTGAACTACAAAATGAGGAGTAAATGGTTTCCCCATTTTTTAATTTATCCAGCCTTCTCCTGCCAGCAGTTCACTTGAAAACTTCCTAATGTACAGTCTGCAAACTTGGCATGGACATCTGAGCAATAATTTTGTATATTTTAAACCTTTGTTAATAAAAGTCCCAACCATACTGTAGGAGGGGAAACTGCTGGTTTAATGTACATTAAATAAAACAAACAACTAGTGGAATACGAGGCATTTGGAAGGATAAAAAAAACACTGCTGAAAGTCACAGCACTTGTGATTGTGCAACCCCAGGATGAAGTTGGTCTCTTTTCAGGAAAGTTTTCACGCTAAACTTAGCAACTGCCCTCGGGCTCGCGGCTTGTTTGTCTAGATACATCAGCCCCACCAAAGCGTAGCTGAAAGCTAAAGCGTCACAGCTACAGGCTCGAAGGGGAGCTGGCGGCAGGAGGCCGTGAGGAAGGTTTCGCGGAGCAGAGGCGCCTGCGGCCGAGCCGCGCTGCCGGAGCGCCTGGCTCTGCGCGGCCCACGGGTCGGCGGCAGGAGACAACCCCGGCAGGTCGCGCGGGGCTTCTCCCCGTCAGCCAGGCTCCGGGAAGCTCCTAAGCACGTTTCCAAGTGCTGGTTTTAGTCTCCTTACCCCGACCTTGCGCTGCTCTCCTGCAAGACTCGTGCCTCTTGAATTTTGTCACAGATTGTTTCTGCAGCTCTAAAAGCAAAGCGATTATCCCAAAATGTTTTGCCCAGGGCAGTTAAAATTTTAAAGGGAGCATCAAAATGAAGCTTTTTGGCTCTCTTGAACTTTGGGTGGTTTTATATGATTTTCTGGTTCTTAACTGTTAAAAAAATGCAAACCACAAAACAACATTGCAACTATTCTGCTACACACCACCATTTTTTGGAATGATGTCAAACTTTTTATGTGACTTTAACTATCAGAAATCTTACCAAGTCATGGCAGGAATATTACCCCAGCCTTTCCAGGAGTCATTTTCTCATGCCTTCTGCTAATGTGACTGCACCAAAAATGGCAAGACTTGAATCTTCTACTGGACTTTTCCTCTTGAAATGCTTTAATGAAAAAGATTGGTGGTATTAGTTCTCTGTTAAATGAGAAATCGTGGCACAGTGCTCTGAAAACTTTCTCCAGCAAACTAATGGCAGAAATGGGACCGTAATGGACTCCTTGTTCAGAGAGCGAGCCACAAACCCAAGTGCCTCCCTGGTGCTGGTTAGTGTCAGAGACAGTTGGGCTAAGGCCTGTTCCCTTATAACGATTCCTATGGCCCTATCTAAAGAGGAAGGGAGCTGTCTAAGCTCATCTTACAGTTCATGCCTTTTGTCGAAATGAAAGCTCATTTTCTGAATTTGAAATTCTGCTCGGAGGGCAGACTAAAACTGAAAATGTCATAAATACATGACTGGGGCGAGGGAAAAGCACTGGATTCAAACAGAATGTTTCCAGTTGCTTGCAGTTTGCACGAAACGCCCTAAATAACAGAAGAAAACAACTATGAGAACTGTAAGCCACAATGGGCACCATTTAAGGCCTGAGAACAGCCTATACTGCATAACAGTAACACAGTTTAGTTTTTGCTTGAGTGGGTATTCCAATATGCAAGCCAATGGCAACGTGTATTAGTTTTCACTGAAGAGCAGGTACAATTTTGTATCTTGGAGACGGGACAAGTCTAAAAGATGAGCCTGATAGCTAGAGACCCTCCACAAATAAGAAGCAACCATTGAACACCTCCCTTTATTACTACGTGGTTCAAGAGCGTCATTTCTAATGCATTTTTGAATTGTATATGCTTTGCAGATGGTCTTTTTTATTTAAAATAGCTCTGATGAGAAATGTTCCTGCTCACTCCTAGCTGTGTAAAACAGCTTTCCCACAGGTGTCATCTATTGAAAACTCTCCCTGCTGCCACCTCGAGTCAGTTCTGACAGCATTTAAATCCACATTACATCCATCCTTTTGCACTCTTCACATAGCATTGGCCTGGTTGCTTTGGCGAGCATTTCAAATAGCCTTTATTGCAAATCTTTTCCAGGCCTATCAGTTTCTTCCGGGCTTTTGCCCTGCGAAAGAGCCATATTATGTAAACAGGAAACATATAGGAACTTGTTAATTGCTGGTTTATTTTTCTTATGCAGCAACATAGACTGCTGCTCTTATTGTCGCTGGAGGCATCAAGTTACATTATAGAGCTTGGATGCCAGAGAAGAATGTTTAAATAGTAAACTATGGCATAGGGGAGGAAGCAGGGGAGGTTTGGTCTCCGCTGTGTTGATAAAACAGACAAGTCTTTTTCCTTTTAAACTTGCTGCTGCATCTTGGTGTAGGCGCAGCTTGGGAAGCCATCCCCCTCATCACCGTAGTTTGGAAAGCTGCTTATCTACCGCGAGGGGATGCTTAATGCTGAGGTTTTAAAGCTCTCCTTGTCACCTGCTCTGGCCAGCACATCTGTGGGGAGTACGGAGCAATTAAGGTTATTTCGGCTGTGCTGGAATGTGTGTCCCAGACGTCAGCTGAGATAGATGCTCCCCTGAGGTTTGAGGGCAATAAAACTACCAGCAACTGCCTGGCTGACTGCTCCGGGGAGAAGAGGCGCTCGCTGGTGAAGAAGCTGGTGGCCGCCCCGCAAGGCGCCGGAGGGCTGTCCGTTCCCTGCCCAGGAGCAGCTTTGCTGGATCCAGCCTCCTGGCATAGGCATCCCCGCCTTCTTTCTTTGGTTATGGCCAGGTTATCTCCTCGCTCTTTCAAAGCAGAGACGCTGTGAGCACCAGGCTGTCTGTGTTGGCTTTTTCAGGCTGTTGTTTAAGGTGGGGTGGCTGCCTGGTGGTCATGGGTGTTGTTTCTTTTTGAGTGTGTTGGGGAGCTTTCGTCAGCAGGCATTGTGATCCGGTTGGAAAAACTACCTGATAAATATAAGAATCATAGCTTGATGCACAGTTCGTTTCCATGAGGTGCCATATAAAATACTCAGCTTTTGTTACGGTGGGAGCCATGCACAACGGCACTAAATGTATGTCCCTAGATGCACGTTTGAGGAAAAATACAATATTATTGCCCTGCTAATAATAGTTTCTTTATCTGGCAAGAAGCCAAATGATCATTGCTGGCACTTTTAGGAACTATCATAATTTAACTGGAAAATAACTCCAGTGTTTCTTGGATCGCACCCAGGCAACTTCCCAAGGGCAGGAGTGCTCCTGATGAGGATGGGTACTGGTGGAAGCAGTTCTGAGGGGAAGCGGGTGATGGGAATATTTTCCTGGGAGAGGGAAAGGCTGAGTGTATTATCAGTGCTGGAACTGGGATGTCATATGTGACAGCAGGACACAAGTGGCATTTTTTGGTGTGTGTTGCAGTAGGCCTGAGGAGATGGGACTGTTTCAAAGGAACAGTGTTTTGCAGAAAATGGTTGTTGAATTGAAATGAAAACTGGGAGCTAATTAGACCGAGGGCTGAGAGGAGGAGGACTTTACCAGGAACCCTCAGCCAGTGATTTCTGCATCCTTCTGAAAATCTGGCCAGTTCCCTCGCTGCTGTAATGAAACGTTTCTGAAATGACGAACAAAAACTCCCCATGAAGGAGGGGGAAAAAAAAAATCATGGGCTATAACGAAGAACTCATCAAACACTTTGAAAAGTAGCAAGCAAGTAGCAGAGCCTATTTTACTAACCTGGTACTTCTGGTTGGTTACAATTATTGATATAAAAACTTCCTTGGAGGTCTATAGGTCTCCTAGGATGGCCGACCCATCCGCTAAATTGCGTGTTTCCCAGGCAACAAATGCATTTAGCTTCTGTGCTTTAAGTTTATTTGGGGAGAAATGAGCCTGTCAGGATGTAGGGGACCTGGAAAGGGGAAGGAAGAGGAACAGTTGCAAGGGGAGAGCGTCGGCCGGCAGGCAGGAAAGGGAATGCGCGTGATTCTCACGCGGAGCCAGATCCTGAGCACCTCCGTGCGACGCGCGGCCCCGTGAAGCTGCTGGGGAGACCTGCGCAAGGAAGAGCAAACCCGGCCCCAAGGCAGAGCTACCTATCTGGGAGAAAAAAAAAAAAAGAAAAAAAGAAAAAAGCCTTAAAAGTAGAAAGTCTATCCAATTTCAGTTAAAATAACAGCGAGCCTTGGCAGGCCTGCCAAGTGTGTGCAGGCCTCGGGTGATTTATGGGCGGATGGATGCGCGGCGCGCTCCGCCGTGCCTAACAGAGGCACCTTCACCAGCCCTTGGCACTTGTCACGTTCAGCCCCTTAGGGCAGTATTTCTCACCTCAAGTGCAAAATTCACCACTTCCCTGTGAAAATCAGGAGGGCCCTCCGCGCCGAGCGCGGCTCCCTGCTAGCATTTGTTTAAGATTCATTAGGTGCAGTTTGGGTTTGCGTGCAGGAGTGTCGGAGTGGAGGGAAACTGTTAATTCCCCTCCGCCCTGTTTCCAAATAACCTTAAAATAGCGCAGCCCGGGCCTGCCTAATCTCACCACTGCTTGGGAGAAAAAATCCTCTCCTTCCCGCTCTCTTGGTGTCTTTGAAACCTAATGAATTGAAATGACATGTAAATGGCAGTGATATTTCAAAGGGAGGCTGGACCACAATGTCTGCTCTCTAATTAGTTTTGCAGCGTGTGGCCTGTAAACGTGGTGATAAATGAAGCAATTAGGCAGCAGTGGCTTCAATTAGGTGGCAGTAAAAAAAGAAAAAAAGGCAACAAAATGAAGCCGCCAGCAGGGAAACGGGCCCTGAAAAGTGCTGCTGTTGCTCGGCCTCTAGATTAACAATGAATTGTGGCTAATTGGCTCGTTTGTCCGTCCTTTACAGGGCAGCCAGCGGGTTACCCTGCGAGCGCGGGGCCCCAGGCCGTGGCGGTGACGATGTGACGCGGTGGTGACGGTGCAGGAGCCCCGTCCCGCACAGCTCGCGGCTCCCTTTTGGAAGAGCAGCCGGCTGGTCGCGTGGTTTTCCATGCGGTTGCTTCTGCCTTGGATCCCAAGGGCCATAAACCCCCTTCTAGACCCTTTACCCTCTTTTTTTTTTTTTTAATGAGATATTCACCACTATTTTCCTACTGTCACCACTGTTTTATTCCATAACACCCTTTTAGACATAAATAGGACAATTTCCTGACCAGTGAATGCACACGGTAGGCGAAAGAGCCAGGTTTCTGGGGAGGAGTGTTTTCTGTGACGCTGAATGCATTTTTCTGTCCCCATCTGTAAAGTTATGTCCATTCACCAATGGTTATTGACGATTGACGATGGTTATTGCTGTGGTTATTCTTACCAGAAGGCACTGTGGTTGTCTCACTCGTTGTATACGATCTGTAAAAATGATTACGTGAATCAGTACGAATAAGATAAAAATGATGCGTAAAAACACACGAGATTTTCAAATTGGGGTTTACTTTTTCAATTAGGAGACTTTGTTACTGAAAACAAGAAGCCAATTTGTCAGAAGCAAGGGCTAATTTGTCTTCACCTCCGAATGCCAGAGGGAAACAATACACCCTGTTCATTCCAAACTGTCTGCTTTGAGCAAAATGAGAAAGACCACAATCCTCCAATTTTCCAAATTCAGGCTCTTGTTGCACTAAGAACAGTACAACTTTTAGAGAACACTTTTTTTTTTTTTTTATTCCTTTGCAATGCTCCTAGTGTCCTAAAAAATGTCTTAGCAGCAATATGGTGATTCAGGGGGAAAAAATCATAGTGTCAAAACTGATTCTGTGATAACAGATATATTGAGATAATGGTTTCATTTTTTTGAAGGCATCAAGCCCATCCACCTGCAGCAAAGCTATTCTCTTTCACTATAAACTTGCCTAGAATGCTACCAAGATGATTTGGTGAATCCCTGCAGAACTTACCTATTCAGTCTGGTAGTCTGAAAACACCACTGCCATATCCTGTGATTATTACTGAGCTCTCTGCATTTCCTGGCAGCACTGGGGTGACTTCTCTAGTGATATTTCACTCACTGTGATGCCCAGTGCCTTAAAATGCTGCGGAGCGCCCGGTGTCTGCATGAGGAGCCCTGCCCGTAGGCTCTGCCCAAAGCCATGTGTGGAGAGCCTGCTGCTGGCATCAGCCCCCATCCAGCCGTGTGGAAACTGCTCTACTCTCACTAAGACACCAAAGCAAATGTTCTGCAAAGGAAAGATGCATTTACATCCAAAGCAATCTCTGTATACGTATTTTTAGTCTTTATAAGCTCAGGAAGACCCTCTGTATCACTGGCATTACTTGGACAAAGGGACGTAGACCACCCGGAAATATTCTGTGTGCTCGGAGAGTTGCACCTATTTCTCTCTGGGCAAAATAATTTCCAGCAGTACCCTGCTGGTTGATTAAAAACAACTATCTAGAGGAGAGAAATGGAAGTTTCAGTGCTGTTTCCTCAGTTTCCTGAGCTTTTGAGCTATGGTGTTCAGAAATGCTTTGTGGTATTTCAAAGAACAATCTACCATTTTACTTCCCTTCAGGGAAGTGTGAACTGATACAGTTTGAAATCCTGGCTGACATCTGAGTTCTTAACAGGAGGAATATGTTCTTGCAGAGCAAAGAGAAATAATTGAGGCTGCATTGCATCCCCTGCTAGTTGTGGTTATTATCAGTATACATATATTACTAGCAAACTGCTGGGCTGGACGTTTAGCCCATAAACTAAAAATACTTTAATGTTTTGCTCCTCTGTTCAGAGATTTGCAATTGGAAAAAAATAAGGTTGTTATTTAAAAACAGGCTGCTAAAATGAGACACATAAAATATTGCAGTATTTTTATTATATATAAAATGAAGTCTCTGCATTTGTTTTTTATTACTGAGTTACACACAACAAATGAATATGCTCTGAGCCAACAATTTCTACTCTGTTACACATGTGCACTGTGTTCCACTGGCTGCAATGGGGTTTGACTAAGCCCTTCTACCCAGTTGAAAGAGTAGACTGAATGATATTAGCTTAAGCAATGAGAGTCAACAGGAAACGGGGGATTTGGGATCTGAATAGTAAAATCAGTTTTGGAGCATGTCATTTGCACAATGGCAGTTCTTGGCAGCCGGTGGCTTTGTGCTAAAAAAGAGTTTATTATTCAAAAAATCTCTAATTTGGGGAATGTGTGGTGGGTTTAAAAGGACTCAAAACCTCTTGCCTGACTGACACCATTGGGGCTGGAGGACAGATGAAGATTTTAATCACTTCCAGCTTTGTAGGGTTCAACAGCAATGAGTTACAGAGCATTACTGTGAGCAATGCCAGCATGTAAGATGTTTTGAGGCACTAGTACAATAAAACTGGTTGAATATTAGGGCTAGCGATATTAAAAATATGACTATGATCTTGCTGTTGTATCTGCAGCAGTGACACAATACCTTATCCACCCACTCCACAGCTCCCTGTAGAGTAGTGGCTGAATGCCAGCTCTAATTGCCTAGAAATCCTTTAGCTTTTAGATTCATTGCAGAAAGACAACTGCAACAAAATAAAGAACAAAGCCTCCTCATCTTGAGGTAGCCTCCAGGAAGCCCACAAGGTCTGGTCCTCCTTTCACTTACTTCAGTCTTATAGCGTCATATCTTTGGAAGGATTCCTGATGTACATCAGTGGAAGCCAGTAAAGAATAAGATCTGATAGCTTCATGCAGAGATGAATAACAGAGCAGATCAACAATCACAATTGTTGCAGTATTAGAGGAGAACAAAGCATTTCATCACAAAACTGTATCTGGATGGAGACAGCAGAATAGAGGTTTGTCACATCAGATAGACTTCAAAAATATAAAGCAAACAAAATCATGATCAAAGAGAAACCTAGGAAGCCTATTTTTTAAGATGGTCAGTGACCAAGAAAGCCTTTTTTAATTAATTTTTTTTTTTTTTTTTTTGGTCCCTAAGCCACAGACTACGTGTAACACCCTAAACTCTCTAAAAGTAGGAAGCAAGTCCCGGACCTATTCTGCAGCATCCCACAGCACAGGATGAGACTGTGGAATGCATAAGTGATATGCTGTGAAGGAACAACCTAGCTCATTCATCTTGCATGCCAATGTTACAATGGCGTGATGCCATTGTCCCTATCTCCACGTATGGCTGTGCCTTAAAGACCTGGTTTAGTTATAAGATGGCTCTGAACCCTTGAGTCCCAGGACATGCTGAGTTTAATTCTTATGCACTTTCAGGGATTAATGTTCTCTGTTTTTAGTGATTACTTTTAATACTCAATGAGAGCAATGGGAACAAAAAATGGAAGTGAAACTCCCCATACACATTCCCATGTCCTATGGTTTGCCATTCTCCTTGTTGATGCAAGAGGGGATGTTGAAGATTAGTCTCTATTTCCTTTCTGTCATGTTATCTTTCAGAGTTGTAAATCTATTATCACTGTAGAGGGATTTGTGTCTGATTATGTGATTAAAGTATGATTAAGAAGGTATAGGATGGCATGAAGTGTAACATCTATAACATGAAGAGAAACCTCAGCCTGGGATTAGACAGCTTCCTTGCAGATGCCTCTCCACTGTGGATTCACGTGCCATTTAAGGTTAACTAAATACTCATTACCTGACTCTGTTGTTTGACTGGGGAAAATTGCCCTTGGTCATAGCCAATGAGCATTAACTCTTCCAAATGCAGAGGCAGCAGCCAATGAATTATATTGGCTGGTAACTTACAAACTACACTGAGATAAATGGAAAGACATTCCATCCTTTCAGAGTGGTGTGTCGTAAAGCTGGTGCACAGGAATGTGCACAGTGCCCCAACACCCTCCTCCGAAAGCCAAGGGATGCCATGGCAGCCTCCAAAATCTTCCACCTCACGCTGATCAGGAGCTAGTAAGGTATTTTATATATGGCCAGTGGTTAAAAATTTAGATTTCTCAGTGCAAAACCTGTTTGTCCTGTAGTTGCTGTGTAACAGCAGTGGTCTGAGGAGCACAGTTGCCTGTTGACCAGTTTTGCCAGTTGCGTGTTTGGAAACATATGTAGCTCTTAACAGTTGCGTGAGGGCACATGTGTTAGTACAGAATGTGTTCACTTGCATGCCAAAAGTGTGTTACCCTTTTGGGAGCAGGGACAGCAGAAGCCCCATGGAGAACATGCTGTCAGTGCCACAGGCTATTCTGGATGTAGGATGAGGCTTGTGTGGCCTGTGGGGCCCTGCGGGCAGCAGTCAGTCTGTGCAGGTGTCGTGGTAGCAGCAAAAGGCCTGCAGAAGCGAGTAGCTCTTGCACCCCATCACCCAGACTCAAAGGAGAGAGGTCTGAAACCTCCTAACGAGGTCCAGGAGAAAGGCGATGGCTGCAGGGCTGCTGGGCTGGCTCTGTGGCGCTGTCCCTGCTCACTTGTCGCTGGCGGTACCGAGCAGAACCTGAGGCAAGCACCAGAGATGGTTGTTCTGTGGTCCGGTTAAGCAAAACTTGGTTAGACTCGGCCCTGAGATGGCACAGGAGTAACACACACCAAATGAAGAAAATTCAAAGCATCTATGGAACAAGTGGAGGATGGTGGGACAGACACCAGGGGCACCTCTTTTAAGGGACTACCAGCCAGGGACAAAGACACTGAGTGCACTAAGGGCCTGTATTGTTAAGCAACTACTCATGACAAAAATGGTATTGCAAGGGTTTCATCCTTTTGGCTTTCTGTCACTATACTTTCATTATGTTTACCTCCAGGTGTTGATAAAGGACCAAATTCTAGCTCTCTGAGGTTTACCTTTAATCAGTGAAAACAATGTCCAAGTGAGCAATAATCAAACACTCTGCAGAGCAATAAAACAAAAACTTCTTCCCAACGGGAAAAGTGTGGGAGGCTGGAACCTCCTCCCCCATCTGTGCCTGCAGATCTGAGGAAAAATGTCAGTCCTGAGTGTTCGCCCCAAAGTTGGTAAAAGCGTGGGAAGAAGGACAGGATATGCAAAGCATCTCTCATGTAGGGCAGATGCCAGGTGCCATCAGGATACGGGACTGGTGTGCACTGTGCAACGACAGATGGTTATCTGACCTAAACTGCAGTGAATGGTGCTCTGAGATGGGCTGCCAGGCTTGCTTTTATATACATAGTTTCTGCAAGCAGGTGAAAGTCATTTTCTCAGAGCTGGCAATTGCTAACAGGGTGTGCACCGATGGGCTCCATCCAGAGGTGAAGGTCTCTTCCACGGAGGGGGAATGCATTTTTGGCATCTGATATTGCTCAAAGAAATCAATGCTTTTTTGTAACTGTTTGTTATCTGAAGGCTGTGCAGTGGTTTTTAGAGCAAGCTGGATTACAGCTAGATTAGAGTTCCAGTAAATATGGCTTTGCTTTTTGAACTTTCTGCAGTGCAAATCCCCTTATCACTGAGCTTCTCCTCTCCAGGAACCTGAGGAAGAGACGTGTTTGTAGTTCATGGTACTGTTTTGTCTTTTTGAAAATTCTAAATACCTGTATTACATTGTGGAACAGTGTCTAGAAATCTGACCTAACACCGTTTCCTGGTGTCCTAACAGAACAGCCAGATAGTTAGTGAGATAACCCATGCCCTAGATAACCCACACCCTGCGGGAACTCGCAGCGCAAGAAGGCAACTAGGGTTATTTCATTTTCTTCTTATTATTATTGTCATTTTAAGTATAGCAAGTCCTTTAGGAGAAATGCTTAAATATATTTTATGAGTGTGAATTACTTAGAAACCAGAAGGCAAATTGTTATTGGTTTGGTTTGATTTGGTTTTTAGATACCTTGTGATTTTTGATGTCATGTCCTGCATTTTTTAAACCTGACTCACAGTTTTTTAATGTTTCACCTTGTCAATAATCTGGCTCTGAGAAAGTCTCTGAAAGAAGATTCACACATACACAGCAGTAGATTTGTCCTGTCATGTTGCATCCTTGGTTCAATTCTGTGGTGTTTCGTAGGGATCCTCATTCTCAGCTGGGGACACTGGGGAACTTGGAGACAAACTTCCCGCAGACACCAAGGGGAAGCTGTTCTCAAGGCATTGAAACCCTTCCCGTCCCTCTTAAAAGACAAGATGATAACAGCAAGGTTATTCAGATCACAGATGTCATCGAGGTTATTCGGGTTTAAAACTACTATGGCCGTTATGGTATGGGCTTTGCTAGGCCTAGGGCCCTCACCTGTATTAGCAGAGGCGACTGGGGAACAGGACTCCCTTAGCCTGGGGAGGCATAAGGCAACTCTGGCTATGGAAAAACTGAGGGACCTCAGATGGATCTGAACACCTGCTTAATTTTCAGCACTTAAAATCAAGCTAGAATTTGTATTAAAAAATACATCTCCAAGATCATTCCTGCCTGTGAACTTCGCACTCATTGGGTTTGAGGTATATTACTTTACTCAGTGGCTGGCTCTGATCCATCCTTCCTGGTTATGTGGATATTTCCTCTGGAGGCTCATATAATAAGAATGCCATTGTTTCTTCAGATTAATAAAATTAAAACAACAAACCTTACTAGATTCCCTGAGAAAAGCAGAGAGAATCTCATTCCCTGCGATTCCAAAGAAAAGCAAAAAAGCAAAAAAAAAAAAAAAAAGCAAGGCTTCTGCCCTAAGGACACAATTAAGCCCCTATTACCAAGTCTACAGAGTCACTTTGGCAGAGCTGTGTTTGCGAGTTGGGAGCGGAGCTGAGCAGCACCCATGAAGAACCCCTGGGGCTGGGTCAGTTAACACCTCCTATGGCTGCTTCGCCCCTGGGCGGGCGCGGAAGGAGCTGCCTTGGAAGCGCGTCCAGGAGGGCACGCGGGCGCCCGGCGAGGGCGCGCGCCGTGCTCGCCGTCTCGGCAAAGCTGCTCGCCTTTATCTGCCGGCAGAATAACTTAACCAAGCTCAAAATGCTGCTCCCGTCTCCGTGCATGCTCTGCCATAAACGATGAGATTTGTCTAGGGTGTCGCAGTCTGTGCAAGACTTCATGTATTTTGGAGCCTGGTACATGGAGCTGCGGTGGGGAGGTAGACGGGGTCTTAGACAGGGCGTTCGATGCTACTGTGATGCAAATACGCATGCAGAAACAGGGAGGTGGAATCAGCAAACAAATATTTCCATCCAGTATTTGAGTGACTAATGAGTGAAACTGAGCTGCACGGGTCTTGCAATATATAAAAGTGGGCGAGGAAACCTCACAGCCGCAGAAAAAAAATTGCTAGATCAAATGCACCTCTTGGTGCTCAAGCACAGGGTGGCTGGGAGCTGGACACCTCCTTGCCCAGGTTATTCCCTGGGCATCTGAGCTGCAGGCGCCAGCAGGCGCGGTGCCTGGCTCTGCCTGGGGACAGCTCTGCCACCCCTGGGGACATCAGCTCCCTGGCTGCTCTTTGGGAGCCTGCGCTCCACATCCCCTTGTTCTGACCATGGGGATCAGGAGGTGCCCAAGGGATGGCGCCTTATATTTCTACCATGGAGTCATATGGATAAAGTCTATCTGCAGAGTTAAGCCTAGCCAGGCTTTGCCTTAGAGAGCCATGGTTGTCATTTCCTGCCTGGTGATTTGTCCCATGACAGCTACAGAAGAGGCTAATGAAAAATGAGACGAATGTGTTGGTGATCCTAGCAGCCATATTTCACATTGTGGTTTTCAAACCGTTTGTTTTCTTAACTTCCTGAGGTCAACCGTTACTGGAGATGGATGTCACCACATGTGCTCTTTTGGAAAAATAGCCATGGCTGTGCTTTAGGTAAGTGAACAACACATCATGGAAAAGCAAAGAAACTAAAAATATAATTACCTGTTTGGGGCACAGTTAAGATTTCAGAAATGTCTGAAATTTGAGTAAATTAATTTAGGCAAATTCAGTAGATGTTTCAGTTTATTTATGATTTGTTCCGGAGCTGGGTAAATAATGCATGAATATTCAGAAATAGTTTGGACTTTCCTTTTCCTTTTAATAATAATGCTTCCTGCTCAAATTCACTACAGACAGACTCCCATCCCTTCCAGGGAACTTTTGGTCTCAGCTTAGTATGAAACCTTGTATTAGTCTCAGCTATTGGAGACACCCCCATTTGGAGCACTAACAAGCGCTTGCAAACGTGTGAATTATTCGGCTCAGGATAGACATGGTGTTATCTAACACTTGCAAACGTATGAATTATTAGGTAAAGTATAGACATGATGTTGTCTACTGAAGAACCCAAAAGTCAGGATGTTGTAAATAAAACACTTCCATTTGAAATTTTAGACTAACTCAAGCAGGGCGGGCACAATGGTAATATTTTTAGCGTTCATTTAGCGCCTGTATTCCTGGCTCCTGAACACTTCCCAAAGAAGGGCAGGCGTCGCTCTCGTTTTACAACTGGGGAAGCCTGACACGACTCACTTATCTAGATCGAGCGCAGGGCCGAGGACACGGAGGCAGCTGTGCGCGGAGCCGAGAGGCAGGGCCGGCCCGCCGGGGCTGGATAGCCCGGCACGCGCAGCGGGAGGCGCCGGGGAGTCAGCGCGGGATGTGGGGCAGGAGCGACTCACCTGCCCTTGGCGGGGGCACGCGCAGCCTGTCCTGGTCACTGCTGCTAGCGATGCTGCTCGCTGCGGCGCTGGGCTCCTCGCGGAGGGGGCGCGAGGCTTCCTGCACCCCGTCGTTATCCTGCAGTGTCGTGCAGAGCGTTTGTGCCGCACTCAGTGCTGGCTAATGATGAAAAAGAAGTGAACTGGCGGGGAGGGGATGGGCAAAAACGAGGGGTGTTGTGCGACAGAAAAGGGTTACAGTACGCGAGATGCAAATACTGAGCAGGTATGCTTAGAAATGCGGAACAGATTGCATAGGACAATGCAAAGATTGTTTAGAATGACCCTGAGGTACAGTGAAATGCTGTCAGAGGTGTGGGAATGTGGTGAGATTTTCCAGCGGGATCCTCTGGGGCTGCTTACACACCCCAGTGTGTTGGCAAGTGTTGGGAGACAAATCGAAACTAATGGCTGAGCAGGTGAGACCTGCAGGATCTGCATTCATGTTGTTAGAACGAGGCTTTAATAATGCGGAGTGGGACAGTGCCACTCAATAGCTACTTTTGTTACCTTTACAAGTTATTTATTTTATGTAGATGTTGGAAAGAAGATAAATCACTAGTAGCAGAGTGGATTAATACGTTAGGCTGAAATGCTGGGGTGGTTCTTTCAGAATGCTGGTGTCTACCTACAGGAAAATCTGGAGGGAGCTGTGAAGCTACAGGAGCCACCTGAGAGTCTTAGAAATGAAGGCACTTGCTAGATTTAACCCAAACTCAAACCGCATACATCCAAATGAAGGAAAATCTAAACAGTCTATTAAATCTTATAAAACCTAACCACTAGAGTGTGATAAGTTCCACTAATGTTTAATATGAAAAATATTAGTGAATTAGGTAGGAGTTATTTTTCTTCTGTTAATTGCTTTGTTACATTGATATAATTAAAGTGCTATTTTTCCTTAACTTCTGTCTGAAAGTATGAGACAGAAGTTGAAAGACATTTGCATGTGGTTCCTGTGAAAACAGCCCAAGAGTGTTTTCAGTTAAAAGAAAAATGCTCTTTTTGCAAATTATATTGGCTTGAGATGTGATGAAGCTGGAGAAGTGTTTTCTGTTTTGTTTGTAAAAAGCAAAATTTTCTGAGGTCATATGTCAAACTTGAGTTTTTCCTGTTTTCCACAAAATCAGCAGGTGGATCTTGGAAGGAAAACTCTAACTTCTAATTTGGCAAAAATTCACAAGAAGACAATATAGGGGAGAACTGCAGTTTCTTCCAGTGTGAAACTTGGCAAGAAAACTTTTACAAGGAAAAATCAGTGTGTACTTATTACATTAAACATTTCTTTTTTCTATTGTGCAAGAAGGACATAAAATGTAGGTCTCCTGCACATTCCCTAGAGATGGGCAAAGCCCTCTCTTGAATTCTTTCTTATGAAAAATGCCTGCACATATTTATTTTTAAAAGGTTTCCATGAAATAGAAAAGTAAAAGCTGAAAGTGTTGTGGTTTCTCTGTTGCCCCAAACAAAACCTGAATAAATCACTATTTGACAAAACCCCAGAAATTCAAAGACAGTGTTGTTTACTTACTTAATTTCTGCTGAAAGTTTTCAGGAGCTGTTTTCTTTCTGCCTGTCAGCTCTCCTAACCTCTTCCTCTCTTAAGGCCTCATCTCCAGTGTCCTCTTTGCAGGATCACGTCGTAAGGGCTGTGTTATTGTTTGCAAACATGCAAATTCCTCGTAGGAACATGCAATTCCCATGAATCCCAGTGTGCATTGTGTTTTAAGAATCTACATTTGCAAACTCAAGCGTGCTGAATATTAAGGGTTTGCTCCTGCAGCTTTGGCCAAGACAAAACCATCCCCATTAATGTCAGGAAATGTTAAGACGATGGGACCAAGCCAAACTGCTGTTGGCTTAAAATTACTTGGATTTATGATTTTCTGTGAGAATGTGGTTTGGAGATGGACGGAGACTGAAAGGTTTGGGCTTGGAGCTGGATTCACGCATGCAAAAGCCTGTGGAGGGCTGACAGGAGCCAGCGAGTCGCCCCGGAGCACCGCGACGCCGGCCCTTGCAGCGGGGCTGCTCCTGCAGAGCTGCAGTTGCAGAGGCCCTGGCCACCCCCTCCCGATATTCGCAGGCCGTCGGAGATTTCTTCTCGCCGTTCCTGAGAGGAAGCCTTGTCTGCTTCCCGAGACGAAGCCTCGCCTGCTTCGCTCCGCAGCCCGGGATCGCCGCAGTTCCCGCGCAGAGGCGTCCGCGCAGCGGCCTGGGCAGCTCCCGGGCAAGGCCGGCGGAGCGGCCCCCGCGCCTGCCGCGCCGCTCCCGGGCTCTCCCTCGCCGGCTGCAGCCGGTGGGCGGGCGATGAAAATAAATGGCCTCAGAACGGGGCTGTCCGAGGGAGACACGAATGCTGGAGCGTGACCTTGCCAGCGATGTATATTTTTGAGTAGTTTAAAAAATGGCATTAGAGGAAGCAAAACATATACTTGTTCTTTCTAGGCGAGCAACAGTGCAAGAAACCAAGTACCTTGCATACAGTGGGAAATGCAGATCCTGCGTTAAGGCTCCAGCTGAAGCTGATTTCTCCCCCTTATTCTTCCCAGTTCTTCTTCCCCATTTCAGCCCCATTTCTCCATGATTGCAGGTGATGGCAGCTTTCTTGCAGTGTCCATAAAACTGAACCGAGCTCTAAATAAGAGGGAATTAAATGACACTCTGCCTGACTTTTCTCCCCAGTCTTACTCCGGGTATCCAAGTAGCACTGCTGATGCTAGCAGTTCTAAAATCCAGCATCCAGCATCCAGCACTAAATTCTTAATTATGAAGTACTGTGGTCAAACAGCCCAGCTGTCAATATTTTTAAAAATTAAATCAGCAAATTAAGATAGCAATTGTATCTCGTAAAATAAACTCTGCTTTGTGTGCCAGATGACACAAATATGGGGATTAGTATCAGCCAGGCGGAGGCTTATTTATTTGATTAACTTTTAGATATGGTAAGTAACCACACTGGAGTCAACATAATAAATAAGACTAAACATATGCTTAGTCTTTGCAGAGCTGGAGTCTTAAAGCTGCAAAGGTATAAAAGAAGCTCAGCTGGAAGCCACCAAATTTGTAACCCTTCTCTCTTTTATTGCGTACAAGAGAAAATAGCTTGCATCACCAACAATTTCGTTTATCTTGAATATAAATGTGCTTCCCAGAAAATAACCCACATCATTGGTATTTATTTAAAAGATACTGCCACTTGTCTGTGCCTGTTCTTAGCTATTCCACATGAGTTTTCCGGGTGCCAGAGCAGAGAACACATTTTAACTTCCAACTAATGCAGGAATCAGTCTTGTTCTTCACTCACTGAACACCATGCTAGGGATCTATTCTGTTTTAATCCAACAAAATATATGCTTAACTTCACACATTTAACAAACTCCTCGATTTGTTAAGTCAGAAACTCATACGTGTTCCTTTGCGGAGCTCTCCCTGTTTTTTATTGTTGAAGGCGTGGGCTCTAAAACCAAGCGCTCGAAAAACACCTCCTCCTGGAAAAGAAACCAGAATAAAAATGAAAATAAATATTGCTCAAAATTAAAAACGGGATGATATATTTATGCAGGCTATGAATATTTTGGAATGATATATATATATATGTGTGTGTTTATATATATGTATGCATGTATGTAACATGTATGTATGTGTGTGTATATATACACACATACATATATTTTACATAAATATATAAATTATATATAAATATATATATATGTGCACACACACACACAATTCCAAAATGCATATATTACTGCATCTTTCAAAGGCTTTTGGCATTTTGTTAATATGAGAATTTTGTGAACTGCTTTAGTACAACGTACAATTAGATATTTTAATAAAGACCTACCTAGATGGTTTAATAGAGCTACTAGAGGGAGGAGTACAATATCTGCCCATATCTTCTCTGCATTTAGTCTGAGATCTTTGATTCAGAATGCATTAAATAATTGACAGTGGGCAGTGGTAGTTAAATGTACATGAAGGTATCTGGTAGATATTAGAAGCTGGAAATTGTTACATTGTTCCAGTAAGAAATCAATACATATTACTTATCTATGTACAGCTGAGACTGTATCTCTGGACTCACAAAGCTTTTACAATTTCCTTCGGAACTGGATGTGTCTGTGCAAAAATTTGTGGCCTGACTAAAGCCAGGGACAAGACTGTCCCTTTTGTCTTAATGTCTCAGCCAGGGGTTGTTCTGTTCTTTTCTCTGTTTTATTATGATTTATATTAAAATTGTTTTCTTAATAGGGACATGCTTTTTATATTACTGGGATCTCTGCCAGCCATGCTCTCCAGCAATTTTTCTACGAGATTTTCAGTGATGAAGTCTTCCACATTGTCATATTTGGAAAGTGGTTGGAAAGTATGAAACAAACAGGAAAACCTTTTTTAAAAAAGGTGGCAAGAACACGTTCCAGCACATACAGGCGCGCTAGGGTGTAATTCTGTGTGTGCAGTTTTTTTGTGCCGCAGTAGGAGGAGGCAAAATTTTGCTCTGTGAAAGGCTGCAGAATAACCTGCCATATATGTAATTTCCCAGCCTTTTCTGTGTTTACAAGTCGATTCTTCCGAGGAGAACCTGAGCATTTGGAGCGTGTGCGCGTGTGCTGGCGGGGCGGCGGGAGAGCGCGCGCCAAGGCGCACAGTCAGCTGGAGGACAGACCCTGCAGCTTCTGCGCGCGCGGGAATAGCAGAGCTTGGCAGAAAGATGAAGGCCAACGCATTTTCTTCCACTGCAAAGCAAGCAGTGTAGGCAGTAATCCTTCCAGTTACTTATAACTGTGTTTTCCTTGGACTCTAGACTTTTCCTGTGATCAGGACAGGCAGAAAACCTGAAATCAGTTAATTAGCCTTTCGGCTGGAGGCATTTTAATCTGCTGATAAAAATCAGCAGTTGGGAAGGGTGGAATGAAGCAGCTGTAAAGCTAATGATTTTTTTTTTTTTTTTTTCAGGGTGTATAATTAAATCTCACTTAAGTTTTTCTTACTGGGCAAATATTATTCAGGGGATTCAATCAATGTCTTACACGTCTTTCAAAGATTCCAGCGTCCTTTGTAAACTGTTTCTGTTGCAATGACGAATGGCTGCTCCATCGCTCTGGGTGAGCCGGCCTCGCGCTCGCGTGTGGCGCGGACAGGCAAGGCATGTAATTCCGTTGCTCCTGGCTTTCGCTCACTTCTCCTCGGCCCGCTGGCAAAAGCCCTGTGGTGCCAGGCCCAGCTGTTGTGCATTCATCCTCCTGCAGCGCACGCGCTGGGGCATCCCCGGGCTCTGCTGGAACGGGGCTGCAGGGCAGGCGATGTTGGTGGGAAAGCCGGCGGACTCTGGCTGCGCCTTGCGGAGCGCTGCGGCCCCAGGCGTTTCCTTTCCCTGTCCCCGGCACTGGCACGTGCAGGTGAGGGCTCCCTTTGCACAGTGTCTGCGTGCCCCGTGAGGCGCAGCAGCAGCCTCGTGCACACGGGGATGTCGCCAACCTGTTTTGATGGTGCCTCTCCGTCTGCGGGACGAGCGCGCTCCCCGCGCCGCTCTGGCCTGCGCTGTCAAGGCCCTCCCGTAACTGCCTTCTGACAGCTACCTGCATTTACTCACCCGCTTCCCCCTCTTCCAGTGAAACCTGAAGCCAGGTGAAACCTGCTCAGTTTTGGGTTTCACTTCTCGACCGAAATTCAAAGCCAAAAGAAACCCTGGGTCTTCCAAGGTTCACGAGCTGCCCGTCAGTCCGGGACTGAGACAGGTGTGATCGTCGGCCAGTTTGTGGCAGTATGTGGAAATAATGTGAATCAAAGTGTTTTCTCATTGCTTTTATCTGCACTTGCCTTTAAGGTTCTTCGTTTACTTTGTATCTTTTTCCTTCCTCCTGTTTATCTTCCGCCTGTGCTCCGGCAAGGTAGACTGTGTTCGTGCACCAAGCGGTCTCCTTACCTTAGACAGAGAACAAATGTCCACTTTTTAATGGGAGGCATAAAGACATGAATTAAAATGTATGACAGAAAAATCACATGATTCATAACCATAACCAAGAGAAGCCTCTTAATGAATTGTAGAGTTTTGCTTGGGTGGCAAGAAACAGGCATGTCCAATTAGGCACAAAGTCTATACTCTGGGATTATTTTCAGGTATTATTATTATTATTATTATTAATAAAAAGGAATACCAACTGTAGTTTACTTTGGCAAATTCTTCTAAGCAGCTGAATTTAGAGGAGATTACGTAAGCTGAACTAATGGCCAAAACTCTGATGCGTGTTCCTCACCAGTCACAATTTAATCAGCTATTAAAATTTCTGGTTCCACCCTTAGTTCTAAATGATCTGTGCTTTGTGTAGGGTCAAAGGTGGTCGGTAAAGAGTAACTGTGGTAGTCTTGAAATTCATTTGTTTTTAGGCCAGATTTAGACCCTTCCTGCTCTTAGGTGCATATCAGAGCTGCCTTAAGGCTATTGTAACATATGTCTGCTTGAGTCAACATTTGGTCACCCTCAGCAGGTCTCATCTGGTGTCTGTGGTGCGAGGAGCAGCCTGAGAGCAGAGTTAAGTCACTGTATCAAATCTGAGTAACGTTACTAGAGGGCAAAAATCAGTGTTCTTGCTCCCCATTGCTTTGCTTAGAGGAGCGCCTGTTTCGCTTGCAGTGCTCTGCTCTGGAGCTCAGCCGCTCTCATTGCCTGGCTCTTGGGAGGGCGGTCGGCAAGTCCTGAGGAAGCGCGCTGAAATGCGGAGGGCGTTTTAGCCTGGCGGGCTGAGGCGGCGGCCGTGGCGGGGACAGCTCTGCGGGCTCTGCCTGCCGCGCTCGCCCCGCGCTGTGGTGCTTGGCCAGCCCCTCGGCTTGCTTTGGCCATACCTGTACTCGCTGTTCTAGGAGCTCAGCTAGGCTGCTGCCCTTCGTTCGCTGTCAGTGCAGCTCTGAGGGCGGCTTTGCCCTCTGCCCCGTCCTTGCCCCAGCCTGTCTCTGCGAGGAAGGCCGGTGGGCTGTGTGCGCAGAGCTGCGCTAGCGACCAATAACGCTTGGACAATTCTTTTGAAAAGTTCCCCTAGAGAAAAACAGGATGCACAGTTGCCTCTGTGGTATGTGCCAGCCGGTGGCTTTGGCCTGCCAGGCTGGGCACAACGTCGTGTTGTGAGACCCTTGCGCAGAAAGGCGTAGCGAAGTGTGCCCGAGGGAGTGTGGAGTTACTGATGGTGATTCAGTTATGAACAATTCGCCAGTTGCTGTTTGCCGCTCATGGCAGGAGACTTGTTCTCCCTTTCCCAGATAGATAAGGAAAAACCCCAGCTTGAGAGCAAAGACAAACCCTCACAGAGCGCCTAGGGCAGTGCACTGTGCCTCTGCCGTGCGAATCCCGGAGTTGCCAGTTCCGCCAAAATTTGAATGTAGAAGCCGCTGTTGGTGAACATGGACAGAGCACGTCCGAGAATGGTTCAGCACCAGCATCACGGAGAGCTGCACATCTGCCCCGTTCCTCAACAGCCCTCACCAATGAGGAGGCCATCAGTGAGGGGCAGCAGGGCCTTCCTTCCCTTCCTCCCCCTCCCCGTGGTGGTGACACAGAGCCTCACCAATGAACTGGCTCACTATTGTAGCATAGGAACCTCTTGTACATCTTCAGATTTACAGATTCTCAGATCCAGTCTCCTCTTTTCCCTCACTGACCCGTGTCTGGAGCAGATCTCATTGCCAGGCAGCCCTTACAAGCCTCCTGTGCAACTCCTCCAAGCTTACTTTGTCAAGGGGAAGTAAAGAAACTGGGCTTCCAGTCTCATCCATCCTGCAGCTGACTGATCCGCCTCTTCTGCCTGATAACAAACGATAATTCATGTGTCTGCTTTGTACTCTCACATTCCTCATCCCCACCAGTTCTTTGAAATGATGAAATATTGGACTGATTTGCAGTCTCTGGAACAGTCTTTAGGCATGGAGGTAACAAACTCCAGTGCTAAAGAAGGACTGGCCCAAGCCTTCGGTTCTGGCACCAGTTTTCACAAGTGCATTCAGGCTGACCTCTGCTGAGGTCAGATGCTGAGACCAGCGCCAGCACCTTAGGTATAGAGGCTGGTTACCAAAACGATCTATTTGAAGATCACAGCTGGAATTCATTAGTCTCCTGCTGGAGTAAGCCCTGTAAAGCACAATGAAAAGTCCTCCAAGCAAGGCACACCGTGCAGGGAAGCAGCCCGAAGCTTTGCAGCTCCAGCAATGACCTGACTCCTGTCACTGGACTGAAGCAGAGCCAGAGGGATTTCCCTACAAAGGCAGCCCCCAACGCTGAGCAGAGCACAGAGTGATCTCTAAACTGATGCAAGTCCTAAAAAAAAGCCCTTCTCTTCTCATAATAACTCAAGCATTCATCTTATCATCGCAATGTCACCTCTCTGTTGAGGCTTTTCTTTTGAGTTCCTGGCTGACCTACATGTCTCTCTCGCAGGCCTCAGCCCTTCAACCCTGGCTTTGCCCAGCCAGATGCTGAGAGTCTTCTAGGATCGGGATGTGGGGGATCTGGGGACTTGCTGCACAGAAAGCAAGGAGTGGGTTTCAGCCACCAAAGGAAAAGAAATAGCTGTTCTTCTGCACTGAATCCCTGGACAGATTCCTGATACCAAAATAGCAATAGGTTCATTCAAATGTTAGGCAATGTCAGCATCACGTCTTGTCACCTAAGGGTTTCCTGTCCTGTAACGGGATGCAGCAGACATCTCAGCAAGGGGCACTAGACAGCTTAAAGTGCTGAATGATTCGGATGTCCTGTACAGATGGCCAGGACTGTGGGATAAGATATTTATCAACTCAGGGAAATTCTATAATCTGCAAAAAATCTTGTCAGTTCTTCATTGTGACTCTCCTGTGAACAGTAGTTACTGGAATTTGAAACCACTATGTCAAGGAACACTTGCAAGAAACCAGAAATCTGGGAGACCCTATCTGTGGCTTGAGTATTTTTCCCTTAGCTTGATCTTAGATCTTTATTTAAACAGAAAAATAACATTTTGGAGGAAAAAAGGCAGCAAAAGACAGACTGCCATGCTTGCTAAGTCTTATTTGTCGCTTCAACACAGCTTGCCTCTGCTTGCACAAGAAGGCAGGATTGCGTCCATGGATGCAGCCCTGGAACAGCCCTGGAAGTGGATCATGTACCGTATCCGCAGCCCTGCCCCGGGGGATCTTGCACCTCTCCTCTGAACTCCGCTTCCAGCAGAGCCCCAGCACCTTGTGCCCTGCCTCGGCCGCTGGCCCCTCGCCAGCACCTGCCTTGTGCAGATCTGCGTGAAGCAGCAAGCGGGCGAGGAGAACCCGGCTTCGGGGGGGGAGTAGCCTCTGGTTTGTCCAGCAGAAAACCCTGGTGCTAATATCCATGGAAGCTTGCTTGCCAGTCACTTGTCATGTTTCCAGTGCAAATAGGTACTCCAAATAGACTGCCTGTTTTCCCTGCAACCGCGATGGTCCTCAGAGTTGCAGCCGCTGGAGAGCTCGCGAGCTCAATTTTGTCTCATGATCCGTCCTTTCTCAGAGCCCTCGGAAAGCCAGGCTGGAGCGCCCCGAGGACCCTGAACAGGACAGGACCACTCCAAGGTTCAGCGGCGATGTGCCGAGCCGGGAAGCGCTGCCGGGGACGTGCTGCTGTTGCAAAGGGACGTGCAGGCTGCTCGGAGGGGGCTGCCCCATGCCACCGTGTGCACCACTGATAAACATCTCGGGACCCAGCTCGGGAGGGCAACAGGATTCCCCCAAAGAGCGGTGAGCCTGAATTCCCACTGTTTATCAGCAGGCTGGTGAATCTGTTTATCAAGGCGCTGAGCAGCTCCCTCTCCTGTTTTGCTCCATGTGTATCAGTGAGGTCTCTCTGCTTTGCATTTGTGTGTGCAGTGGGTTTGCATTTCAGGCACCTGTTATTACTGTTAGGTTTCACTGATGAAGAGGGGAAAAATATTTTCTCTTCTAAACAGTTATTGAATTACATTTATTTTCTTGTGCCTTTTCTCTTTCTCTTGCTCCCTCTGGACAAGATCTCAGATTCCCGGGCTTAATGCCTGAGTGATCCACAGGGTCCCATTTCCTCCCTGTTTCATTGCTCAGGGTAACAACGGTCGCCTCTCTCTGTGCTCTGAAGTGGAAAAGCTCACCGTTCCCTCTAGGAAGAAAACCCCTTTTGTTCCCGCTTTATTACTTATGACTAACGACCCCGGGAAGAACAGCGCTGTTGTGTTCCTGCTCCTGTTGCTGCGGGGTGATAGCAGCGAGTGCTCCTGGGCCACAGGCCCTTTTGCTACGGTCCTGAGGAAAATCCTTGTTTTTTGGGGGAGCCTCCCCATTCTTAGCCCTCCTTGCCACCCGTTCGCCCTCGCGGAGGGTGAGTTTGGCCAGGAAGGTGCCATAAGGCAGCAGCTGGGCCTGGCAACCCAGGGGAAGGGGCTGATGAAGCGGAGGGTGCAGCCGCGGTTGCTGCCTCCGCGTTATCTCCAACTCGCGGCTGTCCGCGGTGGCCCGTTAGAGATTGCTGTAAATGGTCCGCTTTGTCTGAGCACTGCCCGGATGAGGAGCACACACTCGAGGAGCCCAGCTAGGAGTCAGCCACAGGGTTCAGAGATTAGCGTGTCCCTTTGGGGTGCCGAGCAGCCAGAAACCCAAACAGCTAGTCGCAAGAGACTTAGCGATGCAGAACAGCTGATTTCGGATCCATCCGTTGGAAAGGCGCAGTCATGTTGCTGGATGTTGGGATAATGCTAAATCACTGTAATCTAAACCACATTCGAATGCAACTCCCACAGCTTAAAGGGCACTGGATTAATCTTGCGAGTAGCAGAGTTGCCTTGTAAAATGCATTTGTGTGATGTTGTAAGAAACTTGTAAGAAACTTGACTGCGAAGAGGGCAGCTCTTTGAACTTGGAAAGCCCCCACGGCTTAGAAATATATGGCTGCTTGAACGCGAGCCTAAATGCAGCAGAATTCGAACAAACTGTTCCTCTGCTCTCCCATATTTTAATGTGCTCATCAGTGAATATTTATGTATGAACTCTGTACTGAGCACAGTCGTCATTTCTCAGCTGTCTCCAATTGGCAGATCGATGAAAAATTTGGTGCGCTCCCACTCAATTGAAAAAAGCAACTAACAGGCTGCTGGGTCATTTTCTCTCAACGTTAATCCATCATTATCACCTGAAGTGCATTACTTTGAAGACTGAAGAAGGTCCATATTTCAATTTAAGTGATGTCTAACAGGTATGAGCTTGACATTTTCAGTTCCCACTGAGGCTTAAAGAGCTGACAACATTTTATTTTGCTATGAATGTATCTTTTCCTCCTCAAGGATTTCTGTACAAAGACGTAGCAGTAGGCATGCCTTTATGCTGACCAGAGGCAAACCTAGTTAGTAATTCAGAAATGCCTTTGTTTTGTAGGGCTTTAAATTAGAGTTGTGTAAAAGGGTTTTCTCCTTTTTGCTTTTTTTTTGCTGTTTTTTTTTTCTTTTTTTTTTTTTTTTTTTTTTCTGTTGAAGTCAAAATCCTCATGACCTTGGGAAGGAAAGATGATGTTGATCAATAATGTAAAGAACCTGATTTGTTTTGCAAGGAATTTCTGCTTTTGCAGTTACCAGATAGGTTCTCCTTAGATCATTTAGTGGTGGTAAGGGAAGGAAGCAGCCATTTTGGTGTGAGTTGGTGAAAAGGATATCTGTGGAAATCCTTCTGTAGATGTGGCAGAGATGCTTCAGACTTGCTGTGGATGTGCTGCGTGTGAGCATATACTCATCAGAGCTGCCTGTGCCCAGAGGGACGGAGGTTTTTTTGGTGCCTACAGTCAGTACTTCGGAGAGGGGCGCTCTCCAAGCCGTCCTTCCCTTTCCCCCGCCGTGCGCGCGCGCACGAACACGTGCCACGCGTAATGCAGTTGCCGAAGGTTGAGAATGTCAGGTTCAATCAGGTCTCGAGGACCTGCAGATGTTTCAAATCAAAATGTTACCTTAATAGGAACAATGAGCTGTTGGAAAGACTATTTTGGCCTGTGCCAGTTGAATGGGAAAGTTATTCTGACCAAGTGTCTAGCTGTCTCTCTACACTTCTGGTGGGCTGGAGAACAGGCACAGTTCATGGTATCTATGCCGTAGCGGTGGCATAGCGCAGCTGCCCGTGGGCATGTCATGCAGGGAAGAAGGTAGCTCCTTGTCAGAGAAATGGAAGAAACAGCCATTGTTGGCGACCAGCTGCATAAAATGTCCTGGGGTGAAGCGGAAAGCACATTTGCACGACACCTCATTCCTCCTCGGAGAGTCATCGGAGCCTGGACCGTAACACTTGCTGGATGTACCTCTCTTCAGCTTCGTGGATTCTTCCTCCTTGCTCTACCATTCCTCAGAGAATCTATAGCATGCTGAGAGGTTTTGCATAGTTAATTATTAGCTATACATCATTTCAAAAGAGCGCTTTGAAATCATTTCCTCTTGTTTATTTTATGGGGGAAGAAGCTTTTTTTCCCCCAATTATAGACTTTACTGATATATTTTGCATGAGATTGCTGTTTTGTGGGAAACTATGCAGCTCATTAACTTCTGGAATAATTGGTATCCAACAGTGTGATCAAATCACAGGCTATAAATAAAAGGAATTTTAAGGTAAAAAAATCATCATTGAGACTGTCTCGCAAAGCATCCTGTTTTTGGATGCATCTTGACAGCTCAGAAAGTCTAATTTATGGGTTGTGGTTGAAATATTTACCCACAAGGAAAACCTTTTCTGATGGTATATCAAATGTTTTAAACGCACCATATTAAAATCATATGAACACACTGATCTCTAAAAATTATTCTTCAAAGGGACTAATGAAGACAAATATAGCAATAATATTTATAAGCAAAAGGCTGAAAGAAGACAGGCAACTGAGCAGGAGTATGAGTTTTTGAACCTGGAACTTTTGCAGAAGTTACTGATATACATTTTCGTGCCTTTTATGAGCTGTACAACATCATGGATCCTATTTCTACTTTCTCCGCCCATGTAGATTTATATTGCATTCCTTACTGTAGTAGCTCAGCCTTATTATCTCAAAGTGTTCTATCTATTCAGATATATCATCATTAGCTGATAGGTGGCCTAGAAAAATAATATGCAGTCAGATGGATTGAATTTGCAGCTATGTATTTAAAGGTTTGATCCTTATGAGCTACTATAAATTCATCTCCACTGCCTGTGCTGGTGCACGTCAGCTAAAGAGTGACAAAAAGTACTTAGGAAAAAAATATGTAAAAAAACACATAAATTCAGATGATGTTCATTGAAGAAAAGTATTTCGGAGGAGACTGCACTCTCTTCAGAGGATGGAGTAGAGTGCCTAGAGAAACACGCCAAGCTTCGTATTGAAAACGGCGTTGACGCGGATTGATCATGAGCGGTCCTGCCCTCTGGAGAGGCCGGGCGTGCAGTGCTCGGCATCGCTGCTGTGCTCTGAGCGCCGAGACCCGCAGCAGGAGCCTCCGGGCACACATCACTTCTGATGCTCCCAGGTGCTCTGAGATCCACGCACAAACCCTGCCGCGGTGTCCCCTCCATCTGCCTAGCGGAGCCAAGCGCAGGGCCATGGGTAATGGGAATGTAAGAAGCAGCAGGCAAAGGTGGCCCGCAGCAGCGTGCGGTGCCGAGCAGCATCCCCGACTCTGCTTGGCTTGCGCTCGTGCCCACTGCTATTGATGACACACGACAGTCTCGTCTCCCGTGCCATATGGTAAGCATCATGTTCAATACAGACTTTTCAGATTTGGGTCCGTTGTTGAAATCTCTGAGACGATACATACATGACCAGATCTGAACCATCTGAGTTGTCAGAAATACAACCGTTCTGGTGAAGTCCACTGCAGATCCAAAGGCTGCTACTCTACGAGCAGCATTTACCTGCTCTCCCAAGGAAAACAGCCATCGTGGGCCAGCATGGTTTTCGGTACTCAGCTCTCCTGCAGTGACTTTGTTGGATGCGGAGAATATTTAAACAGGGTTTATGGCAACTGGCAAATCAACTGCCTTGAAATGATATCTATAAGAAGGCAACTAAGGAGAGACTAAAAATATAATCTCTAATCTAAAGCATCTGACGTTTTCTGGACAGTAGTTTGCTATTACCCAGATGTATGCTCAGAGAGCTGCCTATGCAAATCAAAAACATCCATCACACTGAAAGGGGCTTAATTATACAAATTTTGCTTTCCTAGCGAAACTGGAACTTTAATTTCAATTGCTCCTGATTTCACAGCACTTAGCCTTTCCCTTTAAGCAAAAATCTGCTCCAAGCCCATCTTTCTACAGCTGTTAGAGCGATGAAAACTGAGCGGCGTGCAAAGCTGAGCCATTAAAAAATGAGAAAGAAACCTTCACAGTCCTTGTGCTCCTAACAGGAGCCTTCCGTGATCATTGCAATGTTTTTAATTTGTGATATGATTTTTGAAAAAATGAGCGCGGATGCCCATTAGTATGGCTCCGTTAGTGCCGGCATCCTGGAGCGGGCGCCTTGCCGAGCAGCCCCTCTCTGTGTGCAGGGAGAGGCTCGTGCAGGGGGTGACACCCCCTCTCCGCTTCGGGTTTGTCTTCATAGGTTTGTCAGGAGTGGTGACTATTTTGCTTGACTGTTGATGGTTTCCCTACGTTTTTGGCAACCTATTTGGACCTATCTGGAGAGCACCTCTTCTCAGGTGACCCTTACCAGCAACCAGGAGGTCGCTGTCTCCCGCTGCTCTAAGGGGAATAGGAAGCAGCTGTAACTGCCTGTTCTGCGTTCGCACGCGCACCGCAGTGGCTTTGAAGAGCTGCAGTTTATTAGCAGTTAAGAGTGGCTGCTCCCCTGTGCAGGGTGTTTGCAGCAACCACTGCAGCCGACCTTGCTCCTCTGGCCTTGAGGAACGGAGCTGTTGCCAGTAAGGGTTCATAGGAATTAGTTTTAGTTTCTGCTTTGTAAGTTTTATGGCAGTGAATGGATTTAATTATAACCACTTTCAAAACAGTACTTATAAGTACTTTCAAAAGAGAGTCTCTTTAAAAAAAAAAAAAAAGCTGTGAGATGTTTCTGAACCTTTGTGAGTTTCTCACAGCAGACTTTGCCGTTCTGTATATGACCCCTTGTACAAGATAAAGGTAGCTTGGTAAACGTAAAGTGATCTGCAAAGCCACTGGCTCTCACAAATGCATGATGCTTTCTTTTTTGAGCAGCTTGGGTAGTATATTTACTGGGTGCGGGTACATGAAGCAGTTCTACAGAACAGTAATATTTCAGTTTTAATTTTCATCTGGTCTGAAAGACTGGAATTCAGGCTATTATTTCCAGGCTCTGTTACAGCAGTGACCATCTTACTAGCCAAATATTTGGTAAAGATATATATATATTTTTATATAGTATTATTATTTATTATTCCAGCAAGCTTAAAATAAGCTTGTAAATCATGTTTTTGTTTATTTTTTCATTTTATGAAAACGTAATGAAAGTAGGACAGACACTGATTTCCCCTCTTGAAAGAGGCTCCCTTTCCCACAGCACAGCCATCTAAGGCAATAGTTCACTTTTGTAATGAAAATGGGGTTACAGCCCCAAGCTGGGATGAGCTGTGCAACTGTCCCGGTAGGCAGCAGGACCGCTTGCTCTATCTACTGCTTAATCAGCTCCTGCAAATAGTTAAACAGAGCTCAGCAGAGCTTTAAAATATGGTTTTTTTCAAGTGTCATTTTGTTGTGAAACACTTCTGAGGGTGAGTTTGCAACACTCTTGTTCCTACTGGGACCCCCAAAGGAGGACTTCAGCCAGCTTTCCCCTCTCGCTGCTCTCCGCAAGGCGCAGCTGCTCGCTTTCTCCTTTGGTTGAGCGCGCCTTCCCAAAGCGGGACCTTAACGCAGTGCGTTTCTATTACCACCGCTGAACTTCCCCCGCCCGATAACGGGCGGACAGGTGGTTAGCCAGGGCCTTATGAGCAGCCAGGCCGCCTGGCGCGTCGGGTCCTGCCCATGCTGGGAGCCGTTACCCGGCTCGGTGGCGCGGGAGGCCGGCGCGTGGTGCCCCGCAGGTCCCGTCGGCCGCGTCCTGCCCCGCTCGCGCTCCCCGTCCAGCCGAAGGAGAGCCCGCGGCCTCGCGACGCCGCAGCTGCAGTTAATTTACTGGTTGTGAGAGCTGCCGAATTAGCACCAAACGGGAGTCCCGGGCTCACCTGGCCGCGGGGCTGATGCAGTTGCTTGAGGAGCAGCCCCTGCTTAGAGCCCTGGTCGTGGAGGGGAAAAGGGGAGAAAAATGGTCGTGTTCTCTTAATCACTTGCCCGTGCCCTTGGGCACGGCTAACCTTGGTGCTCGTTGTGTGGAGACGCAGCCATTAGGAACGTGAGACGCATCTGGCTTGTGTCTCATGAGAGCAAGAGCCACCTGCCAAGGTGGGCTGAAGTCAGGCGGGCTATTTCAAGGCACAGATATATGAGGGTCCCCTTCTCCGTCCTCTTTCTTTGATTGCTTTTTTTTTCCCCTCCTCTCTTTCTCCACATCCATCTCATTTGATCTCTGCTGGCTGTTTGCCTCTGAGCAAGGCAGAGAAATAGCCATGTAGATAATCTACATTTAAGACTGATCTTGCTCTGTGAACTGATTTTTTTCAAGGGCATTTCACACACTTCAGGAATGGCTGGGATATTGAAATTGAGAGGTGCCCCTCAAAGCTAAAAGTGGGGGGAGAAACCCAAAGCGCACTATTAAAAAAAAAGATTTCTCAATAGATTTCTCCCCTGAAAGAAGAACAGCTTTGTAAGAAAAGAGACAACTTTTTGGGGATACTCCAGCTTCTTAAAGATAATGACCATATGGATTATGACAGATGTAAATGTGACTTTAAAAAAAATCAACTTGGCTTTTTCTTTTTTTTTTAATTGAAAGGACGTGAACTCCTGCCTGCCCTGGCTGCTGCCTCAGCAGGGCCTCTGTCCACGCGAGAGCCCTGCCCTCGTTTCGGGAGAGCCAACGGTGGGGACCCGAGCGGTGTCCCCTGCTCCCGTGGGGAGCTGCAAACTGTGCAAGGCTCCAACTTCTAAGAATTTACTTTTTTCTAAAAAGAATTCTTTCTGGCAAGCTGTGAAACAACGATTTACCAGATGGAAATATATGGATAGAAGTTTGATTTCTTGCTGTTCAGAACATACTTTGGGGCTTCGCTTAGTCCAAGCTCAACTGCTGGTTGTTTATATAGGCTACTGGCTGTTTACATTAGGCCAATACACAGGGCTGGCTGTTTATACCAGACCAGCAACAAATTCCACAGCGCGCTCTGTGTCTACTGCTGCTGCTCTTTTATATGTAGGGCTGGGAAAGAAATAAAAATTCAGCTCTGGAAATAAACAAGCAACAAACCCTCCTATGTATGGAGTATTCCCTATTGCCTGAGAAATGCCCAGCACCGTAACTTTTTAATGGTGTATTCAAAACTACACAGCGCGAGGAATTGTCCCCGCACAAGGTGAATGGAAAATGGCAGTGGAGAAGTGAGAACTGGTCCAAGTTGATGTTTGTCTCCATCTGCAGGGGGCACAGAGGACCCGTTTGTGTGCGCTTACCGCTCTTGGTTTTGGTTGGAAGTACAGGTTTGCAGTGGATTTCAGATTTCACTCCCAATCAAATGTGGCATGGAGCTGGCTCCAAGTGCAAAGACTCCTAAGTTTAATCTTATTCTAGTGCTTCTTCTCATACTGACTTGGTAGATCCGCGTGGCCAAGCTATGCACGGCGTGCAGGAGCCCCGGTCTGCCAGTCTGGATGAGCCAGGCTATCCAGATCCTGCACGGCATTGGTGAAGATTGCAATTCTGCTAGCAAGTGCAGGGCCAACTATCAAGCCGGCTTGGCGATGGATGGGGCTGTTCCTGTAAGGCTGTGTGTGGAGGTGTGTTTCGTTCCTGCTGCTGTCCAGAACCTCCTGGGCATTTCCCCAGAACTGAGGTCACTGTTGGTGTGCCCCTTCCTGACCCACTGAGTGCGCCATGGGGGTTTAACCCTCTGCTGAGCGCACGTGAAGCCTGGGAGGTCAGAAGGCTCTCCCTGTTCCTGCGAAATGCAATCTTGATGTTTGAGTCCTCAGGTCTGCACGCTTTCCTCTCACCCCAGCGCTGTTGTTTGCATTTGGTTTCTAACTTGACATATGCTCGTATTTCCTCTCGGCTGCGGGGCCAGCAGCTGCCTCTGCGCCTTCCCAGCTGTGCTCCTGGGAGAAGAGCCCGAGGAGAAGGCGAGGAAGGCCGAGGCCGACCCATCCAAAGGGGGTTATTTCACCTACCGCTCGCCGGCGGGAGGAGCGCGCCCAGCTGGGGCGCGTGGGCTGCGCTCGTCACCCCTGTAGGGGGGAGAGGCGGCCGCCGAGGTGGCTCTGCCCACCCAGTGTGGAGATGGGCGAGAAGCACCCGCTGCCCTGGGCAGCGGCTCGTCCCGAATCGCTGTGCCTGCTGGCTGCAGGGAGCCCTGGAAGAGGCACTGGGGTGGCACTGGCCTTGTCAGCGACGGGAGGGAGGCCGAGGCGATCCCGAGCCACCTCTCGCCGTCCTTGTTCGGATGCCGCGTGTCTGACTGACCCCTTCTGTGAGGCTGTGCGTGTCCTTCCTGCCAGCGCCGGAGCGGCTCCATGTGCCCAGTGCTGCTGCTGAGGGATGAGGAGCTGGAAGCGTTGTCCTTGGCTGGCAGCTCCAATTCCCTTGTGCTCCCTGACTCGCTTGCTGCTTTCAAATGTGATTTTTTTCCCTACTTGTGCCGTGGATCAGTGGATCAAACAAGTGTTTCAGCGTTAACGACAGCTTTTATTCAGGAAAGCAGCTTGTTCCGTGGCTGCTTTCCTCAGGAAGCAGAAGCCCAGTGCCTATGAGGGGCTTCCCGGGCACGGAGGGCGTTCAGAGAGCTGCTCGCTCCTCCCGCTCGCGAGCAGGACATTCCTGCCGCGGCACTTGCGCGGCCGTGATAACGTCAGTGCGCTGGGTGCGATGCAGCGCCGGGGCTTTAGAGGGTCACAAGGCACCTCGCTTGGTCGGTCTGTCCTAGTGCCGTGTTTTTTCCCTTTGCCTGAGCTCATGGCCATTGCTGGTAGGCCGAAACCCACCATCTTGGGTCTTCACCATCTTCCAGCTAAATGACAAATTATTCAGGAAATAGCCGGTGTGGGGCGCGTTCCCGACAGTTACACAAGCCGGAACTGAAGCCCTCAGAAACAGAAGCTCTTAAATTCTGGCAGCATCCAGTAAACTGTCTCGCGTTAATAAATAGCTGACAGCATCTTAAGCTCTTCTGCTCCTTCACAGATGCCTCTCGCTTGGCAGCCGGCCTCCTCGCCGGCGGGAAGCGCGCGTATGGGGGCCAGAGAGCGGCACTGCGGTGCTCCCGGGAGCCGCGGTGCTCCCGGGAGCTGCGCTCCCTCAAGGGCCCCTCTGGGACGCCCTGCGCGCAGGGGGCTCAGGCTCGTCTTCCAGGAAATTGTTCCTCAGCTTTCTTTTCCTTGGGCAGGGATGCGCTCGGTGAGAATCCGTTTCCGTCGCTGCTTCGCAGGCTCTTGTTTCGCCTGAAGGAAAACAAGCCCTGTGGCGCATGGCTGGATGGGTTGGATTGTAGGAGGTGAAGAGCGTGCGTCCGGGATGCCGGTCTGTCCATGGAAATCCGGAGCGTGTCCCAACACCTGCAGAGCGTCTCCTGCAGGACTGGGGCCTGTAGCTCCTACACTGGCCTGCTGGCTCAAAAGAAACGTGGAATAACTCGGATTTTGAACCTCTGTAGCTGAAGCAGAAATTTGCCCTCAGCAACCATGCTGCTGTTTCACGGGGCTCCTTACGTGCTTCCTTAAGGAAGCAAATGCACTGTCTTTTTCTTTCTTTTTTTTTTTTTTTTTTATGACAACCGCTCAGAATGCCGTTAATCAATAAATCTGTTGGGCTGCTTGGCTTGTATTACATGCCACTGATTAACTACCATTAAATTAGCAGTTAGTTTAATCAGATATAAACATTTCTTTATGGCTAAGCTGTTAAACTTTTTTTTGCCTTTTTACAATTGCATGTAACACATGTCGGCACGAGGCAGAGTCAGTAATTTCACATTACTGCAGCTAAATTATGTTTGTGGGCTCCAGAAACGCTTCTGGTGCTACCAGGCTCATAAACACCTACCTGGCAGGGAAAAGCTACAACTCCTGCCCCAGAGCATTCAGGATTTAACAAGAAAATTCGACGTAGTACAGTGACTGAATTTATTGCGTAAATATGTGTGTGAGGTATGGACACATGATTGACACTAGGATTTCAGAATTGATTTATTGCCATTCTCTGCTGATCTATATATATTTTCCCCACTATGGGTCATGTTATCACACAACTTTTCACGAGAGGACAGGGAGGAGGAGTGTAAGTTTGTAACTTAGAAGGAGAGTGATGCAGCTCTGTGTGGCTTTCTGGTCTAGGAGCCAAGAAGTGCTCCAGACTGAAGGAGACAAAAGTAATTTTTTTTTTTCTTCAAAAGAAGAAATTTCACAGGCATTGATTTTCAAGGTAGAATTAACTATATTTATTTTGAGTGTAATAGTGCAGCCTCTCCAATTCTAAGCCTTTCTTCTAATGCTTTTAAAGACAGTCACAAAAGGTACAGCTGCAGTAACAGCCACAAGCTGTATTCTTTCATGTCTGTGCAAAACATCGCACAAGGAAACTTTGACGCTAGGGTGCCATCTCGGTGTCAATATCCAATCACAGAAAATAGCCACCAACAAGAATATGTTGCAGTTGTAGCCTTCCAATCCCTCACCTGTAAGAAGGTAACAAGAACTTGCAGCACACAGAGGGGATGGAGAAACCTAATTTGAGATGCAATGTGTCTTTAACTGTTCTCGAGCAAAATTTTTACTTTTTTTTTTTAAGATTTTTTTTATAAAATCTAATACAGATCTGATTATTTACAGAACTTACTACATGGGCTTTCAGAGGCCTATATGCTATATATTATACCTAAACATAATTACAAGTATAAATCTGCAGCGACAATTATTTGTGTAAATAGATTGTGAATCAGAAATTAGACTTCTAGATTAACTGTGTTTAAAAAATTCAGTCTTGCCTCTTTAAAAAAATGCACCATTCAAAATACATCACTTTCAAAAAATAGTTGTACTGTTTGGAAATTGTGTATGAATCGTTATGCTTTGACAGTATGTTGTCTTTGGTTTCATGGAAGCCTGTAGCTTCTCAAACTGTTCAGACAACTTTTTTGAACCGTCAGCTGAAGTGGTAAAGAGGGAACTGCGCTTAGTTGCACGTGTCTTATATTATCCTGGATTTGATGATTTGAGGAACATACGCTACAAATGACTGGGGTGTTCAAAATCTAGAAGCGGGCGACTCTCCAAGCTCATTCTCCCTCACTGTGACCATGAGAAAGGGTAATTTGTATGGCTGCTCTTAGTATTTTCTTCAAGGGTGTAAACCTGTAGAAACTGGATTAGTATGTTGACTCCATCAATTAACTTTAATCTAATATCCTGCCTATTTAAATTCATGTAAACATTGGTGTATAGGGTTAAGGGAAAGAGCTGAACTGAAAAAGATTTATTTAAGGATTAGTGTAGTAGCTAAATTAGAATTAAATCCAGGAAGTAAACATCCCAGCAATGCAACTTGTGGGAAACAAGAGACCGCAGCAAAGATCCGCGGTTCAAAACAATAATGTGCTACCGTGCTAAGAGAAGCGAAGAAGGGAGAAACAAGTAAATCAAGCATTACTGTACAAACAGGGCTCTAAGCCTATTACTGCCACACAGGTTGGAGGGAAAGTCCCAATAAAATGCAATGGAAATCAACTTATATCCTTTCAGCCCTCCTTTTTGATTTGCTTGGCTGAGCTGAATTGCCCCCAGCAGACAGGGAGGTAGTGTGCACATAGCAATTGTGAACCCAGCAAAACTGAACCAAAAATACCCATGGCCATTAAAACATGGGGAAAGGATAGAGCTGTGCAAGCACCCCTGAAGGTGGGGAATGATCAGCTTGGCAGGTGTGAGAGCTGCTGAAGCAGCTAGCAAGAGGTGCTTAGACCCTTCCGGCAACAAAAGGTACAGAACCCAGCAAAACTGGAGCTGTGCCCTCTTAGATAGGGCCAGGAGCTAAATTTGCCTGTGATATAAATGCCTTATATGCCTGTGATATAAATGAAAGCCTTTTCAGGCTTAGCGGGGTATGTGTCTGCTATGTTGAGGAACGTCCCAAGCCTTTGCGTGCAACGAGGTACGGGACTGCTGTCCAAGGGGCCACCTGCTCCACACCATGGCAAGCTGCACTCCGGACTTGAAAGCAAAATACCAAGCCTAACGCAAGTATTAGCTTAGTCCTAACTCAGGCAGAAATATGCCATCTATGGAGTTATTGCCTTTGGCCCTGATTTTTTGTTGGCTGTTCTCCTTTCAGATATTAATTTGATGGAACTCTACCGACTCTGTGGCAAAAATCTGACAAAAGTTGCAGCCTAAGGTAAAGTGGCTGAGGAACCCTCTGGCTGACCAATGCACAAACTAGATAGGGGCTTGTTCATTTAATAAATGCAGCTTTAGCAGCACTTTTTTTCCCATATAACCCAGCAGAGTTAGCAAGCATCCTTTTATTGTCGATACTTATTGGCAGAAAAGTTAGCTCTCACTGCAGCTGCCGAGGAGATGGAGAGACCTGAATTAAATTACGCGTTGGCCGTCCAGCGCCAATATAGCGTTTCAGTGAAAGCGCTGCGAAGAGCCGAGGTGGAGGAAGGCCCGGTGCCGGGCCGGGGAGGCAGCTGGCGGCCTGTCAAGGTAGAGTGGGAAGCGCTCACGGGTTCATTTATTCGAGCAGAACACACAGCTTGCTTCCCAGCCACATGCGTAGCTCAACTTTTAATCATTCTGGCAGCTTCTTTGCACTTTATACCCCCCAAAGACTGAAATGATCCAGCCAGCTAATTCCAAAGGAGAAGGCTGAGTTTCAGTAACACAGACCTCTCCTATGAGCTATTGTGAAGGCAGGCAGCTTAGTATTTCATCTTTCTGACCAAAGCGGTTTCTAACAAGGTCATTCTTGGCAAAAAGTTTAGGAATTAACAGTTTCTGAAATGCTTGTCACGTATCCCAGCAGCGTGCCTTGAGTGGACTGGCATGCTGGTTGGCAGCAAATGCAAAGAAATCATGTTTGTCCAGAGATGCCTTGGACTCTAGCTGTGGTTTTTATTTTTATTTATTTATTTATTTATTTTCCGGAGGGATATACAGCAAGGAGGCCACCTCATTCCAAAGGGAGTAAGAAGAAAGAGTGAAGAGTACTTTCTCAAATCCAGTATACCCACCCCTGAAGATCAGATCTGAAGAGGCTTCCACCAGCATATGAGCACACAGGTGCTCACTGGGTGCATGGATCTGTCCGGGCCCACTTGCTGGGCTCCTGACAAGGCTTTCCAGAACGTACATATTGAGCAGTTTGCATTATTTAGACTAACATTTACAGCTGATGGCCTCTGCTGGGGTCTGACACCCATCAGCTTGGCAGAACTTGGCAAGGGCAGCTTTAGCTTTACAGCAACAGAAGACTTAGTTAATTTTTCAGCGTGGCCACCGATCAGAATTAGCCTTTCTCAGCTTCCCAGCCTGGTTCCCCACATGTCCCATAATCACGGATGCTGTCTTCAAGGAGACAGATCAGCAGAAGTGAGAAGGGGTGCTTCAGAGCAGGTAAAAGACAGGACTTTTGCAGCTGGGCTCGGTTTTGCTAATTTAAAGTGCTTTTGAAAGTGCAGTTCTCATGCAAAGCCCATTGAACTCAGTGGGACTCTTTCCATTGATACCAACAGAGTTTTGGAGCATGGCTTTAGGCAGGATCAGTAGGGAAAAAGCCAATTTACTTGTAGTGTCTTATGGCCCATCACATTAATCCTGCATATAAAAACATGAAATCACATCTGAGAAGTGGTTTCCTCCTCTGGTTTAAATAAATTCAACTGCACAGCTTCTGAATTCCCCATTAGAGCTTCACATCAGCTGGCCCTGCTTGCTAAAAGCACGAATGTTTTAGCCGGTGTAGGATATTAATACAGGAAGCCAGCGCAGGGTCGGTTCTCCTTGTTCTTGTTTTGGCTATAGAGTTTCACAGCCGGGATATTTGTAAATATTTATGTTTAATTACTTTCTCTTTAAAAAAAAAAACAACCACAGCCAAGAAATCTACAGAGCAATTTAATGGGTTTTAACATGCCACACTAAACTGCCGCCTTAAACGTAATGAATTATATGAAGTCATCCGGTTTCAGACTCTCTTAAAGAGGTAATTTAATTCAAATAAGGTTGCATGTTACTTGCTTCAATGTCTGAAAGCATTTATAGTGCCAGTAACTGTTCCATTGCCCTGGGTTACTCTGCAGCCTGGAAGACAATAACAAACTAAGCTTAGAAAAGTGTGCTGTGGTTTGGTATAACTGATAGATGAAATTGCTAGGTTGACAGCCTTGGGCAAGAAACCCTGGATGAGTGTGTTGGAGTCTCCTTTTGCGTAAGCGTTTGGGCTAAAACAAAAACAGGAAAGTAAACAAGGCATTAGCTGCTCAGCAGCTTCTTTTTGAATCCTTTTCATATGAAAACAGCCTGCAAAATAACTTCTTGGGCTTCCTCCCCCTGGGTCCAAGTCACAATGCTGCCGTCCTCACATATGGTGATTTGGTGATTCACGTCTAATAGAAAGACTCTTCTGTTCTCCAGCACCACTGTGGAGCTCATATTGAAGGAGAAAAATAGGAAAAAAACTTTTTTTTTTTTTTTTTTTTTTTCTTCCCAACAGGTAGCTAATAGGAGAAGCTAAAGAGAAATACCTCTTCTCTGCCATCCAGAGACCTCCTGCTGCTGAACTATGTGTAGGATTGGGAACATCCTTCAGGGTATTTTTTTTCCCAGTGAGACAAAATGTTATCACTGGTTTCAGATAGGTAGCTAGAGCCAGAAGTTGTTGCCCTGTAGTCTGTAAATTCTGTGAGGCTTTCAGTGTCCTTTAAATAGTTGTCCTTTAAAGTAATTGCATACTCTAAAGCTCCTTAGGAGGCTTAACGGCTTTATTTGCCCAGGACAATTGAACACCTTGTGAAAAAAAAAAAAAAAGACTAAAAAAGCTGTAATCCAAATCTTGAGCTCGGTTCTGCCAGCTTTCCAGGTGTTGATAACTAAAATTGCTAAGTGTGCTAAATGTGGATTGCTAAGGATGTAGGCTGCATATCTGCCTATGGACATGTTAGCCAGAAGATACATGAGGAAGAGGATCTTCTTGCCTATTTTCGCCCTATTTTCTTGACGATTCTGAGGTGTCTGATATGCAACTTCTCTTTTGCTGCTTACCTCAACTATTACGAGTGTTTATATAACAGAAGCAAAACTGAGGAAAGATAAATGCTACATTAGAATTGCTGAAAGCGGGATAAGCACATTTCACATGTAAACACAGTGTGATCATACTTTACCTGCCCATTATGATTAGCTGTAAAAATGGCACTTGACCAACTTTTGACTAGATCTGCCAGCTTAGGTGGCATTCAGTGGGACCAGTTTTGATTTCAGAGCTCATTGGGTCCCAGTGAAATTACAGCACAAGGATATTTGACCCATTATGTCCCTTAATTTGGATCCTTTGTCCTGGCGATTGAAGACTTACCTGGGCACACAATCATTCCATCTTATTCGTACAAGAGCACTCTGGCCTTGGAGGAATCCCAGGCTTTTCAGTTAGACTAACTACAAAGTGAACCACTGGCCAATACTTGTGAAAGGACCAGTACCAGCCTTTGGATCATTAAAGATCCTTGAAGACAGCTCTGCGGGATGACGAGGGGGTAACCGGCTTCAGAGGCAGGGGCCATCTCTTCGCAGGAGTCATGCAGCATCTGCCTGAACAGAGCCATAAACTTTCGGGTTCTGTTAACCATATGACCATATTAATTAGGTCTAATTGCAAGCTCTTCACTTTTATTCACCTCCAACTAGCTCTAATTGCTAATTAATTGCATGCTTTACATTTTATACTCTCATAAAGACAAAAGTTGCCCCTGGGAGAGCGTTGCTGAACACATCAGATGAAGGCAAGATCTCTTCTTGTGTACAATAAGCAATGTATGAAGTTCTGTATAAAGCATACAGAAGACTTTTGATAGGATTAAAAATGAACATAGAGCGATAGAAAAAAAAATCTACCCTTAGAAGGAATTACATTTAAATCTTTCAAGATGACTGATACTTCTTCCTTTTAGTACGAGCCTGAATCAGGTGTTGAATGGAGCATAGAGATTACTTCTTGACAGCATCTATTGAACAATCCTACATCACTGGGGGCCTTTGAGCATGTTGAGCATGAAATTGTCATTCACTGCTCTCTATGAGACGTTTTTACTACGTCTAGAGAGCAGTATTCCGTTGTAAGGGTACTTGGTCATCTTCTAGGAGAACTAAATTAATTTCAACTCATGGTCAGTAATCAGTATGGAAATGAAACCATTAATTTTAATGCAGTAAGTGCATGCACACATTAAATTTTATTGCTTTGCCTGAATATAAAAGGACCAAAGGAAGGCAATTTCAGGCCAGTGCAAAGTCACAGGTGCATGCACTTTACCGCTCACCTCTTGAGCAAGAAGAGTCCAGTGTTTCAGGCTTTATAGTATGGTTCTGCATCTCACTTTAAGAAAAAGGAAAGGTTTCAGGAAGATTTGGATCAAGGTATACATTCACTGTGTGGGACCCTATCATCTAGAGACATAACACGTGTGAAGTGCACAGCACACAGTGCATAATGATTACGACCTCTAACAACCCAGATTTCAGAGGTCTTGCTACCCAAGCTTGAAAAATGTAAAGATCCGTTGAGGCAACTATAAATGTATTAAAGAAAGCATAATAATAGGAGAGCAACCAAAGCCAAGAATATTTCCTTTTTTTTCAAAGGCTTCCAAACATTTTATATACCATATGATCATATGCAGAGTCAAGGCATCACATTTCAAGTTAAGGTCAGACATTGAGCTATAACTTTGAATGTATGGGTTGGAATCAAACTCAATATTTTCACATTATTTGAGTTTAGGCTTTCTTTGTGTTTTTATGTTCCTGTTCAAAAGAAAGGAAATCCCTGATACCAAGACAAGTAATCTGTGTTCTGAGCCAATAAATCCTCAGGGAATTTGAAGCAGGTAGATTGCAAGAGGCCCTTTTAGGAGTCTGAAAGGCAATGGGTGACATTAGAAGGACCTCAATGAGAATTGCAGGTGCTTAGCTTTTAGGAAGAGGTCATTTCCTGTGTGTTGGCACAACGACAAAGGCGAAGATTGGACATTTCTTCTAATTCACAACTAAGTAACATGTACTTCCTAAATGGAAACAGCTGAAAGATACCTCTGCAATGCTCTAGCTGCCTTAACACACCCTAAAGGCTGCAGTCGAGTCACAGCATCATTAAAATTATAGGTGCAAATAAGAACCTGCCAGCCAGTAACCAACAACAGCTCCTTTCCAACCTTTATCTCCTGTTTACATTTTTAATAGAGGTGCCCTGTGACTTGGCTGCCACTCTGTCTGAAAAAAAAAGGATAAGAAAGGATAAGAAAGCTGCTGTTTGTATTTCATTTTAATGTGTAAAATTCCCCAGGTGGAAGCCACCTTTGAAAGGACTTTTTATCTAGAGACTTTGGCCTCTACAGACCAACCCCTTGCCAGCTCCCAGGAGCCAGACAGGTCTCATTAGTCCCCATGAGGGGACAAGGAACTCAGTGTCCTTCCTGCCATGCCTAAGGGAGCTGGCGGGCATTGGGTTAAGGTGCAAGGAGGAATTTAGCTGCTTTTTTCAAACTTCTTCTGGACATTAGGGTGGGAAAGGGGAAGGAAAATCTCCCTTGCAGATGGGGATAGGGAAGAGACGAGCAGAAAGAGAAAAAGATTTGCACTTCTGGAAAGGGGCAGCTTTGGCATCGCCCCCAGCTCATGGCCGTGCCTCAGACACCAACTAAAATCACTGACAAAACATCCTTGTTTGCCCCTTGACCTCTGCTAGTAGTTGCAGGTGAGGGATTCAATACACATTCCCTTGAATAAATGTGCAAGTAAGAGCAAGTATTTACATTTTAAATTGATGATCATTAAGATTTCACCCCAGGAAAATGCTATTATTAGACATGGAAGTCTTCAGGGGAATGTGGGAGAAGAGTGGCTGTTCTCGAGGGACCAGAGGTCTGTTCCTAGGTGGCTTGTAATTCAGTTTAGCAAATAGGAATGATGTTGAGTGTTGAATGAAGCAGCAAGCGGTAGAACCTGCACCACACTTTTAAACTACAGCTGGCTGGACTAGTAAATGCCTGAAGGCAACATTTTTAAGTTCAAAGGTAAACATTTGCTTTTTTATAGAGAAAATTAGTTGTACAACATATTTGATTCAGCATGCTGCTGCACAGTCCAACTTTTAATTGAACTAGATTAAAAAAATAACCCCACTTCCATGAGCAGCGTACAGTTTCCTAGAGAGCCGAAAGCTTACTAGTAAACATCAGCCCTTTGGGCCGGGTCTAGCAGATGGAGGTCAGAGCTTCTCTAAGTTAATATTTTTCAAGGCGTTCTAAAGACTTCCTTTCACCTACCCAACGTAAATCATTTGCAGTCTGCTGGGCAGAGGAGCTCCCAGTCGGCGCTTGGGCCACGTCTGCCAACTGATAAAAACCCTCTCCCTGGAAATGTCCCCAGCTGAACCGCTCCATAATATTTTATTGTCCTCAATCCTAAGTTTATGCACAGGGCTCCTTTCTGGTAAAAGCCCGGCCAATAAATAATGCTGAGGGAGAAGTGGTCTGTACATCTAACCTTACTGAAGAGCGACTGGGGCATTTTGAAGCTCTTCTTGCTGTTCAATTAAAATAGTAAAGGGATCTTTCTCATGCTCTCTAAGTCCCGCAAAGCTGTCACCTAGGATTTGCATGCAATTTCAGACATCTTAGTAAAACCTGGTTAGATTTTACTTCTTATAATTGTGGAGGATTTTTTTTTTTTTAAAGTAGACATGAGGAAAACCTCTGCTGCACAATGAGGTATTGAGAACCATGTGTTCCATGGTACAGAAAGATATGTTATGATTCTTATCTTCAGGAGACCATGAAAAAATAGTTCTTTGTCCTCAAACTCATTAAAAAGTTATTTAATAAAGAACTTGAAACCATTATCAATATTTACAAAAGAAATGCTTGCGAGCTGAGTTATGTGTTTTGAAATTCACAGAAGGCTCAGTGCATTGAAGCAACAATATACGTGATAGGAAGTATAGCTGACATTTTCCAAATATAAAAACCAGATGATGGAAGGTTTAATTTCTATGAATTGGAGCAGTAGCTGAGAGCCTACAAATCTCTCGGGAATATTGTCAGCCCATCAGGGTGCTCGAAGCATAGCAAATCCTCCGCATTTCTGGAAAAGCAATCGAGAATGTGATTATGCTAGATTCAAATGTGACTCCAGTCTTTTTCCTAGATTTGAGGATTGAAAAGTTTTTGAGCTAATTTTCCTGAGTAGCAGCTTTTTATGTATATTTATTTTCAGGATAAATAGAACCAAATTATTAAAGCATATTTTAGAAATAATGAAATCCTTTATTTAACAAGTAGACCGTCAGCTTTTCTACTTGCAAAACAATGTTGTTGACTTCGCTGGCTGATACCTTCTATCATTTAGAGAAAGGTTTCAATAAAACCTCCCGTGTAACATGTAGCCGCAGTATCTGAAGATACATCCACAGGGCATCTGCAAAATGCTGTGAGAAAAAAGTTCACAGAGAGATTCCGTCATTAACTGCTTCTGTAAGCAGTCATGCCCAAGGTGGAGATGCTTAGAAATCTTTAGACTCTTAAAAATCCTTTAGTGTAGACTCACATCTAAGGGCGTCCTTCCTCCGTCACTGCGAGGTTGTGTTTCGCTGAGCGTACTGGGAGCTGGACTCTCCTCACCGGAGGAGCTGCACGTACCCTGTGCCTCAGTCAGCAATTTCCTCTCCCACAATGTACATGCAAGCCCAGAGACTCGCATTCAAGGCCGTTTTTAAAATTCTTACATTTAACGGTGCCCCAGCTGCTGGACATCTCTATGTTATGATTCTCTCTTTCTTTTGTCCATCTTTGTGTAAGTAATTAAAGAGCTTCACTGGACTAGGAACTGACTCTCAGTGCTCTTACGCACCAGCTGATAAAAAACACTGCAGCACAGAATAATCCGTGCAGTGCTTTTAAAATTTTTAATACGCAGCCTCCTATTTGAAGAGGCATGGTGGAGGGAAGGCCGTAAGAGAGACGTGCAGCCCAGGGATTGCAAAAGTCCTTAACTGAGTGCAGATCCTGAAGCTCTTTTAAAATGTGTCCTTAGGAGGCAGTTGTTTTCTTCACGTATGTCACAGTGTTGCCGCTGCATTATTTCTCCATGAGTGTACTTTCCTGCTCATGCTACCAGGGCTACAGACTGCCCACATTACAGCAACAGCAGTTGATTTAAAAATACTCAGGCAAAGGAAAACAAAATATTCACATATTTTATTTTTCATTTTAGCATTCCAGGCACTTTGGATCTATACTTCTAAAGGCTCGGCAATGGTCTGATTGGAATGAAGAGATGGAAACAGGGCCACAGGACGGATGCAGCAACAAACAGCTCTACAGAAGGCGGAAGCACAGCTGCTGAATGCGTTTGTTTTCTCAGAGTTTCACCGCTGGCCCCTGAAGGTTTTGACGCAGTGAGGCACTCGGTCAATGTCTTAAGGTTGATGCTTAAGCAGTAGTTGGATGAGACCTAATCCATACATCTGGAAAGAGCTTGCATAACACAGAAAGTACGTGCAGAGGAGGCTGCTCCTATATTTGTGTCCCATGTGTTTGCTTTTATTTGATTTTGTATTTGGGTGGGAAAGGAAAAGAGGAAATTCTCTGGCATTTTCACATGCCTTTTTTTTTTCTTTTCTTTTTCTTTTTTTTTTGTTTTTTTTTTTAGAGTGCCTCTGGGAAACAATTCAAATATCTTGTCTATTCAAAGAGAGACTATAAAATGACATGACATCTTTCACGGAATCAGTCTTGGGTACTTTTCTTATAGAAAGTAGCACATAATAACATTCCCATCCCTAAACACCGTTAATCTGATTATCCTGACAGCACCCTTGGAGGAAGATACTAAAGACACAAGAAGAAACTATAGAACCAGGTCTTCAGCTTCTGTGCGTCTCTGCTAACTGCTGGGTAGCAAGAAATTGTCCTCTGAGTACAAATTACTCTTCCCATAAGCTTTCCTACTGCTCTGTGCCACCGGAGCAAGCAAGGTTCAGACAACCTCCTCCTGTGCCTCGCCATTCTGGCCCTTATGTTTCTGTCCTGATTTTAATCCAAAGCTGTTAGGCTAGGCCCTCCAAAAAAATTATTATTGCTACAGAGGATTTTATGGCCTGGCTAAACATGAGCATGAGAACCTTCTAAAGCTGTATATAAAATCTCGGGGATCTTAAAGCTCCTAGAGACAGGAAAACAAAAGCATGGATGGTGACTCCTTACGCCCGCACTAACGAGACGCCAGCCTTCCGCGACTGCTCTAGGCACTGCCCTGCCGGCAGCGGCTCCGGCAGAGCTCCCTCCGTCCTCGCAGACGGATGGCGCGGAGGTGAAGGAAGCGACACTCTCCTGGGGCGCAGGGGCGGCCGGAGCGGTGCCGCTGGCGGCTCTCGCGCCGGGGGGCCGCACAGGAGGAGCCGGCGGATGAGGTGGTTTCCCAGCCTCTGTGAGGGGAAGGTGCTGCCAGCGGCAAGCCAGGCAGCCCCTCACGGCACCAGCCCCAGCAGCAAGGGCTGGAGAGACGGACAGGGAAGCAGCATCTCCCGTGCACTGGGGCGGGGAGGCAGGCAGAGGGCGGCCACCTCCAGGGAAACGCCAGGGAAGCGCCTCCGTGTGTTGAAGTCAAACCCTGTGGCCTCGTCTTTCCTAGGAGGAGGAGTAAGAATCCCCAAAGTCACATATCCCCGAAGGCACGTATTTAGCTTGGATCTAAACACAAATGTGGCTTGGCCACAGCCCAGGACGGGGCGGGGAGCCCTGGGTCCCCTCCTGGGTACCACAGGGTCTGTGACAAGGCACTTCCCACCCACGGGTGCCTCTCCCACCTCCCTCCTGCAGTGGGACTTGTCCTGGTCCTCTTTGGGAACCACCTTCATAGCCCACCCGCTGTGCCCACATCCTGGTGGTGGCCTGGGAGGCACTTCTAGCGTAATAGTCATCAGGTCAAAGAGGAGCATTAAACCCTGTTTATTTTGCACCTTGTACTTTGAAATATTTTACCAGTCGTATCAAGAGGATTTTTAAAATACTTTACCTATGAGGTGTTTTATTTCCTAGAAAAGTATCCTTGGAAATGATCCATTGGGCAAAAACAAAGCAATCATGAATCTCTGTGGAAAATGGTGGTCTGAATCTCTGTGAATACTGTCACCTTCAAAAGCCACCCAACACTGTGTTGCGTTTGGGTGGCAAAGCGGAGAAGAGAGCAGCGGGAGGTGAGGACTGGCAGTAGCAAGGTTACACAAATGCACCCTCGGAGGCTGTCTGGCCTGCTGGAAAGCGTATTTGTCTGCGTACCAGCCTCGAGTAAACAGCTCCCGGGGTGAATTCGGGCCTCCGGCAGCTCCTGACTCTACACATCGCGTCAAGGAAGACCGGCGAGGAGGGGGCTTGAAGGCGCTTTCCAGGCTGCCTTCATACTTGTGCACGTGCTCCTGCCATTTTATTAAATTCTCCTGAATTTGCTCCTGACCTACGCGGAGTACATTTCTAGTGACATCAACTTTTGCCACTTCACTCCTCACCCCTGGGTTATTATTAAAGCATTAAGCAGTATTGGTCTGAGTCCTGATCTCCAGGGCACCTCATTATTAATCTCTCTCCTGACTAGAACTGGCCATTTATTCCATACCCATTTATAACTAGATTTTAATCCATGACAGCACTTTACTTCTCAGTTTGTGGTTACCAGGTTTCCTTAACAGTTTCTTGTATGGGTGTTTATCAAAAGGCTTTTGAATGTCTAAATAAATTATATCCTTTGGTTGTCCTCCACCCACTATTTTATTAACTCCTAAAATTGTAAAAGGTCTGACTGGCAAGATTTATTCTTATTGCAGCAAAACTACTTTTTGCCTTTGCTGGGGACTTGATATTTCCCCATGGACTGTAACATGTTTGGAGCAGCAACTCTCTGAATGCCGTGTGAAGCAGCAGCAAATACACTGTTGAATTAATAATAAAAGTGAACGCAATATACTAGTGACTTTCTCAACTGCTTCCTTATAACCAAGTTAAGCTGATAATGTAAAATTTCCCTGAGCTTGCTCTGTCTGTGTAAATATTTACGGAGTCGTTATCACTGCAGTACCAGGGTTCGAGGCACATTAATGGAGTTATCCTTACAACACCTCCCTGATACAGGGACGCTCTAATCCCGACTGAGTGATGAAGAATCGGGGCACGCTGACATCTGGCATATGAAAACCAAAGCGCTGTGCTTTGAGAACAAGATACAGGAGGTAAAGCACCTTCCCTGCTTACAGACACTGCCATCACAAAAACCTGCAGGAATCACCACAGTGCATGAATGTCATCAGAAAGGCACCGCATCCTAACCTCTCCTCCCCAGCTCTCCAAGCGCAGAGCTCAGTTTTCCTTTTGGCTGCGGTAAAGCCCAGGCTTTTCCTTGCTGCAGACTGTCTGTGCTTGCAGGACTTTGCTGGCTCTGCTAGTGACCATTTACTTTGGCCTCGCAGCGCACATCCCGTGTTTCATCACACATCTTTGCTGCAGCCAGAACTAACACAACCCGCTGCCTCTCCGCTTGCTTCCGACATGTCGGGGAGCAGCTCCGCTGAGAGACAGGGAAGAAACAACATTGAAAAAGAAACCTTGTTTCAAGCAACAAGCACTATAAAGATTTTTCCTGATTGAAGGCTCCCAAAGTAGGTGTGTGCAGGGGCCTGCCTCCTCTCTCGCATCCCTGAGGAAGAGGCTTTTCCGTCTGCGCAGAGGGCGGCTTGAAGGTCCTGGCAAAGCCAGGGCTGACAGAGAGTTTGGAAGTGGAGGAGCCGCCACAGAAAAGGCAGCAGACCATGGATTTGTGTTTTCCAGCGAGTCCTGCCCTCACCACTGAGGCTGGACTTTCCAAAAAAATAAAAGCTCCATTTCCATGTAAACAGCCAGAGCAGGTGGCCAGGATTTCAAAAGGTTATGAAGTCCTTGCAAAAAAATATTAACTCCTAAGTGTCAACAGTTTCCCAAGCACTCATTTTGCAGGATCCCAGCACCCACAAACGTGTTTCCATTTCTCCTTTCTTTCTTCCTTTCTTCCTTTCTTCCTTTTCATCCTTTCTTCCTTTCTTCCTATTTCCTTCCTTCCTTCTTTC
>VZSV01000012.1:5126529-5188546 GCA_013398735.1 Nothocercus julius
CTCCGCGGCGGCGCCCGCGCTGGCACCGCGTGCGCGGGCGGCAGCTGGGGAGGGGCCCCCTCGCCTGTTTGCCCCGTGTTCCCGCTGTGCTGCTGGTGAGGCCGTGACGCGGCAGGGGAAGGGCAGCTAGGCAGCTGCGGAGAGAGGCGCTTCTGCCCAAGGGCTGCGCTTGCTGCTCTGCTGCTGTGATGAGCTCTTGCCGGAAAACCAGGCCAGGCTGCTGTGACGGTCGGGCGGCTGTGCGGAGCGGCTGGGCTGGCAGCGGGGAATGCACCCCGCGGTCGTGAATGCCCAGGGGAATCTTTTACCAAAATTGTTTTTTACGTTTGGTGGCAAAGTGAAGCAAGTCGGCAAAACAGCGCCGTGTCTGTTTTTCTAAAGCTGCACTTTGGTGACTAGTGGTCATGCTGTTTCTTGAGGTGTTACCAGGGTGTAGTTCCCTTTTTCCTAAGAGAAGATTAATTTGTAGCTCCGTTGTCCTCTGCACAAAATAGAAGCCAAGCTTCTGTGTGACCTGTGGAGAGGTAACAGCAGCCACCTCCGGGCTAGCAGAGCATTGCTAAAGCCACCCAGGAGCAATGTCCCTTCCCTCTCAGTCCGGAGGAACCATAGATGGTTTCGTTGCTCTGTTCTGGCACGTCAGGTGGGCTGGGGAATGGGCAAACCAAGTGGGAATGCTGAATGTTCCTTTGGGTGACACCAGCGCGGGGGGCCTGGATGGGAGCGCGCGGCTCCGGCACGAGCAGCCGCTTCCCCAAGCGCCAGGGAGCAGAAAGGCGCCCAGCCTCCGTGCGGGGAAAATGTTCTGGTGCGCAAACCTCCCCCGTGTTAATTAGGTCCTCGTATTTACATGCACCCCATTTAAAAACAGATTGCACTTAAGTCAGAAATGCATTTTCCGTTTCACTGCAGTTTTTGTCATCGCCTCTTTTTTTTGTGTGTGTCCTCAGCCACTGGGCGCTAGCGGAGCCCCCTCGCTGAGGCAGAGGGAAGCGGCCCAGAGCGAGCCCTGTGAATCGCTGCCCTTCCCGTCTAACCTATTTCATGCTAGGGAAGCAGGGGGCAAGGTTACGGCAGCGCGAGCGAGCACTAACCGCCACCTTGAGAAGGGGCTATAAAACTCGACCTGACGACCTTGATCTAGTCATGGTCGGAGGGCACTCGTGGGCCAGTAAGAGGTCTCTAATGTCATCCTGGAGCCGTAAAATGGTGCGTAACGCGGGGAGCAGCGAGCAAGCTGAAACGTAGAGGCTGCGTTCTCTGCTGCAGGCTCAGACCTTGCACGTCGAGAGTGATGGTCCCTTGTTCCCGGGGGGGAGCCAGGCCAGGGCCCTCACGGGGCTCCACGAGGAGAGCAGTTCAGGAGCAAACATCTCCTCCCCGTCCTTGGCATCCCACAGAGCTCTGGTTTAGCTGGAGCGATAGGACCCATGCTGCTCACGGATGCCCCATTCACTGCACACCATCTATTGGGCAATAAAAAGCCAGGAGGTTTTCTCAACTCCTTGTTGTTGTGTTTTTATTTTATTTTCCATTTTTTATTCTCCATGGGAAACTGGAGCACCTTTGTTGCTGCCACTGTGGGTGCCTGCCTGCCCTGGCCAGGGCTGTTTGGCTGTTTGGGGTGAATATGTTTATGGATTGCTCGTGGTGGAAGTAAAGTTTTCCTTTGGTGTAGGTTCTGTCTGAGGGAAGGGGATTTTCCTGTAAATCTCTGGCAGCTGACAGCCTGAAGTGTAGTTTGTAAGATAACAGACTTGTTCTTTACTGTCTCAGCAGTTCCCTTTCTGGCCTGTCTCTTGTCAAAATCAGCTTTTTTTTTTTTTTTTTTTTTTTTTTGCTTTTCTTTAGGCATCCTTTTAAACTACTTGATTATTGTGCGATATATGATAGAAGGGGAAAGGGCTCTTTCCCGAGGGCACCCCTGCCTCAGACAACATGCAACCTGCCTCAGACAACATGCAACACGTCCCCCGTGCCCCCTGCTGCTGCCAGCGGCCACATGTGTCAGCTCCAGCAGATGTGCCCCGTCAAGTCTAGCAAAAGAAATGGGGAAAGCCGGCAAGAAAGCGGCTTTGCTTTAGCCGGGGCTGGTGCAAACACAGGTCGTGTTTGCGTATTTGTTACTCATGTGCCTTTGCCCGTTGTGAGGGGTGCCTGTGTGCCCGCGGGTGTGCGGGAGCTGGGGCGCTGCGTGCGGCTCCCTGGTGCAAAGGGCAGGTGCAGGCTGTGGGGGAAGAGCGTTTGCTCTGGTGATGGGGTGCTTCATTAAAGTCGATTTTATAATGAAAGGCCCTGGGGAAGAGGAGGAACTGGGTCACGGATTCATTGTGCACCAGGATTTAGCAGCCTGCTAATTGCTTTGCAGCCGCGCTGTGTCAAACGTGGCCGTTGATCTCTTCCTTTTTTTTCCCCCTGCACGGTGCTTTCTTTCCTTGCAGAGTTCAAATACTCCCGTGTTGGAGTCCTGCCTTTCCATGCGTTTAGTGGGAGGATGATTTAGCGTGCTTTGATTCCTCCCTGCCCTATTTGAGGAGGAATCAACCCACTTGCAGTTAATCTCAAACAACGAGCACAGTTGTAAGGACACATTGGCAATGCTGGAGCTGCAGTAATGTTGCAGTAATGCAGTGTTGGCCCTGCTAATGTGTCAGTACTAAGGGAGCCGCTGTTCCTGGGCACAAGCTCTTCCCTGGGGAAGTCTCCCTCGCTTGGCATTGCTGGAGCTGACGGGAAGGTGGGGAAGGCTTGAGACTGGTAGGCACTTGGCAAAATGCAGGCTTATTTCTGTGGCAGGGCACGTCCAGCATCAGCTCCATGATTCACGGAGGAGAGGACCACTCCCTTAGAAACCAGCACAAAAGCTCAGCCCGAAGCGCTGGCCCTTCCTTAAGACCGCAGTGCAAGATGACAGCTGGTAGCATGACCGGGAGTGTGCAGGCTGCGGAGACAAGGCCGTTTCATTTGGCTTGTTTAGCTCTGGGAGTTAGAGCAAGCTGATGAAATACTGAAATAGCATCAGCACTGAAAAAGTCACCATCTAATTTATGATGTCAAAGCAGTTTTTATATGAATTGATTCAGTTAGCACCAGTGGATTTATTACTGATTTATTTGAAATGGTCATGATTATAGTGTGACTATCACTTAAAAAATTCATTGCCTAAAATACTGCTAAAATAAGTCACTTGCTGTTGACAAGTTCAGTAGTGCTTAAGATGTGCTGGTTGATTTTGCTGTTGATTATTACAACCAGCTAATGTATTTTTTAAGCATGACTTTCTTTTTACATTTGATAATGAACCTAATTAACAGGCATTTTACCATGATGGTTTCCCTATGCATAGGCATAGCCAGCTGGAAGGGGCACAGTTTTATTTTTAATGTGAGAATTAAAATAGTGAAAGTTTGGATGCAGCTTACTTATTCCATGTGGAAGCAGACGGTGCCTTTCCAAGTGTGGAGAGAACCAGCTTGCCGTTAGTTTCCATTGCAGAGGCACTGGCATGGAAGTGTGCGGGGTCTTGGAGGTCTGGTGCATCTCCGTCCTCCTCTCAGTGACCCGTTGCTATTCCCATCGCATGCAAGGGGAGGCGAGACCAGGCGCTGGTGTGGAGGTCCCTCGGGATGCTCTTCCTGGCGGTGGCTGTGGGTGGGAATGGCCCTGGCGTGGGAGCTGAGCAATCGCATCCCCACCGTGGTGGCCGTGGCACCGGGAGCGGAGCGGCCGTCTCAGGCCCTCGGTTTGACCATTAAAATGTTGTGAACCACTGGGCCAAGGAGAGCGGCCCAATGCGAGGTGGGATGCGGGGTTGTTGGCAGGGGATGGTTTTGAGTGCAAGGGTGTTTTTGGTCAGAGTTTTCTAGCAGATGACATTTTCAATAGCTTGGTTTGGCTGCGCTTGGGTCAGACCCGCAGGAACGAGGCCGCCTCAGGACCTGCTGGGTCCTGGTGGGGTGGCCGGAGGCGCTCCCGCCTCTCACTGCACCCTCTTCTTGGGGTGCGTGCGGTCCCGTCGGATGCCGGGACGGGACCCAGTTGAGCTGTGACTCTCCGCAGCCCCAATCCCTCCTTGGTGCCGCCTCAAGGCGGACGAGGCCCCTCGGTCGCTTGGGAGGCGACTCCCGGCTTTGCCGGAGGGTGGGGGCCCGGCGCGCGGGCGGCAGAGGGAAGCAGGCAGCGCCTCGTGCCGCTGCCTCCTCGGGGCCGCTCGCCCCGCTGCCGTCCGTCCGCAGGAGCCGCGCGGGGCGGGAAGGGCACGCGGAGCAGACACGTGCGGTTTGGCGAGGAGAGAAGAATCGCACAAAGCGCCGCTTTACCGCGGGAGAGCTTCCCCCAGGGCCCAGATGTTACCCTGCGCTTTCGGGAGTGAGGAAAGGATCTGTTAACGAGAGCTCCGGAGCGGTTGGAGGCACAGAGCTGATCCATTGCAAACCAGCTCTAACCCTTCACGTCACTGGAAGGCACGCTGCACGTCTTGACTCCGAAGTCGCCAAATAGCACTTTTTTTTTTCTCCCCTCCACTGAATTGCACAGGACAGCAGAGGGTGTTGAGCTTGCAGAGCTGCTGGCAGGAGGAGTTTTCCATAAGGCAAGAACATGCCATCAAATTAGTTCAAAGGCTGCGTCCTCCTTACTCGCTTTGGAAAACAGTGTTCATAAAACTAATCCCCATCATTTGCTGAATGATTTCTGTGATCGCTTCTCTGGTTTATGTGCCATGTAAATCACTCCACAAGACTCTGGTTTGAATTTCTGCCTCTTTTATGGGAGCTGATGAGTCGCAACCTCGCCGGGCTGCCTTCCGTGGCAGCCCAGCCTTGCTCCTGCGCAAGGAGGTCCACGGAGGCCGCTGCTCCACGACGCCTGCCCAGGGAGCTGTTTTGACCTGGGTGACATCCTGAGAAGTGCAGGAGCCCGCATCTGTGTCAGATGCACACGCTGTTTTATTTTTTTATTATTTTTTTTAAGGTCTTTTCCTTGTTTTTTTTTTTAAAGTGCCATAGTCACCTGGCTGCTCGGAGAGGTGCCGTGTGGCATCTAATTCCCCTTGCAGTTTCTCTTTGCCATGTTGCCCATGCAAGCCCTGCCAAGAACTAGTTCTCACAGGCGGTATGCTAATATTGATTCTAGACTAATTTTAAAGGAGTAGTTGTTTTTTGTCAAGCTCAACTGAATCACTCAATTTAGGTAGTGGGCACCAAACATGAATGTTCTTTATGGTGTCAGGCCAAATTTGGGACAATATATTTTGGAAACAGCTGCCTTTTTTTTTTTTTTTTTTTGACCGTGCAGCTGTAGCTAGACTCCAAGTTCATTTTTTTGTTCTTGCCACAATGAAATACAGTGTCTATTGCTCAGATACCTAACAAAGAAAATGATATACAGGCATGTCTGAATATTCCAGCAAGTTTACCATTTCAGAACATAAAATGTGTGGAGATTATTGAGAGCTGGTCAAGCAAAACAGTGTCATAATTAAGGGTTAAAGCTCTTGTGCAGCAGAGCTGCGTGCCCTCGCTGTGGATGGAGGGCAGGGTGGGTGTAGCTGTGCTCATTTACAAGGTTTTTTTACCCAAACCATGGGCCTAGGAGTGCTCTCTTTGCCTTCGCTGAGAGCTTTACGAGAGCAGGCTGCCTGCATGGCTAAATATTTGCGAGGTTGGGCCTTGAGCTTGTGCAGTGCAATGCAAATGCAAAGTGCTATAAATGTTTTTAGCAGAAGAATTTTCCACTTCAGAGTATAAGGAAAACAGGGAGAGTGAAAGGCAGATAACATTACTAAATCATAAGATTATAGCCAACATAATGTGTGTTAGACCAGCAGGTATGTGTAGACACACACATATAAAATATCTATATATCTATGGACATCTGTGAATATACATATAGATACAGTTAGATATATGTGTGTGTCTGTCTTTCTAATTAACACATTCCAGTTTTTATCTTAACGTAGTTGAATCCCATGTTTAGTAACAGTACCAGGTATGACATTCTGGTTCCTTTAAACTCTTGTAAAATGCAGTGCTATTAATACATTCATAAACAAAAGCCTGGGCAGAGATGTGAATTTAGAGCTTAATATTTAAATTACCTGCCTTGTTTATGTATTAGTCAGCAGAAGAAATTGTGCCTTAGAGCTTTTCACACGCAGCTGCAGTCCCAGCCTTAGCCCTCGCTGTATCCTGAGCTTTTCCAAAGAAGCGCAGCGCTTGGCAGGATGTGACGGCTTGAGATCAGTTGCCTTCTTGGGCACCATCTCTAGATACCCTGTAGTGGGCAGGTTGGCTTCAGGCCCGTCTTTAGGAGCTTCAATCCATCCAAGGAACTTGCCCTTTCTGCAGGCAAAGGCACGGGGTCGGGTTGCAGATGCTTCGGGGCTGAGCAGCAGTGGCAAAGATAAACCATAGGCACAGATGCCCTCAGCAGCTCAAGGAGGTGTTTAAAACCCGAGCCGTGGCTACATGTCAGGGTGGCACAGAGTCTGGGCTCTTGCGTTGTAAGTGATGGCTGTCCTGGGCAGTGTGCTCGCGTGGCTTGGTCCTGCAGGGGCTCACCCAGGAGAGGAGGGTGAAGCCACAGATTGGTGGCATGTAAAGGTTTATGTTCAGCTGGGTATTGATCAAATATTGATCAAACCCTCTAAAATAGGCTGTTCTGGTTTTGACATGGGGCTGCTTGCAGAAACGATTCATTAAATGGCTACCAATGTCAGTGGGAGCTTTTTATTTCTTGTGGGTCCCCAGTCAATAGAAAGTATAACTTTGCCATAACCAGTTTTGATCCGGTAACCTTGCGGGGAGCGTTGAGTACTGTTGCTTGCCCTGCGAGTGTGACTTTGCTATTGAGGAGTGAAGCCAGTGCTGCAGTAAGTCTGGGCAACTCCAGCTTGCGAGGGAAGCAAAGTGGCTCTCTTGAGTTCACTTGTGGTGTAGCACAGTAGAGTGGTCGCTTGCGTTACTGCTGGGAATTGTGTTCTTGAAGCTCCTGTTCCTGGCGGCAGGAGAATCTCGTCTCCGATGAAGGGAGGGGGGGAAGCAGAATTTTCTACATCTGTGATTATGGAGAAAATCTCATCTATTGTGTCCTTCCTGCCTGAGCAGCTCCTGCAAATGCGATGCAGCACGTTGTCTGAGGCTCTGCCTTGACATTTATTTCTCTCAAAATCCACCGAGGGTGCCTGGGCTGATGCGGGAGGGTCTGTTTGCATATGCTTACCCCGCTGATGACAGCTTAATAAGCTCCTTCATTTTGTGTTTTTATTCAGTAAGCTTGTGGGCTTTTGTGCGGAGCCTGACCTCTGCCTCCCCCCTGGCCCCCCCAGCTTGTCTGAAAGGGGCACCTCTGTCCCCATAATTTGTAGTAAAAGGGAATTGCAAAGGGACAGGAGCTGGCGGGCTGCGCCGACAGCGCTTCCCACAAAGCAATCCCGCTCTTCCGGGGCTGACCCCGTGCGCCCAGCGCGCCTAAAACCAGGGAAGCCAGGGGGAGTTTTTGGAGCATAAAGGATAAGGAGGACGGGGCCGTGCGACAGAGCAAATCCAAACAGTTGCCGAAGAGCTCAGTAAACAGGACTCCTTTAAAAGGATTACGGCGCACAATGTGAGAACAGTTAAACACCTCCTCTCTGGCTGGTGTTTTCCCCAAACAGAAGGGGAGGCAGCCCAATATTGTGACTGTTTGCTATTAGATTTGATGCAAAAAAAAAAAAAAAAAAAAAAAAAAAAAAAAAAAAATCAAAAAAATCTCAGTGGCAATATATTTGTATTTAAATGCAATATCAAAAAAGATGTGGGATTGTGTTTCTTTCTGTTTGTTTAATTGGAAACATGTTGAAAAAGCGTATGAAAACCATCACTCTTCAATATATCTCACATGTAACTCTGTAATACTGAAAATGATGTCCATCCTAGGAGAATTGCAGGTAGTGGAGATATTTTGGATCATCTTTTGCTTCTAGCTATACTCATCTTCCCTGCATGCATCCAGATATCTGTTTCTTACTTCACTGTCTGGGCATACAAACCATTTTCTCATTTCAGACCTTAAAAATAGATTTTTTTTTTTTTTTTTTTAAAAGGAAAGGTATCTATCTAATAAGTCAGCTTCTTAAACGAAGGACATAAGAATTACCATGCTGGAATATTTTGCATCTATATATATTCCAGATTTTCTAACATCTGTGTTCTGGGTGGTGGTTCATCAGGATGGGACGGATGTAACCGTTTTAGATGCTTAATTGGCTGTTGGGACATGCCCAGTTTGTAATCATGATAATTGTACATACAAGTATGGCCATGTAATTACATGTGCATTTTTTGCATTTAGTCTGAGGACTTCATTTACAAAAGTATAAATGCAACCCAATAAGTCCTTTATCTCAAACCTCTGTGCTTCTTTAACTGGATATAATTATGTAATAACACTACATCTGGAGAGATTTCACTTAAGTAAAAGCAATAAAGAACTCAGATTATATATACTTTTTTCTGAGTTAGGCACATACTAACTTCCTCAGTACAATGTTTTTAGTTTGTAAGATTAATTAGATTGAGCAATACATTTTTTTCCCAAAAAATTTTATGAGAATAAAGAACAACTTAATATGGTCAAAACTGGATCAGCTTTAAGCTGCTACAATGACAGAAGTGACTAAGTAGGCCCTTATATAATAAAGCATGCATGAAATACGTGAATACACGGGCAATGAAGGTTTTGCCAAGGTATAATTGAATACTAAAATGAAAAAAAAATTACAAGCAAAGTGCCATCTCCCTGAGAACAAATCTAAATCACTGTTATAACTATTGGAGTTTGTTCAGAGATGAATACATACAAATATACTGTAATTCCTTTCTACTGATGTGTTGATAGCCATAAATGAGACTACTTTCTCAATATTTTGTGGGTATGGACGTATATGAATCATGTTTTTGTAACAGTTTTCACAGATGTTGAGAATGCCTAATGAAGATTGATAGCTTTTTTTGCATTCCATGTTACTGTGAATTAACATTAGTTGTGATATCCTGATTTTCTAGCCTGTGTTCTTTGTTAATGTCCATTATGGCTTTTTTACCAATGGATAACTGTAGAACCAAGCCTTAATTTTCATTTCAGAGGAATCTTGAGCATTAGCTGAAAAGATGCATATTGCAATTAAGATTTTTCTTTTACTTTCTTCTTTGTTAATGGCTGTTGTCCTGGTGTGACATTCTAAGACAGCTTGCAGCACAGTTTTAACTGTTAAGTAAACTGCACAAAAATGTTATCACAGATGATAAGGAACAAACCCTGGGACCAATCCAAATAACTCTAGATTAATAAATGGTTGCTCTTGAAATTGTTGTCATGGTTGTGGCAGTAAATAAAAAAGGCACACTTTCCTATTTCAGATGCTCATATGCAACTATCTCAAATTCTTTATTGCACATCAGTGCCAAAATCTTTATGGCATGTTTTAAAATGAAACTTCTAGTGCTTTTTTGTTTAGTTTAACGTCTGTGTTTTAGCAGCTGTTTTGAAATACAGCGCCATTCTTGCACCAAAAAGAATAATTGTTTACTTCACTTGCATTTTTGGAACCCTTTTATGTCATTTAACTGTAGTCGGCCGTGGCTGGAGCTCGCAGCGCGGTTCAGAACAAATGGCACGTTTGCTGCCTGTAGCCGCCCCTCTCGCCTGCCTGCCCGCCGGGGTCCCGCGGCTGCGCTCGCTTTCGGGCCGGTTCGCAGGGGCGTTTGCGGTGGCTGCAGGCGCTGCCCGGGGCCTCGTGCTCCCGGGAATCGGAGCTCCCTGCTCCGCAGTCCACGGCCCCTCGAGCTCCATGGGGGCCCGTGACAGCTCCCTGAGCTTTCTGAAACAAAAAGGTTTGGCGATGAAAAAAGTCTAATTTTTCAAAGAAAGATGGTAGATGAACTGGAGTATTTTTTAAAACTTTTTTGCACAAGCCCTTTAACTGTATGGCTTATTTGACTCGGGGCAGAGATTACACTTAGTGTTATTGCTTGTGCGTGCTGCTCTGGCTGGAAAGCTGCAGTCAGATCCTTGTCAGGCTCATTTAGCTGCCTTTCTGCCAGGGCTTGGCAAGGAGTTTGTCTGTCCCCTTAGCTGGGTCAGACATTGTCCTACTCCATATAAAGCCAGACTTCTTCTCCATAATTTTTAAAAATTCTTTTTGTGCAAAGAAAAAAAAAAATCATTCAAATGTCCTTGGAATGCGCATGCAAGAAGGAGATAGTGTGGTTCAAATTGTCATGTAAATTCAGAGTTGCAAAGACTACTGCAAAACATTACGTGAAAGTATTTGCCCTTCTCCAATGATACTGCAAATCATTGTCCATCAGTTACAGTGAAAGACAGTTTTTGGATGGGAAAAGATAAGCCTTGGCATTTCAGTTGCTTTTCAAACCCCTGCATTGTTTAAATGCCCATTGCCAGCCAGTGCACAAGTAGTAGGAAATGTCATTAAAAGATATTTTGTACTGCCTTTTAGGCAGAAAATGATTCTTATTTAGCCAGATATCACATAGGCTAAACAAATTTTCCTCTTAGAGAATTCTGTCTTTGCGTTCATGGGTATATTTAGATATTACCTTGGATATTACACATCCATTAGTATAAAATCCTGTGTGTGTGTGGTGGGGGGCATGCAGAAACCACTTAAGTAGCCTAGTATGATGGCCACAGGGACTGTGATAACTAATTTAAGAGCTTCCTTTAGGGTTTTCAAGAGAGCCCTCCTCAGATGTGGGGATGCAAAAGCTTTCTGGGGTGGGCTTTGAGAGCATAAAACATACGGAGTTCGGAGCCTTGTAAGAAATGGTTACTTTGCACCTCATGCATGGAGAAAAACAAAAGCATGCCAAGATATATAGCACTGATAACTGCCTCTCTGATTTTTTTTCAGCTCTATGGCTATTGCTACCAGGACAGTAATGACATCCCAGACACACTGACGACCATCACTGAACTAGGCTCACCCTTGGAGATGATTCAACTCTTGCAGACTTCTTGGGAAGACAGATTTCGAGTAAGTAACAGCTTTTTGAAAGGGACTTATAGGAGAGCTGTCAATACAAAAATACCTTCTGCCGCCCCCCAAAAAAAACAAAACAAAACAAAACAAAAACAACAAAAAAAAACAAACCTGCAAGCGTGAAAGAGAGATTTTGTACCATGCCGTGTAATTCACATATATGAAACATTTGCTTTGCTTTTGATTACATCTTGGTTCGGAAACGCATTTTAACACTCCCTTTCTGCAGTGTGCAAGATAGGTCATTTTGTCTGTTGATGTTATCTAATTTGCAGCTGGTTAGATGCATTTTTTTGCCTTATATCTCCAAATGTTTCACATTTGTTAAAAAGCCAGGCCCCCACAGCTGTTGGCACAGAGCAGCGTGCTACACAACTGAAACTTAAACAGTAAAAGGATGTTACATTTAACTCCTGATCGTGGTTGTGGATTGATTTTTATCATTATTTTCTGCGGCTTCCTCTTCTGTTTGACTAGGGAAGGGCAAAATAAACGTAGTCAAAATGTAGTTTGCAGGGTGCACGGTGCCAGGCGCCCCTTGCAAGGGCTCCCGTGGCCCTGCTGCCTCCTGCGTTGTGTCTGGGAGCTGCCTGGGAGAGCACTGCCCGCTCCGGGTCAGGCCCCAGCCTGGAATCACGCTGCCGGTGCCATGTGGGACAAGTGCCCGGGAATGTCCCCGTCCCAGCTGGTTTTCCCGGCACAGGTTGAGCAGATGCGTTGCCTGTGCTGAACTCGGCTCCGCTTTCCTCGGGGAGCTCTTAGGAGCAATGGAGACACTTGTCACCACTCCTAAACCCACCTCACGTCGCGGCCCGGGGACGCCCTGTGGCGGCAGCACCTCGGTCACGGCGGTTGCCAGTGCAGGCGTAGGATATAGTTAGCCTTTGAGAGAAGGCAATAATTTCACGTAACAACCTGTATTTTTATTCAGACAAGGTTCTGGGTTTTGCTGGCACTTGAAGACCTGCCTACTGCAACTTAGTTTCGCCTAGGAAAGCGGTTCAAAGCCTTAGAGCTCTGTCCATGCGGTACCCTGTCCTGGGGCAGTTCAGTGATGCCCTCGTCCGTAGGAAAAGCACTTTTTTGGGATGCTTCATGTTGACCTGCTTCCATTTCCCCAGCAACATGATACACTTCCTTTTATACGCAGGGTGCTGTACCCTAGGACAGCACAAGAAAGACTTGTGTGTGCCTCTAGAGGGAGGAGAGCCAGCAAAGCTGCCACGCTGCGTCCCTCCTCGTGTGCATATGTACCTGTGGGTGTATCTGCACCTGCATAAATTCTTGGTGTCATTAAGTAGAATAAAAATGTTCTAGCCCTTCAGGCAAGGGAATTAGAACAGAAGTGTGAGATTGTGCGTTTGTGAGGCACTAGCACTGTCTGGAGGAACAATTTTGGATGTGACCAGTTTCTGCTTCCTGCGTCAGAGGAGCTACTGAACTACGCTGTTGGTATATTTGCTTTCTTCTCCCCTGGAAACAAGACAAATAGAAGAGGAACTAGTAGAAAATAAGTATAAAAACACTGAAAAGGAGTGATCAGTTAAGAGACAATACCGACAGACACCTTCTGCTCCAGTTATAGGCACAGAGTGTTGAAGCCAAAAATTTCAGACCTTGAGCTTGTAAAAAAACAGAACCCTAGACTGCATGATCAAGGCCTGTATGTAATGTGTTATTAAAAGTAAATGCTTTTATTTCTATTAAAAGTAAGAATAGCAACAATGGGCCATGCTTCAAGAATAGTGTGGGAAAACACTAGTAAAAAGAAGCTTATTTTGGTTTCAAGTCCCTAAGGGTTATTACCATCAACTGTGTTAATCCTCTGGAAAAAAATACCTTGGAAGCAACTTTCAGTTTTGGAGATAAGTTGTAATGCTTATATTTAGTCACAGTTATGAACGTATCTGCAATTAAAGTGGTTTAATTCGTGTCCTCTGTGCTAAGAAAATAACACAAGGAACTCATGTTTTTATATTTCAGATATGTCTCAGCTTAGTTCGGCTCTTACATTATTTGGCTCACTCTCCTCTTGGCTCTGTGACGTTACTGGACTTTCGTCCTCGACAGTTTGTGATCGTAGATGGGGAATTGAAAGTGACAGATCTGGATGATGCCAGTATTGAGGAAACTTCTTGTACCAGTAATAGTGACTGTTTTATGGAATTCCCAGCACGAAATTTCACTCTTCCTTGTTCTGTGGAGGGGCGATGTCAGAACATGAATGAAAAGAGGAATCTCTACAATGCCTACAGGTACACAATCAGTTTTCTGTAATGTAAGAGAATTGAAAACAAGAAGTCTGCATCATCATTTATTGGTGTTTAGACTAATGAACATGTACTAGCTCAGATGTGTGATCCAGGAGTAAGTTAAGCCAGGAATAGTTGTTTCACCCGTGCAAGTACTTGAACGTAGCATTTTTAATTTTGGAAATATTTTGCATGCTTGGAGTGTGATTCACCGAGTTAGTCTAGCTTTGCTTTGGTCAGCCATGCAAGCCAGCACGTTTTATACAACTGAAACTGAGACCTTGTGAAGATGGGGGCCCATCAACTCTGCCATGAGACAGTTCTCACAACCCTTCTGTGATGCAAATTCATACGGGTTTCACCTTTCTTCGTTCTGGGCTCTGACGGTGGAGGCCCCCAAAGCAGCCGGCCCCGAGGACGCGCTAGCAGCAGCCTCCGCGTGCTTGTCCGGGAAGCCTTTTGCTCAGGCTGCTGAACGCCGTGCTTCCACGCGCGCCGGGGCCGCGTGGCTGGAGGTCACCTGTGCTGCTGCCGCCTCCCTGCGCAGCGAAGGGTTACTGGGGCTGGGGCTGGAAGCCGAAAGCAGCGCTCCAGCCAACGGCTGCGTAAATCCCTTGTCGTTTAAAAATATAGAAGGCCCTGGCCTTGGAAAGATAATTAAGCTATCCAGTTCCATTCTTTATGGGGTAAATAGTTAAAAGAGAGAAAACATTAGGGGGGAAAAAAGAGACCGCCGTAGAAGAACTGGCACATCATCATTTTCAAATAGTTGCCTTCTATCCCAAACACATCTCTGTGGGTTTTCCTCCAAGTATTTGGAGGAACGTTCTTAAAACAATTAGCATTTTTAAAAGTAAGGATAATTAATACTTTGAACTGTTAACAAATGGCTGAGATGAATTTCCCATCACTGACAGCTCCTAAATTAAGATCAGATAGTTCTTCGAGGAAAAGAAGAAATGAGAAAAGCCCCATAGGAGCAAACTGAGGAGAATCTGACAACCCGTGTGATGCGGATCGCAAGTGGTGCCACTGGCCTCAGAATCTATGAATAACAAATGTTCATATAATGGAGTTTTCCAGGCGCCAGGGTCTGTGTGTCTCAGGGCTGCACATGTGGGTGTTTGCTTTAGAACAAGTTGTGTATTTATATAGCCGAGGAAAAACAATAAGCTCCGTGGCTTGCATCTAGCCAGTGTTTAGAGAAGTAAATGGCAGCTACTGAATGTTTGCAAAGAGCTGCTCACAATCAGTTGCGCTCTGCTGCTGGATATTCGCTAGGCCTAAAAATGAGGTAGAACTTACCAGGTAAACTATTCATAGCAAAAGTTACACTGCTCTTTAAACTTCTGCGTATATTTATAGTGGCTGTTTCATATTCATTGCTGAGAAAACTTGCCTGTGGAAAATTGTGCTTGTGAAAATCATAAATATTTCTTTTTGCAACAGGTAAATTTTACTCTTCCATAATGTAAGTTAAAATCTCAGGGAAATATTCATTGTGTAAGTGGACTATGTCAGCTCAATGAGCAACTCTTGCTATCAGTAACTCAATTTTTTAATGATGCTTTTTTAATGTGCTTATGTAAGACATCTGTTGTTCTCTCTCCTGAGTATGAGTCACTGTAGGTTTCTGTTTGATAGTGTGCTCTCTGTATGTGAAAAAAACATTTACTTTTTGCAGGTTAGATATAAAGCAGGGCAATTTCCCAATTATGTTACTGTTCTGCTCATTGCCTGATATTTATGTCTAATACTTCTGTTTATATGTTCAGATCCTGAACTGTCCATCTCTATGTTGCTGTGACACTCAGTTTGTAGTAGATAGTAATATTGGCAGAGCAATAGAAATGCAGAGGAACCATGTGAAATTGAGTACCGTGTGTGTGTGTATATATATATATATATATATACACACACACACGGTACTCACATATATATATAAGATATTTTTATTTTACGTCTCTCCTTCTCTGAGTCATGAGAGGTGTTTTGTAAAGATACCAACATTTAGATTTTCATACTATTTTATCAACAGTGAATGAGCATGAATAGTTTAGGAGCAGTCAAAAGAATCACTTAGTTAAGATTGAGAGAAGAATGTATAAACTTGTAGACTTTTATGATATGGGTGTCCTAGAATTGCTCTAGTACTTTTACATGTGCACAAAACAGAGCAAAGTCACTTGAATCATTATTGCTGTGTTCGGTAGAGGACCTGCATCCAAGAAGACTACCCACCTGAGCACACTGGAGTTTAGATCAGTGGTGAGAACAGAGCAGGCATCCTGAATTGCAGTGGCATTACCGCAGTAGAAGATGGCTTTTTCCTGATCAATTGTTTTAATGCCCAAGAAAACTGTAGAAAAGAAAATAATACTCAAATAAAATGACAGAAATCTGAATAACACTTTTTCAGGGTTTGAAAGCCCCTCTAAGACTTCTGAGGTTGAGGGTGTTCTGTTAGTTTGCTCTGCAAATAGTCACAATCCATGGGGCTTCATAGTAAATTTCCGTATTAATGGCACCTTTACACTGAGTTACAAGGCGGCCTTGTATGTAACAGCTTGGTCTAGGTATATGCCAAACAACTGTGTGAATAGAATAGTATCAATTATATATTTATTTGACTATAGAATATGATTATATTTCATGAATAGGTCAGTGGCTTATAAGCAATTGGAATTTTATTCCTTATGTTGTTCAGTAGTTACCAGACGTGTGTGAACTTGTAAACTCTTTTTTTTTTTTTTTTCAATATGGGTTATTTTTCCATTATTCCATTACAGGTTCTTTTTTACCTATCTTCTGCCACACAGTGCTCCATCCTCGCTGAGACCATTGTTGGATAAGATAGTCAATGCAACAGGTAAACACACTAAATGGAGTAATGCCAATTACCTTTTTTTTCTTTAGTGTGACTGCCATGCTTGAGATGTGGGGGATGCTGCTTTTATGTGCATTGCAGTTGAACCAGGTTGCCATTTTAATGCAGGATAAATTTCCTCCAGACAGAGAGGGCAAGAATGGCCCTGAATATCAGTGAAATCATATTTTGAGGTTTTAACTACGTTTCAGACCTGCGTACTCCCTCCAAACTACTTCAGTGTAAGGGTGTGTTGTGTCTTCATATGCACTTCAGTAGCAATCTCACAAGCAACAATCCAAATAAAATTAATTCCTGTGGAAACCAATTGGGTAGACACTTTGTATTACCTAATGGACTATATGTCCACATCATGGCACCATCATAAAGTAGGGCACCGCCAACTTCTGATGCCTAGGACCTGGTCTGAATGCAACCTCTCTTGACTTCTGCAAAGGTTGCTGCTCATCTAAATCTTTTTTTTTTTTTTTTTTTTTTCTTCTTCTTCCCTGTGCTTTTAAAGGAGAACTTCACTGGGGAATAGATGAAACAGCAGCTCAGCTAGAAAGAGTTTTGAATTTGTATAAGAGTGGAGAGTACTTACAGAACACTACCCGAATACCGAAAACTGGTAAAGTATTCTTTTTCAGAATTTAAAATCAGAGATTCTGCTTTGTCTCTTATTTGAGGTTTGAAAGGGAAAACATTTGGGAAAAAATGGAGGCTCAAAGGTTTTTGAAACCATGCACGTGAGGTCAAATATGAAATGATTTCCAGTATGAGATGGTTTCAGGCATGGTTCTTGCTTCCTGGGCACCGTCTCAAGCTCCTTGCACTAAATGAGGTAGTCAGACTTCTGTAGGTGCAGGCAGGGTCTTCTGGAGAAGAGGGAAAGACTGTGGAGCGCTGCCCTCATAGCATCAGACCCATGGGAAATCTGTAAACTCATGCTGAAAGGTGCGGCACATCCAAGCACTTCCCCACTGCGGGAGTGTGAGAACTCTCCCAACCAGGAGCTGATGGGAGTATTAAAATAGATATTTTCATGTATTGGGGCATAAAGATACCCTGTTTCTTTGTGGATTTCCTGAGACTTACAGGAGCTTCTTTCAGACTTGAGCACCTGTAGATTGGAAGACTAAAGTTTTTCCTCCTTTTGCAAGGGAAGGATACCCTATCTCCCATTTTCTGCTAGCAGTAGGATAACAAAAAGGCATGGGTTGAAAATGAAGCTGCACAGTAGCATCTTTTTCATAGAATCTCCGCTCTAGCACAACAGATATGTAAATACTGCCCAAGCAACCCTGATGCAAAGGGAAGCATGTCCTTCCCAGAAGGATACCTTGTGAGTGATACATTTCAAATAAGTTCATACAGAAATGGAAACGTCTGTTAGGCCAAACAATTGAAAAAGCTGTTGCACGAATTGTTTTTTGTGCATGTGCAATATTCATGTCAGACTGTTGACATTCTTGACTGCAAGCTGATGGAAAAATTATGGTTTTGCTGCAAAAGCACTATAAAGGAGGAGAGATGGGTTCCAAATGAAGATGAATGTTGGCACAGAGCATTTAAAAAGGGCAGCAGAGCATTTACTCTGCGAAAGACACAGCAGCCAAATTCATTCCTGTTGTAGCGCTGTTATCCTCAAGGGGCCGTGACACCAGGGATGAATTTGACCCACTTATCAGAAATAATTCAGTATTTATTTTGTTGTAAAACTGGCAGGATAATTGTTGAAGGTGTTCATTTAACTTTAATTTTCAGCTTTTCATCACAGTCTGTGCTGAGTGATGCCTGTCAACACAGCAAAATTATTTTCAGCAGTACAATCAATAGTACAAACACATCCTTTGTTGAAGAAGTACCAGGAGAGCCAAAGTTTTTCTGTGATTCTGGTTGATTCCAGATTTAACCACTATATCAGGATAATATGAAAGGAGAGAAGTTTAGGACAGTAGCAGTAAACCTGACAGTGCAAGTTCCTAATAATACAGAGCAGAGCTTCCTGTATTCCTGGCTCCTATAATAAATACACATTTTTGTTAGTTATATTGTCCAGGACTCCACGGAATTAAACATAGAATCTGCTACCCTTGCTCAAGGTTAGTAATGTCTTTCTGGACAAGTGGTGCTTTTTACTTTAAGGATGCTTCTTGGGGACCTAGGTACTCCACAGCATCAGCAAAGATGTTGAAAATATCCGGAAACTTTAAGTAACATATTTTACCAGTCAAGGAGGCTGCTAAATTAAAGCTCATGAGTGTAGATACCTTGATATGAAAAAGATCTCAACCTATAACAAGCCTGAGAAATCAGATGTGTTAGTAGAAGCTATGCTTACAGGAGATATATTTTCAGATTTAGCTGCCACATCTTTAAGATGTGCAGGCCTGCTTTTTGTTTGTTCTAAGGCCACTTTACCCAAACAGAAAAGGCATTGTAATTTATTCCTATTTTAAGGCTCCTTTTCCTCACCAGAAAAACATGAAAAAGTCATACTGTAAGAGTGAAAATAGCCTACCTACTCATTCATATCACTTTTATTCCACACACATTCCTCCCTGAACTAATATTTCACTTGTAAAGTCAAGCTGGGATTCACTTTTAATGCTTCCAGTCCAAAGATTATTCAATAAATGAGAAATTCTTCTTGTTTGGCATTACAGGGATGTTGTAGGAGAGGATGATAGTAGTGCAGAAAGAGGCTTCGTGTCCACATAACTAACCTCCCCTCACTGTCGGGACATTCCCAGCTGAGTTGGCTTCCTGGCCCAGCTAAACCAGGACTGAAAACTAGAAGAAATTCTGTATTTTATAGAACTGGTGGGCAGTGGAAGGGGAGACAGTCAAAAAATGTGATACCTTCACAAACTGCAGTAGTATTTTGGCCCTGTTTAGACTTAAGGGGGTCACTTATTCTCAGATAGCAAAGGAAAATATTTTAATGCTTATGGAGATTTTTTTTTCTTGTTTTACAATATAATGAAAATTCAAGGAATATAGCAATCCAGTGCTAGATTAAGTTAAAACTGGAGATTATGGTTTGGTTCTGACGCCAGATCAGAGTTAGTCAGGGATCTCCACTCACATACCACAGTGCCAAGGTCTTGCAGGTCCAAGTCCATATAGACTCTCCTTCTGATGATGGAAGTCTCAAAAGGTGAGTGCTTCCTGAGATTTTTTTTACCCTCTTAAGTGGCAGAAAAGACAAGAATTAACTTTTCAGTGTGAGACAACCACCTCTGTGGATGTTTAAATAACAAAGGCAAAACTAGAAGAGAATTCAGATTCAACAAGTGCAGTTTTTTTTTTTTTTTAAAGAAAGAAAAAGAAGTTTCAAGTAATGACTCTTGAGAATTTGCCTTAAAAGTCTCAATGTTTTGAATTATTCACTGTCTTGAATGGAATGTTATAAATTTTTGCTAGAAACGAAGAGATCATGATCTTGAGTAAGTGATCTAAGGACAAAATTAAAATATAAACTTTTAAGAAACAGGCTATTATCTCTGTGAACTTATGTTTTTGAAAGGAAGACCTCCTCCTATGAAGACCGTGAAGTGCGAAAGGTGATATTGATAATCAGTAGGAAAGTGACACGGAGAAAGTTCTTGTCAGTCCTAGAGTTCCCATAAATAATGTTTAACAAGATGACATAGTCATATTACAGAAGGTCTTGGATATTAAGCTTTCACTGTGCTTCAGTTGTAAAACATTTTATAGTGCTGTAAATTATATTATGCTCTGGACTTTGCTTTAGTGTCTTAGAGTAGAGGCGCGGGAGACATTTGATAGCTGTGTATGTGTTCTGTAACCATAAATCACACTACTGTTAATGTTGGTGTAGGAACATTGCAGTGTTTAAAGCAACACCATGAGCAAATACCTTCATATTTCGTTGACTGTTGGCCTTTCTTGCTGCAATAAGAATGTGAATTAAAGCGGGAACCATGTATTTCTTTTCACATACGTTATCTACAATGATTAAGTTGTTCCTTCAGTTAGCAAGATTGAGGAAAACTATAAAAGAAAAAAACCTACTGATGTTCATCTGTAAAGTCCTGCCGAAGTACTGAAACTTTTATTACTTCGATCAACTGACACTGATTTGTACCAACTGGGTGTCTGGCCCTTGAGCTAAGCCCTGGCCTTCCAGTTAACTCGGAATTTACTCAGAAATGCGTGAAATCAGCTAACACTAGTAAATCCGATAGCTTTGTTATTCATTAAAGCTAATAGATGACCCATTATTAGGCCTAAGGCTGCGCAAGCCCCCAGAAAGCCGTAATTAGCCCCTGTTGTTAGCCGAGAGCACATTCGCAGGGCTAAAAGCCGGGAGGCTGGACATAAAGGCGCGTTACGCTTCCCTTTGTCTCGAGGCGATTTGGCAGGATTATGCTGTATGTAAACATTTACAGTCCGACAGTGTTTTTAAAAAAAAAAAAAAAAAAAAAGTATTTTGCAGGGTCACTACAGCAACCTGCTTAGGAAACAGTCAATCTCTGCAAGAATTGCTGGAGTCGAGCAGGGCGAGCGTGTTTGCGCACGCGTGCGTGTGCGGAGGGGGGTTTTGCAGGGCTGCGGGGCAGCTGGCGTGTCCTGGGCAGGCCGGGGCGCTGGGAACGCGCTGCGGGGCCGCCCGGCCGCCCGCTTTAGCTGCCTCCCCTTCCCAGCGAGGCCACGGCAGCTCTGGGGAGAGCGAAGGGCTGAAGAGAGCAGCGACGGGCATCCCCGCCGTGCCGCGAACGCCGCGGGCTGCCCGCTAAGCCAAACTTCTCGAGGCCAAGCTCGGCAGCTTACAGGAAAATAATGTTTTGCTGCTGGGCTAGGTCCGCAGTTCCTTTGAAAAACACTAATGAAATCGCCAAGTATCTTTTTAAAATCCTGCAGGCATCTGTCTCCAAATGTAAATGCACCCACAGATGCGCATGCGGCCCCGTACGCCTTTGGGCTCGTGCATCGGCATCGTTGGTTGCATGGGCGAGTGGGCCAAGCGCCGCTTACGAGCGTTTCTGGCGCTCGGCTGTTCTGGGGCTGCCTTGGATGAAAGGGTGTGTGCGGCCGGAGCGGGCCCGCCACGGTTCTGTAGCTGCAGGTGCCAGGCGCGCGAGGCAGGGGAGAGGGCAGCTGTGCGCTGCTAACAGGAGTGCGCTCTAACATAACGTGCAATTCTCTTATCGGTGTTTCAGTGGCACCATACATACTGCTTTAAATGTGGTCTACTGTACGCTCAAGAGGAGGACATAAAAAGAGTGTTTAGCTTGCAGCCTGCATGCATGAAGCAGCTAAAGGGTGAGGAACACATACAGAGAAGCACTGGGGCAAATAAGTGCCCTGCCAGACCTTTCTGCCCTTCCAAGCAGTTGTTGTTTGTCAGAAAGGTTTTAATGCAGAGACACCCAGGATACGCTTAACCTGCAAAAAATCTGCAAAAAACAGCATCCCGTAGCACAGCAGTGCGTGAGCTTTTATGAAGCCTGTTGTCTGAAGAATGTTTGAGTGTTGAAGAATGTATTGAAGCATGAGGAAATACTAGCGTAAAATGAATCATACTGAAACATAAGTGTATTTATTATCTATTTCAAATCTGATTGTTCTGAATCTCCCTGAGAGTCAGTGGGACTGTTTGTATAGCAAAATACTGCTCAATACTGCATTTAAATGGGATTGTTGGGTTCAGGGCCTTTCTGCTTAATTGCAAGCAAAGCAATTAAAGGAAAATACAGATTCAACTGTCTGCTTTATGCTAGAGTGGAGGCAAAGAGGAAGGAGGAAAAGGAGCAGCACAATTTCTGTTTCAAGGATGAACGTTATTGCGTCTGTGTCATTGACCCATGGAGTATTGGCAGGTGATAACTAGAAAAGAAAACTGGGCAATTTTCCAACTAGTAGCTGTAGTGGGTAGTAAAAATGCAATCTGGCTGCTGTGGCTGAAATGAACGGTCATTAGGGCTGATTAAAGTCAGATTTAGGGTGACTCAAACAGGCTAAAAGGGGGAAACCACAGGCGGTTTCACATAGTTTATAATATACTTGTGGAGTTATTTATATGATTCAGTCTAGTATGGTGAAAATTAGTATGTTTATAGATTATAGTTGGCTTTGGGAGAGCGCAGGTTATTTTTGATAGTCCAGATTTTTAAGCATTGCTTTTCTTTTAGGGTTCTTGCACTGTCAGGGGTCAGTGATGCTGCAGACTGGATTTAAAGATGCCCTTCTTACCTGTCCTGAAAAAGTGCTCATCTTGTACTGGCTATTGCTGTTCAGATCAAACTGATTTTGTTCTTGCCACTTGCAGTGAATGGGGAGAGATAGGATTGACTCAAAGAAGCTTAATTCTGTTCTTACACCGACTCTCTGTACAACTTAGTTGAAGTTTCTTGATTCATGTTGAGAACTGCCTCAGCAGTTTTCAACACAATACTTTTTAAAACAGAATTTTTCAGCTTGGTGAAAATGAAACTTTTTTACAGGAAGGACATTTTCTCAATGGTTTTCTTTGTTAAGAAAGCACAAAATACAAAGATTGTTTTATGATTCAATTGCTGCTTTATTTTTATTGTTTCATGGTCCCCATTAGCTTATAATTTTTTTAAATAAAGAGGTTGACTTGGAAATGGATGATTTGGGGATGATTGAAGCAGTATGTTTTCATCGACTAGCACTAGCTTTAAAAAGCATTTAAAAACTATTAAATCTGGAAACAAAAAGTCGGAGATTTGCCTAGATTCTGCACAGGAAGAGAGTTTGAAATTTCAAAATGTTTATGTGGCAGGAAAAATGTTTCCTACTGAGATTTATTTGTATAACTATGAGCAACGAATCAGCTCCCACTTATAAGTTGGAGCAAATCTGTCGTAAGTGACATCAAGATTACATTTACTGCATTACTCATTATTTTTTATTTGCTTCAATACTCAGAAAATCAGTAGATGGGGGGAAAAAGGATTCTTTTCTGGTGGTGATAGCGGTAAGAACATCTTGCATTTCTCCGATCTATTCCTTGCCATTTCTGTGATGGACTTTATGCACTCTGTGTCAAACTGCGTATATATACGCAAAAGTGTAAATTTATGGCTGCATTTATAGTATTAGGCAAGTATTTATTGGTTTTAAACACCATTAGTCTGGAAATCGACCAGAACTTTGACCTTTTTATGATGTGATTTACTGCCGTGAGCCTTCAAATTCCACGGGCTCCATTTAAGCGAGTTTCAGGTCTCGGCAGGACGAAAACCTGAGCTAGAACTGTCTTGAAACCAGCTCAGTGTTGCTAAACTGTCCAAGTAGCTGCACTGGAGTCACCAGGATGGTCCTTTCAAAGCGTAAGGAAAGCCCAGCGCTTTAGTTGAGGTTTGATAGGGTTGGAGTTAAGGTCTGTTCCACGTTTCTATATCTTTGACCTCAGCTAAGTTTTTGCTGGAGTGTTTTTGTCTGGATGCCTATTTCAATGTTCACCATGAAAGCTCTGCAGGATTGCAGAAGTGTGAAGCAAAGGGCAATAGAAACGGATTACTGAGCAAAGTTTGCCTAATAGGCAAAGAGCGCTTAAAATTAGTGCAGAGAGTATCAACATTTGGATTCACCTTGTGTTTAGGTAACTTGTGCAGATTAGGCATTTGCCTCCTGTGTGGTTTGGGCTTGTATGGGAGGAGCTGAGGCAGCCCTGATTCAGCTGAGGGCTGCGTTAGCCACACGTACGCAGGGTGAGCTTTGATTTCCTGCTGGCTGCTGCGAGTAGAGCACAAGCAAAAGCAGGAGGCGCAGCCGCTGCCGGGACACACTTTAAGCAAGGGGCGTCTTTCAAGAGTGCCCTTTCTTCCCCTACCTGGTGTGAGAAGAGTCACTTTCTTCGCAACACCCGTGAATAAGGGCTAAGGGGTCAGGTCCCTAATTTGTCATGGCATAAACAAGAGATTCCAAAGACATTTGCCTTCACTTTGCAAATTCGGGAGGCAGCTACCTTGCCATACTTGCAATAGAGCAAAATCTGCAGAAAGATGCAACTCTTGAGGCCAGCACCCGTTCGGTGTTGCAGTGAGTTGCTGGTTCCTGCGAAGCGTCCATGAGGATGTACAAAACACATGGCCAGCGCTGTTCCTGGATGCCTTTGGGCAGTCACAGTTTACGAGGTTGCCCCGCGTCGGCCTTGAGGGGAGGCAGGACCTGGGAGCGCGAGGGCCGCGGGGCTGTGGCTCCCCTGCGCCCTGCCCTGAGCGGGGCCGCCCTGGCAGGGAGCCGCTGGCAGCAGCGCCCGAGGGCGCTGTGGTGGCTGCGGCCGCCTGCGGCCCGGGGCCTCGCTGAGTAGCTCCGCTCTGCATTAAAGAACATGAAAGAACGATTAAAGGGCGGGGGGGAAAAAGGAAGTTCAGGAGTGTCTGATGTGGCTAGTTCTCCCTTTTCAGCCATATGGTCCTTGCTTTGACAGCAAAGCTGTCTGGCGTTTCCTCCTTCGTGGAAGGGTCTGGTCAGGCTCCCGCTGCTGCTGACTTTGGTGGAAGCAGCGGTGCCCGGTGTCCCGTGCCGAGCATCCAGGCGGTTGCAGGATCAGGCTCTCAGGGCTCCAAAGGTGATGGCAAGTTCTGAGAGCTAAGGTGCTGGTCTCCTTGGGCGGTGCCGCAACAGGGACTTGTGCTTGAGATGCCGGTGCAGCTCCTTGTTCATGGGGGAAAAAACCACGTGCTGGAAAGAGAAACTTGTGAGGGTCCTTTGCTGCTTTCCCCCTCTGCTAAGTTTCCAGCAGGCAGGAGTGGCAGGAGGCCCAGATAACTTTGTTATGCTCCGTGACTTACGTGAATGCTGCACCCGGTGATCACTGCAGATCACGGTGCCTCCCCTGCTTTAGGGTTTGGTCAGCGCTGCCGCCCTGCCCGGGAGGGAGCAGGAGGAGAGGGAGGGCTGCAGCCTCGCGCTGTGTCCCTGCGCGAGGTGAGGATGTGCTCAATGCCATCTTGGACATTTACAGGACGTCGCTTTCACCGTCGCGGTTGTTGCTGGCCCATCCCTGTTGATTAATGTTTCCAGGCTGGCCAAGTGATTTACCAGGCTGAGTCACCTTGGAAAAGTCAGTAGGAGGGGAGAGCCTTATCCCCCACCTCTGCTAGGACCTCAGCTCGTGTAAATCACTGCTGTGCTTTTGCAGCCTGTTCATGTCAGCCGCAAGTCTAACTCGTAGCGCTTGTAATAGGAAGAGGGGGAGGAAAGTACTACAGACGTATTAAGAGGCATAGCTGCGACTAGAAGAGTTGGAAAAGCGAACAGTAAGACAGGCTCCTGCCTTACATGGGGAGAAATACGTAACGTGGCATCGGAACTGCCTGACTGCATGCCAAGGGCCGCCGCGGGGATGGCGCGAGCGCCGAGGAGGGGGGACGGGATCCCTCCGCGCGCCGGGACTCAGCGAGATGCGCCCGTGCTCCTCTGTTAGAGCCAACGTCAGCGTTCTGTGGCCGTGCTGCAGGGTTCAGCGCTACGTGGCGCCTCCGTAGTCACGTTTTATACCCCGCCCGCCTCTGACACTCACTGGTACAAGCGGTTATATATACGGTGCAGGCAGAGGTGAACTGGGACTCTTGGCATCTCGTTTGCACCCGCCGTTTTACTGACCTTGGCCGTAGGGTGCAATATTCAGCAGTTATCATACAGAGATATGAGAATACCATTGAGCTACACTCCAGAATTATTGGCCTCATCCAGTTTATAAAGTAATTAGGAGAAGACAGGCCATTACCTGTGCAGTGAGTAGCAGTTCTGATTTATGGAGCTACTTTTCTTCCAGAGAAATGTATGCATATTTTTGGCAGCAAAATGGACATTTCTAAGTGAAACTACGTTGTTTTCTTTTTTTTGTTCTTCCCTGTGAGAGTGAGTCTGCCTTTCCTGAGGCAAGCTTTTGTGCCTTCCATGAAGTGGCGCATGATCAGCTCTGAGTTAGCTTCCAGCTCGTGAATGTGTCTTACAATACTCCTGATGAGCAATGCTTAGAAAATAGGGCGTTTTCTGCATTTCTTTTGCTCTAATTTGGAATGTGCGCAGTGAACGAGCACTTGTTGATGTATAATACTTTTTGTAACTGTAATACTGGTGGTTTAGAGTCCATTAGACCTGCTGGCCTCTGACTTGGGGGTGTTTGCACAATGCGCTGCCTGAAATGCAGGCTGAATCTGCAACGTCAGGCAGAAAACGCTTGAACCAAAGTGAGTGGAGAATAGGCTGTGAGTCAGGGCAGGCAGCTCTAATTTCCATAATAGATACAATTAGAAGAAATAGAGGCCGTATTTCCCTTTTTGAATAGGGTGCAGGGGCGGGCGGGGAAGCAGAACCATCAATTTGTGTGCCTGGAAGCTAAACAGAAATATTTATAAATGATTAGTAAAATTTGCTGGTGCATTCATTAGAGAGCCCCCCTAAGCAGCTGGGAAGCCGAGAGGAGCCGCGCACAGAGAACAAGAGGCAGCTCATAAAGGCAAGTGAGACTGAACGGCAGCCAAAGAGGACGAGGAAGCGGCGGCAGCGCCGCGGCGCTGGGCAAGGACCAAGCGGACATGCTTCGAGCGCTGGGTTTTTCTTCTCTCGGAGGCCCATTGAGCAACTCCCCTTTTGTGCTAATCTGAGCAAGCCAAAAAAGTTTGCTTAATTAAAAGCCTGGCTTTTCTTCCTCCTCTAAAGGGGTCGGAGGAAAATAGCAGGCTCCCCTAACGGGGAGGGAGGGCTGGGAACGCCTGGCCGGGTCTCACCCTGACAATCCTGCTCCCTGTTGAGAAGTAGGACAGTGAGTCAGTTCATTCAAGTGGATGCTGTTTATTCAAAGGGACATTCTGCCTGTAAAACTCCTAATAAAATCAAAGCCTCGCCTGCGCAGTGGGGAAGGGGAAAAAGCGTTTTGTGCACAGGCTGTTTATTTACAGACACTTTCTGGGAGGAAAAAAAGGTGAAAAGAAGAAAGGAAAAAAGGAAAAGCAAAGTAAGGTGCAGAGCTCTAAGCATATTTGGAACTAACATGGTGCTGCTTCAGTCTAGCTGTTCACCTTTTCCATCACATATCCCTCTCCGAAATTGTTACAATAAACTTTGCTGAGTAAAAAAACAGCCTCAGTTTGGCTAGAGCTCTCGAACTGATTGCTTTGCTCTGGTTAATTGCAGAGTACAAGCGAGTGCCTGAAGCTTTTATTCCCGATGAGAACTACAGATGCTGGCCATCCTACCATCACAAGGGCTGCCTCCTCTCCGTGTTTGACGTCAACGAAGCCATCGAGATCTGTGACAGCTACTCGCAGTGCAAAGCTTTTGTCTTAACTAACCAGACAACTTGGACAGGTAGGTCATGGATGCTGCTCAAGAGAAAGGCCGGCTGAGTCATGCATTCCGGCTGCTTTCAGTGAAGCAGTGTTTTAACACAGTTTGAGGAACACGCTGTGCTTGTCCATGGAAGCCGCCACCAGCAGCCAGAAATAGGATCGTTTCTGAAGTTTCAGCTTTAGCAGAGCTTGGCTCTCAATGGGCTTTCCTTTGCCTTGTCGGGGAGCAGGAATCTGTGGCTGGACTCCAAGGAGCTGGCACCAAGGGCTGCTGCACGTGGGCCATGGGGTTCCCCAGCTTGGGGGTCCCAAGCTTTATTTTAAAATATAGCAGCAGGAACAACAAAAGTCTGTGACTTGTTTCCGCAGCTAAATGTGCAGGACGTGGCCCAACATCTGGATTTAAATAAATCTTTCCAGTCCATATGGTTGTTGCGGTTTGACACAAAACCAAACAGGTTCTCCCACGCATCCAGCCAGCTGGGACTTTCCGACTGATGCAGGCGATGCCCGGCTTCTGCTGGGAATGGTGTGCTTCCCTCGGCCTGGGTTTGGCTCGAGGAGAGCAGGGAGGCAGTGTTCAAAACCAGGGAGAGATGGAAGTGCCCAGCACTCTGCGTCGTGGCTACGAAGAGCTTTGGAGGGCAAGGTCCCACTTGCCACCACAACCCATTTTCTTGTCTTGTCTGACAGAGTATGGCTGGCTTGAAGAGATAAATACATTTCCCAAGAGTTTTGTGGGCCTGGTGGTCGCAGTGTGGTCCCGCTGAAGTCAGTCAGTCAGTGCCGATTCACATTAGTGTAGAATTGGCTCTGTCTTCCTACTTCTGAACCAAATTTAGGCTTATTTCGAGGAATTTTCACAGTAATCTGAGAAACTAAGGTGTGGCAAATGTCTGCTGAGAATCACTGATGACTGGTGGTGGCCGTTCAAATGCACACGGTGGTCTGTAACATCCAGGGAGTGCTGCGTGTCATCGTCACCCGTAGCTGCTTTCCTGCCCGGAACTACCAAGGCTCGGGCCAGGTCGGCTCCCCTGCTCTCGTCTCTGAAAGGAAGAGTGGCTGATGCCAGCCAAACCATGGGAAGGCTGATTTAAGTCCTTCCCCTGCCACAGGCTTCTTGGGTGGCATGTAACTTAGGCTCCAAGATTCGGCTTTCTGTAAAACTGAGATCTTAGCATGTCTTAACTTTCAACATCAAAATGTATCCTGTGTGCAGTTGGATGTTTTCATTGTGCTTAGATGAGCAACATAAATATACACCAAGCCAAGCTTATATAAATATATATCTCAGTGCAGGCCCCCAGCTCTGAAAGCATTATCGTTGAAGAGAAACTTCAGAATTTTCCTACATGTCACAGTGTTTTAGACTGTACTGCTACAGCTTTCTGAATTTCTTGTGCTTCCCAGAGATGGGAACGGAGACCTCCAGGACCCCCAGAAAAAGCTAATTTATATTAACCTTGCCAGTGACTATTAGCTTGTCATGTCACACTATCTGTAGCCAGACCACTGAAGTTAACTAAGATGCAAAAAAAAAAAAAAAGTCTTAGGGCACAGGGAAATTCATAGGAAGTTTAGTGCACGTCCTGTTTCCTGCTGCAATATTAAAAGCAAACGAGTCAGAGTAGCGATACTGTAAATCTTATTTATTATCAGCTTTACTATGTCATTCTGATGTATGAGCTCTTGAGTCCCCCAAAATGTGGAAATTCGGAGTGGAAATTTGGTCAGTAGTCCAGGCATCCGGTTTGCCATGTGGTACTTTTTAAGGCAGTAGCGCTAAGGGAGAGCCCTAGAGCAGCCCGGGAGTGAATAGCATTTGGTTTGCTGAACTCCGGAGGGTGCGGAGGCGGAATAGCTGCAGCCAGCGGTGCCTAGGAGAGCCCGTGGCAGCCGGAGGCTGCGGCACGGCCGGGCCTCGTCTAGGTGGCGGGAGGACGTGCGTGAGGTGCCCGTTCGGGCAGGGTCGAGCACTACTCCCCTCGCTAACGTCAGCCTCGCTGGACTCCGATGTCCACGTGGCAGGTGACCTGCGCTGACCTACGCTGTTCGTGCCTTGCTCAGTTTTGCTGTATGAGCCGAACCTTGCTGTAGCTTGTAGAAAGCCCAGAGCTACAAAGTGTTGAGCAAGAGGGAGTTCAGGGGAAGTCTTGTTTAACGCGCATTGCACGGCTCACGTTCACGCAGACCCAAGCAGTGACGACACCGCTCCTGTGCAGTCAAATGAATGGCCCTCGTTTAAGGCCTGAACCCCAACACGTTTATCTTGGTGGGAGAGTCCTTGAACACGTTTTCAAAAATGATGTGAAAGTTGTAAAATCTTCAGATCTTTCCCTCATATTGAGCTAGTTGTATGCTATATGATCGTAATTACCTATAAGTAAACGCAGTAAAACCAAGGGACATTCAGTGCAATTTTAAATGAAAGCATTTCAATTTTAAACTAGTTAGAGTTTAGTCTCAGGCTGCCTAAATGTCAGTGTTTCAAACAGGCAATTGGCTCATCACTTCTAATTACTTTTTCCTCCCCTTTTTCCCTCCCTTTCCTGCCCTGTTCAGGTCGGCAGCTCGTCTTCTTCAAGATGGCCTCAAATCCCATCGTGCCTGATCCTGACAAGATAACATATGTGAAAGTGACAGGCTGACAGCTAAAGTGGCTCAGTTTGACTTGTGAGTGACAAGAGCTGTTTGTGTATAAATATAGGCAGCTGTTATGTTTAAGACGGCCGTGGCCGGAGAGATAATTGCACTATTACTCATTCTAATCTATAGAGTGCTAAACAAAACTTTAGAGAAATAACCTGCATGACCAGGATGAATGTGCAATAAAACAACATTTTGAAAATGTGATTTTTAAAACAAAGCAAAATACAAAATATGATACACTGTTAGGGTATAATTTTGGTTATAAATCAGCTGGCAGCTGTAGCTTTTCTAGCCAAGGTTAGCATAATTTTTCTAACCTGTGTGTATTTGCACAGGGATGAAGGTTGATCGTTTCTGAGAAGTCTGCATCCTCTGCATTGCTATTTATTTGGGCAAGTACAATCACAACAAACTGAGGCATATCAGTTTGTAAACTGAAAATCAAACATTACTGAAGACAATCAGCACTTGTGCTAAAGCTCTCAAATATGCAAGACCAATGTATTGTCAAAATGAAGAAGTGCTTCCTCAGATATGTTTAGAATCGCAAGACTGTAGCTATTTTTTTTCTTTTTTTGCTTCAAATGTTATCAGAAAATTTCATTTTTAATTTACAGGAGCCATGTTGTAGGTCTAGCAAATGACATAAGCATATGAATAGTCCCAGTGAAAGGGTAGGGACTTACCCAAGTGCTGAGCGCTTTGCTGAATAGGGTTAGGCCTAAGCATATGCTTACAATTAAGCCTGTGCTTAAGACTTTTGTTGAATCAAGTTGGAGTTGTTCACTAAGCCGCGTCTCTGGCAACGCAATCCATCTGGTGGAACAGTAATATTTTAATCAATATCTTTCAATTATTCATATTTTTTATCATCAGATCCTTGGTTTTCTAAGGCACTGCTTGCTAATTCTTAGAGTGAATGAAGTAAATGACCTTAATAATGGCAAATGAATGCTAGCCTTAATTCTATATAAAATGCATTTTATAGGCATGGTGTGTCTAGAGAATTTGCTTTCAGTGAAAGCAATAAAGTAAACGCTAAAGTGACCAATGTCATACTGTTTTGTAGTTTGTACAGTCAGGAAAAAAATGCTTTTGTTTCTTAAATTGTTTATTTTTGTAAAAAATAAAAAAAAAATAAATACAATTTCTTTCATATTTTTTTTCTGTGTTGTAAGTAAATGCTTAGATCCTCTGAAGACATAATGTATTGTAAGTAAACTAAGTGGGAAATATTTTTTCAGGAAGGAACTTCTGTTCACAGGGTCTCTGGGGCAGCAAAGGGACCGTTAGAAGACAAGGTTTTGGCAACTTTTCTGGCTCCACAGTTTGAGTCATGTTGATACCAGTCTTCTAGCACTTGATGTTGTTTTAGCCATTTAGCATTATTTTAATAATTTAGCATTAGGAAGGGGGAGAGGACTAGAAGAGACTCTCAAAGAATTGCTCAGAGGGCTAAATGGTGGCAGTGGGTCTCCTACCCTGGAGAGGTGGCCTGACAGCGACAGAGCCGGTGCCAGTTCTAGTCTCACCGCAGTTTCTCAGAGGTCGCTGATACTATAACAAAACTCACAACAATTTGCTGAAGTGTTACCCTGTACTGGCCAAAATGCCCAAACTACCCCGCTAGCAGCCGTAATAGCTCAGCTGATGGTATCAGCGCGTGCTTAGGAGTCCGTCAGTCACTCTGTGGTAATAACCAAACAGTACAGGCTCTTCTGAAGAGGCTGCGTAAATCAGGCCAACGCGTACGGCCCAGAGCGTGGCAGGGCTTGGCACTGAGGTGCTGGTCTGTATTTTGAACATCCTTTACCTCCCTTGTGTTGCCTTCACATTAAGTGCTGTCACTCAACATTTAAAAACAATGTGTGAATACTTCAATTCTTTAGTCACATTCCTAGATAAAAATTATCAACAGTATAAAGAAAAAAAAAGATACCTGGAGTAATTTTTTAATATTGCAGGCAGGTAACTTGAGATAATTTCATTCTTTTGTTCTGAGTGTGCCTGAAAGAGAGGTCTCTGAAACCAGAAATTGTTTCTGGCTTTAAACAAACTTGCCAAACCAATTTACATCAGTTTTTGCAAACCAATCAGGTAAGCAAGAAAGAAATGTAGTTGTTAGTCAAGAAGGTGGATTCTAGATTTCAGCAGCAATCAACTTTGTGCAGGCAGTTTTATAGCTCTTTGGGAGTGAGGCTTTCCTGTGGAAATGCTGATTAAAGCCTTAATAAGGGAGGCGCAGCACTACGGTCTGTTATTTCAATAGCTGCAATAAGCTCTGCTAAAAGTCTGAATTTGTAGGGGGAAAGTGTCTGTGGCAGCTGGGCTCTCATGCAGCGAGCGGCCCCGCTCGTGCTCAGGGCACGGAGGCCCTGACAAGTCACAGCAGTAGAGGAGGCTCCAAGGGAGCTGGTGGGTCTGGGCCGGGCAGCCTGAGCTGCACCGCGTTTTCTGTGGAAAAGGCAACTCTTTTTCTCCCCCAACCCCTGATGTCTTGATGTTTTTTTACGTTTCCTCAAGCCACAAGGTGCAAATATGAAGGGGAGTGGAGTGCAGGGAGGACGGCACCTCGGAGCGAGACATCTGGGAATAGCATTTATATGCTGGTGGTCTGGTAGCTGCTGCTGATCACTGCCATGGAGCAGGAGCTGCTCGTGGTAGGTCCATTACAGGTGCACCTGCCTCTGCACGCCCGTCCTCTCCATCTAGGCATGAAACAGTTTCTACCATCTTTTAGCATAAGTCTATGCTAATAGCAGCTGAGCAAAGGGTGGATGCAGCAGCAAAATGCGAACCAGTCAGTCTCAGAAAACGTCCCCAAGGAAGCTGCGTGCGTGGAGAGCGGAGCCCAGGAGAACCTCAGGGCTGTCCGGCCTGCCCGCGCTCCCGCTCTCGGCAGTAACGGTCGTGAGGCCTCCACCTCGGCATGTGCTGTCACGCGGGAGTCCAAAGAGTTGGACATTCTTGTTGATAGTTTAGATTAAGCAAGTGATTTAGAGGAATTGTAATTTAAAGCATATGGAAGGTTATGGTGAACATCCAGAGATCGTGTTATGTTGCCTTTACAAAGAAATACATGAATACAGAAATGTTCAAACTTTGGTACAGGGCCAGGTCCAGGTATTCTGTAATATTCAATACTATTACTAATACCAAAAAAAAAAAAAAAAAGCAAGAAGACTGATGAGAATGTTGAATGATGATGAGGAAAAAATGTACTATTTTTTTTCTATATATAAGTGTATACATGCATGTGTGAACACATGCATGGGTATATACTATTTAATAAATAATCCTTGCAAAGTTCCACACATTTCCACTGACTGCAAGCAGGTATAATGTAATTTTTATTTATCATCCTCTGCTGAGACCAGCGTGTCCTCAGGTGCTATGTACTACTAAGAATTTCTAGTTTTCAATATTTAAAATTACCCAGCAAGACAGCTGATGACTGAAATTAGTTCTAAAATGAATGCTGGTGCTAGGATGGCAAACATATTCTAAAAGTAATTTAAAAAGGACAAGGAAACTAGGTGAGTAAAAAGGATATAATAAGCACATAATAAATATTTGTCTGATGGTGGAATTCCGGTATGTCTGGAAAAGAAGTAGGGAGTATCAAAAATTCCACCCTAAGCCTCAAAAGAGAATTAAACCTTACCTCCTGGCAGTCACCAACCCGTGTAATATCAGTTCCTAGTTTCTTCAGTACCTTTTGCAATCAATTTATTTCCATCTGCCTTTGTCTCCCAGTTGCTGCTCACAGACTCTGTATGCAGATGAAATGCTCTTATAGCAATGCCCTGGCTGCTCGGCCAGCCTTGGTTCTTCGTTCTCGTTGAATTTCCTTCACCCTAAGCTGCGAAGAACGTGCTTGCAGCTTGCTTAGAATAAATCCCTTAACTAACAGGATTTCTATTAAAACAAAACAAAACAAAATAAAATAAAATTCCCCATATGTTACTGGCAGAAACTAGTTTTTCTCGTATGATGAGACAAACCACCCTCCAATGCCATCTAGTGATCCTGACAGAATCTTATTCAACCCTATGTACACATAAAGATGTTTGTGCTTTTATAGCCAAAAAAGAAAAGCACCTTTTAGCGCACTTTTATACGACAGGTTTTCTTCAGCTAGTTTCAAGAAGTTAACTTGCTCAGAACTAAATCCGAGCCTGTTAGTGTATTGGGTCTTTGTTCCTTCTAAACTGTCTGGTGACACAAGTAGCCACTGAGCGTTCCTGCTGTCCCTTGGACAGCAGAGTTATTTGGTGCAAAGGGTCAGCCTTTCCCCTGTTGTATGTCCTTGTTTCAAACTCCAGCAATGGCCCATGCAGAACCAGCTGGTTAGTGCCTTCCTAAGGGCGTGCACATCACTTTTACAGCAGAGCTCTGACTGCATAATCCTACACGGAAAATAACAATGATTTTAAAATCTGTGCAGTATTTATTGTAGTAACCCAATATGAATGGCATCAAATTCCTGTTGCCATGCCCTCTCTGGGCTGTTCAGACCCAGGCTGATAAGATTTCATTTAGCCACAGAAAATATGGGGAATGGAACATGAAGGGGGTGAAGGAGGGAATGGCAAATTTGCTGTGTTTAATGTATTGGACACCATCTGTATTTTATTCAAATAGGGTTATATATTTTGTGAAAATAAAAACCAGCCTCATGAGTCAGTGTGTGCAAGGCAGTCACTTGAAAATCTATAATGGGAAACATGTTTAAGGTTGGAAGTTGCAAAGGGAAATCAAATGTTTGAAGTGTCAAAGTTGGAAAAATATAAAATATGCCTGACACTGTAGCTATTGAAGCCAAAATGAATAAATCATCATCTCAGGAAAGAAAACCCCACCAAGCTCCTGGCTATAACCTTCATTTTCCTACACTCAAATAAAATTACATACAACCTGATAATTTAACCAGACTTGTCAATAAGAACTGATGGCTTCAACAGACACTATCACTTCATGCTCCAGTGTAGACCTTAGAAACATCCAGTATATTATCCAAGAAATAAATGTAATGTCAAACTCTCCTCTTTAAGCTAATAGATAGAAGAACCTCTAACGGTGGAGCTAAAGCAAAATATTTCATATTGCAGAACATTAGAGTAAAATGAATGCCAGCTCAGTAGTTCATTCCCTATGTACTGCCTTTCCTGAGCAGTTACATAAGAAGCAGTTTAGCATCTTTCTAAGTAGGGCAAGCATGGCTTCCAAGAAGGAATGTGAGAGAAACTTTGCGGTTGGAATAATAGGAGACCAAGTTTGCACTCCCATTCCTGTTACATTCTTAGTCAATCAAAGATTCTCAAGTTTTAGGCCATTTTGCTGTTCATGTTAAGCACAGTGTCAGGAATTTGATTTGCTAACATCAGAAGAACTATGATCTGAGTACTATCTGAGCCTGTTTGGGGAAAGTTCCTGGGACACAGCTTTTTCTTCCTCTGTCTGTATCAAGATTTTATTTATAATAAATCAAGTAGCTTCATGGAGAGGAGATGAGAATACTCCCCTTTTAGCTGCAATTTGACATGCAATAACTTGGGCAAACTGAGGACTTTCGTTTGGTGTTTAAGATGCACACATATTAACTAATTTCTTTGTCAGAAGGGAAAAGTCCCTGTAAATCAAATGAATGTCTCATTTTTACTGCTGAAAATAAACTAGCTGATCTTTTCCATGCTGAAAATGGACCAGCAGGTCCCAAGCCTCTGCTGTGTTTAGCCTGAGCTGGATGCACCAGTGAAGGAAAGAGATACGGGGACTGGATTTGGCACCCCGAGTCTCTCTCTGACCCTGGCTCTAGATGCACATTACAAAAGACTTTCCTTAGCTCTTTGGGCACTGTGCAGTTCTCTGGGACCACATTCCTTCTGGGAGAATGTCAGAGCACTCCATCTATTCCTCCCGCCATCATTTCCTGCTCTTGCTCCAGCGGTGACCCCCAGCTAGCAGCTGAGCAGCTGTTTCGAGGTGTCGCTGCGGGAGCAGGGGCGTTGGACTAGATGATCTCTACAGGCCCCTTCCAACCCCAGCCATTCTGTGATTCTAGGCTGTGGTTTTTCAGCGTGCGAATGCCCCAGCTTCCCCATGTGAGTTATGCTTAGAGACAAGTCAGTCTTTATTCCAGTGAAGGCACTCAAGAAGCAAACTGGCCGGATCCCACAAATTCCAGTACCTTTCTACACACGGAGCAGCACAGGGCTTTCAGAAAACCCTGTTGGCTTTTAGAGGGAAGTTAGGTATTATTGATACAGTCCAGGAGAGCAAAACTGTGGCCACACAGAGTCATCCACCCAGGCAATTTCCATAGGCTCCAAAATGACCCTGCTAGGTGTGAGCAGAAGGCCAGGTGCCCCAGCAGCTAGAGAGCAGCCGGTGACCAAGCCCTAGGGAAAGAAACGGCCCTGACCCCTTTCCTGACACTTTCCTACTCTGTCAGGTGGCAGCTCAGGGATTTTCCACAAGGTTAAATTATTAAACCAAGTGCAGTCGTTATCTACAAGAGTGTCATATCACTCCTCTTAACAGCTGTGCAGGACCAATATCTCCTGCTTTGAAAATAAGCTCCTCTGCTTCGGTTTGGGGCATATGCAGCAGGAGGAAATCATTATTCTGTGATCGAGTGCTTTTCTATTGACATGATATCTTGCTTAAATCTACAAATGCAATACGTCTTTGGTGGTTTCAGTAATTTTTGTTTTCCTCTGCAAATTACTTTCAATATTTGTTTGTTCGCCAGCCAGAAATGCAGTCCAAGTGAAGCTGGAAACAATGCTTCGCTTCGAAGCTTGATATTAGTCCCTATCAGGCAGTAGCAATCTCAAATTTAGCAAAGCCGCAGCCTACACAAGGGAGGTGAAGCTTTTTGTCATCATTAAAGATCACTGTAAAATCCTTGCAGTGGATGGTATTGCTACATATAGATTAGACTCTTCTACCAGCCATGCCTTGAACAGTTTTTTTTTTTAGTCTCTTGCAATATCTCTGCTGATGGAACCAAAGAAGGGTAATAGTGTGTTCTTTTTGACATACTTTGATTCTATAGATCTGGATCAAGCACTGCATTTCTGTTTCCTGAGCCAGTCTGTGAGAACAACGGAGGTAGGTTCAGCGCTCTATGATTCTGCTCAGCTGTTGAGGTCTAGTCCCCAGGTACAACACTGAAGGAATTTTACTTCAAACTAATTCAGGAATTATGTAACCGAAGAGTGAATTTGGGCTATTAATGTCAGATAACTGAGGATGTGAGATAGCTAACATGTCTATTCAGTTCTATTCTATTATACAGCAGATTTCCCCACAACAGTGTTGTTAAACTCACTGTTGGAACGAACGCTGGACTTGCACACCATGTCCAAAAGCTCTCTTAAGCTTATCTGTTAATCAGACTTACTTACTAGTAGACATTCATATGCGTGAAATTGTTATTGTTAGTCAATCTCCAATTGCACTTAACGTGATAAGTTTGAAAAGCCCAGTGATCAAAGGTATTAATTACTCCGTCGCATACACTGTAGACCTCTGCTTTACATCGAAATGAGCAATCTGATGCTTTTTTTTTTTTTTTTTTTTTTTAACTGCATCAAGATTTTATGGCCACTCTTTTATCTCGGAACTTCTGCATTTCAAAGATGCTGTTACTCAATCTCCTGGTAATTGTAGAAGACTGGTAAGAACAAAATACAAGTGGTCAAGAAATTGGACAAGGCGAGATTCCTTTAGTTTTGCAAACAGCTCTTGCTTAATTTCAAAATCAGAAAAACATTTTGGAAAAACTGCAACTTTGCAGAATACAGAGGGAGAGAGAGATAAGCCTAACTTCCCGCCCCTTAAAACTTCTATATTCACTGGTAGGACTCAACATGAAAAGCCTACTGCTTTTACATGAGGTGTAGGAGAGGCAAAGAGACTTAAAATATATACATCAGGCCTACTTTAATTGGCTTGCTTACACCGATCAGTTTGTTGCTCTGTATCATACCACACTGATATTCATATACAGCAGCTCTGTGTGGACTCGAAGGATCCTAACGGCCAAAGTGTATTTTATGATAAAAAAAGTGAAATTCACACTGCCAACCCATCCTTCCTGAACTGGATTTAAAATGAGGGCTCCTCATGCTGTCTTTGCTCTCTGGCTAGTCTCAGCCCTATACAAATAACACCATTGACTTCAGCATGGCTGCTTGTATGAAGGAGGTCCGTAAAGTACAGCCGGTACCTTCCAGATTGGCTCTTCTTCTCTTTTTTTTCTTTCTTTTCTTTTTTTTTTCTCTTTTTCTCTCCACTATTCACAGAACAGCTTAATATCTGTGGGAGGCTTTTGTGAAGTTTTCACCCTCTTGCCCTCCCAAAGTCTAGCAGTACCTGTGACTTCAATGATGCAAGTACATCTTTTTTTTACGGTTCCTTTATAAAACAACTCTCTAGTTTATCATGCAAAAACTGAATTTTTTCTCCTAGTCTCCAGTTAAAAATCCCAAATCGCCTTTTTTGGGAATATTTGTTGGAAAAGCTGAAAATCAGTGTTTTGCATTGCCCATGCCAGTTGATGCCTCTCTGCTCTCTGTTGAAATTTCCAAATCAGTGAATGGCACTGGCCATAGAATATATCTTATTCCTTAGTTCACCTAAGAAATGGTGTACTGAATATTCATTGTTTCTGATTGCAAAATGTCATTTTCCATGTGTACTGCTTGAAGCACTACAGAGAATAATATATTTGCATAAACCATTTGTTAGAAACAGAAGACTCTTTGTGAAGAAGTATTAAGAAACCACATAATCTACTTTGCTGTTCTTATGCAAGTTCCAGGGCGAACACAGAGCTCCTTTGTAAACACAATCTAAATACAAGTGCTGGGTATGTTTTTTCTGCAATCAAGATTCCATAAATAATAAAATTGGAGTTCAAACCCAAAAGTACCTGAAATTGTTAAACGTAATGTTAATGATTTCCTGGTAGCATTTGAGTTTTGGAAAGTTTAACGCTATTAATATCCACACTGCTTCGACTGAGCTGAACTCTCCCTCCTCAGCCCTGCAAAATAAGGCTGTAATTAATCTGCAATACAAGTTCTGGTATCTCCAGTTCATGGGGAAGCATTTTTATAATACATATGGGGAAGTTGATTCTGTAAATTCAGTTGTGGGTTTTAATAGCCTTCATAATTCATTGCTGTCTCAATGATTTTTTGCTTTTATTGCCTGTCTGAGCCCTTTTGTCTAGATAGGTGGCCTTGAACGTTGCTTTTTTTCTTTTTTTTTTTTTTTTATGATACCACCTTTCTCCTTAACGTCTCATAGCCCTCCTCCAGTAGCTGAACCTGTGCACGCTTAGCGAGGCCCTCCGCCACCTCCACGAGCACATGGATTGCAATAAGTAAGCCAGATAAGTCAAGGCAAACAAAGGCCAAGTGTGGCACACTGAGCAGCCAAAGAGATTACTGCTCAGGCGATTAACATCTTTTCACGCCCCTTCTCCCTCTGCAAGATGGTCTTGTTTCCTTTTCACTGGGCAACACAGTTCAAGTATTTACTTGTAGCACTGCGCTGCAGTGAATGACCCAGGCGTTTCTGCCATTCTTTGGGAGCCCTTGCTCAGTGGGAAAGCCCTGGCAGAAAGCTCTGCGCGTGCTTGCTAGGCAGTCTCGGCAGAGAGCACGGTAATGTAATCGCTTTCTGTTTTATTAATGGATAACTCCTTGTTTGAAATGAAACACGAAACCTTTGCAGATAACACATGCCCTCAGCACACAGTGACGGTCATTTGAATTAAGAGAATGCAGCTGGTTACCTGCAATTATTATCAACAGAAGTCATATGGACTAATTATACATCACCTTTAATGCAAGGGTATCAGTGCCCTGCCAACATTCATTTACACTGGCCAGTTATGCGAGGTGCCGAGTGCCTCCCGATACCAGGGAGAGTGAAGGTGCCCCGGCGCTTCCCGGGCACTGCTGGATCTGGCTGGCAGCCCCACTGCACTTTTTTTCCCTCTCTGCTTATTTTTCCAGCTGATTACATTCAAGAATTCTAACAGAAAATAAACAAATCAAAATGCTGTTAAAAAGCTATCGGTTTTTAAGCTAAAAGAAGAAAAGCCGAAGTGTAGGAACCACCAAAAGGGAGAGGTTTTGTTTAAATTATCCACATTTAAATAATTCTATATAGATATTTATACAGCAGGGCACTGACGCACAGAAACCCTGTGAGATAACAGCTGTACTGAAGGCTAAGCCCAAGCTTAAGCAGACAAAGACACAGGAGTACTACCCAGCCCTTAGAGGATATGCCAGACTGGAGAAACGGCAGGACTGAATCCTTGGTACATCAGCTTCTTCATTAATTATATAAAGTAGTTCAAACTGAGCAAGAGCATCTCAGAGGTCTCTTCTTCTCAGGACAGTGATACAGGGTGAATTCTGCAAACTCTCCTTGAATTCTCCTTGAATTTTAAATGAATTAATTCAGCTCACACCTGCTTGGTGTTTGCTTTCCATAATATTTGTGTGACTGGACTTTACTGGTCCAAATATTTGCAGAAAGTGGATTACTGGAAAACTTGAGGAAATGCATTTCAAAGTAAATATGAACTTTTTCCTTCTGGATGTGTTCATTCACACACGCAGGGCAGAAACAGAGCCAAACTGATCTGAGGTCCTTTGGCCAAGGACATCTACACGGCACTACGTGAGTGCAGCTTGTCAGTGACACCAGCCCCTAATGAAAAAGATGTCTGATTTACTGGACGAAGCTGTGATCTCCTTGCACATATTCAGAAAAAAAAAGAAAAAAAAGGCTAATTTCAACAAATAAATTCTTAAAGGCTTGTCTGGGCACAGAGCTGGTCTTTCCTGTGGGGATCACAGCATGCGGGGATGCTGCACACACCGTCTGCCATCCCCTTCCCACTGCTGCCTTCACTCCAGTGCCGACCTTCCCGCTCTCTCTCCCTTCTGCTGCTGCCCCAGCAGGTTATGCCAGCTGAAGGTGAGGACATATTTAAAATCATTTGTCACCCTCCTTTACCAACCTACCAGTGAATGAAATAATGAAAAACAGAACGACAGAACGTTATTTGGCTGAAATGGGAAGTACTTATTTTAGCTTGTATTTGATCAAACTTCTGTGTTGTTTTTTGTTTTTTTTTTTTTAACAATGAAACGAAAGCATGCAAAATAATCAGGAGCAGAGTTCTGAAAGACTTTGTTAGAAATACTGATAATTGTTTAAAAAGATTTTTTTTTCAATTTGTATTTTTGTTTTATAAATTTCTCCTAGTACCAGTACGAGAAGCATTTACATCATTCCCTGAAGCTTATCAGCAGAAGCCGAGTTTTGAGGCACACATTTTTTTCTCATCAGAACAGTCCTCTGTCTGGAACCGTGGTACAAAAAAGGTCATTCACCACCAGGCAATAACGTTAGTCTGGTAGTTAGATGGTGCAGTCAGAGAACTCAGCTAACTCAGGTGGTTAATAGCAAAAGTATATGTCATATATACATATTCTTCTATATATCTATAGATCAAAGAGCTTGAAAATAGCCATGTATTTTAGGCAGATTATTAACTTTTGGTTAATAACAACATTAAGCATAGTATCCCTGAATTCCAGTTAGCATCCATGCTGTATGGCTTTATGCCAAATAATAATGTTGTCTTTTCAAAGCATTAATATCTTAGGCTAATGTAGACTGGGTAACTTCAAACAGGGGGCTACCTAATGGTTTTATTCAGATCTTACGTTATAAAAGTCCATGCTGTTCAAAGATTTAATTTTTTTTTCATTGTTTGTAAAATAATCAGGTCGGGCTCCAGCATACTCATTTTCCAAGTTCTTCTTTTTCTTTTCTTTCCTTTTCTAATAGTTCTTAAAAGTGGTATTCTGACTGCCCCTGTAAGAGTACATTTGTTTCTTTTAGATCCGTAGACTTCTTGCTCTCACATGGGCCTTTTGAGCTGAGATTTCTGAAGTGATTATTAGCACCAGAAATCCAAGTGCCACCTACATTTAGCAGGAGCCAATCCCAAAGTCCTTCTGAAAAACTCAGCATACCCTCTAAAGTCAAAACTGTGATTCCAGTCTGTCCATATGGGATTATCCTATAGAGTAATTGTGTGGAAAAAAAGGTAAAAGGCAAATCTAGGCACACTTTGTGCACTATTACTCTTCCGGCTGCAGAAACATCAGATTGGTGGAAAGAATTTGGGCAGTCAACTGGAAAACCTAGTTCTGAATATTTGCTAAAACTAAATGAATGTTTCTTTAAAAGAGAGAAGAAAATATCATGAAAATAATTCTGATATTCACAGTAGAGTATGAGCCCCTTTTCATGTATTTTTTTCTAACCTTAGTGTTCCATATATTCCATATTGATTTTAAATTGCATCTACATAATCCTCCTCTCATAACTATGTTAATTAAACATATATTTGCCCTGCAAAAATAAGTTACCAAAAACAAACACTCCAAATGAATGAAGTATTTAGCAGTGTGCTGCAGAGATGGGTGACCCCCATGACCCCCAAATGCAAAAGGTTGCAGCAAAAGGGATTACAAGCTTTACCCTTGCGAAAGTCAAACTAGACACAGGCGATTTTTGGCCAATGGAAGCCTGCCCAGAGACCTGTTTTTTGCAAGCTCTCACATCCATTCTCTCTGTCTAGTCTGACTCGTGTCCAAAATAAGGTGCTGGCAGTCAGCGAGCGGCCGTGTATCTTGTAGAAGCACTAACTTGTTAGATGAGTGATGACTCCAGACTCAGCATTCCCTCAGCTCTCACTTGCGACAGCGATTGCCAAAGCTAGTGGAGAGCTAGATAACATGGGAAGGATCAAGGATAAAACACTCCTTTGGATTCCTCTTGAATTTTTGAACAGTGACACATCATATTGCCTTGTGTTCATTAGACAGTTTAAGGCTCTCTGTTGGCTAAGAAAGGATGCAGAGTCATTATTTCACACTAACTATTTTCAGGCATGAAATGAAAATATTACATTTTATGCCAGAATTTAAGAGTTCATTAGCTGAGCAGTGGCCAGGATTACTGAGATCACTGTTTTTTTTTTTTTTTTTATCAGGGACTGGTGAAGGATGAGGATAACAGATGGGCTATAACTTTTAGGAAAGCTTGGATATCACCTGGGATTAAGCGGAAAAGGCAGGAAAAGGTTAAGACAGCGCTCTGGCTCGAAGGGAAGAGAGCGTGATCTGCTCGAGACTGCTTTACCCAGGCATGCAGGAGGGCACTAGCTTTGGTATTGCCTGAGACTCCTGCTTTCAGTCACTAGAACTGCTAGTTTTGTGCTTGGGCCACACGTAAGGCTGACAGTGCAATGGAGGGATCCAGGCCAGCCTGTTAACCCAGAGATGCAGATGAAGGCTTGGGAAAAAACAACCCACCCTAAGAGAATTCTTCCATGAAAGATCTGGGGTCAGTGGAAACATCACAGGAAAGAGGTGGACATGTTTATCTGACAAGAATCGATTCTAACAGCCCCAAGACACCCATGATGTTTAATATCTGAACAGAAGAATAACTGCCACATGTAATGGAGCCACCTTGATTTTTAGGGCATCCCTTCCACTGGTTGCATTTACTGCTTTTCCAGTCATTGATCTAGCTGGGAATCCTTTCAAAATGCATGTGAGTTTTATTAAACGCTGGGTAATATGTGACCCCATCAAGTGAATGCAGCGTCCACTTGGGAGACTTTTGTTCTATTCAAACCTCTGCTGACAGCGCTGGGCTGCCGAGGGGGCGGGGAGCCGGGGCTGAGCCTCGCTTTGATTGATTTGCACAATAGGAACAAAAATATTCCCGAACCTCTGAGATCACTCAACTCTTCCTGCCAGACTTCCATGAAATATAACATGCAATAAATTTAGCTTACAGCCAAATTCTCCCCTTTCAGTCCCCTCTTTCCTTTGGTGTGTCAGCGAAGATAAATGAAAGAAGCAATAAGGAGCACAAACAGCAGTAGCAACGGAATCAGCAACTGCTTGTGTAGGGAGGACTCGTGGTGCCAGGCCGGAGCAGAACCCACAACAACTTGACCAAACACAGGAATGAATGAAAGGTCCTTTTGAAGGGGCAAAAGAAAGACCGCGTTGACCTCTTGGCAAAAAGAGGAAACTTCAAAGGGTTTACAACAGTTAAAAGACTCAGTTACATGCAGCAAAAATGACTTGCATTGGATGCTAACACACTGAAATTAAACAACCTCCACAGCAAGGGAGACAGCAGGAGGTACACTGGAGGAGTATATTTTCTACTGGTTGCTGGAATGATGTAGAAACAGCTAATTCTGGGAGTTTAGTGTTAGGCATAAGATTCTCTTCAAAATACAGAAACACAGAAATTTAGGCAGGACTCCTAACAGACTTTAACAGACTTTAGAAGGCAGACACTTTTTTTTTTTTTCCCTCAGTAAGAAATATTCTCATCATGTGCTTCTTTTGGAAACATTTGGCCGTTCCTTAGGTATGACAGAAACTATGTCTGAGGAAGTTGGAGCTAATGAAATACAGTATTTAAAGAGAACCCCTCTGAATGCTCTGAGTGTTGTGTATGATTTATGAAAACCATACTAGAAGGGGGGAAAAAAATTGCTAATTGCCGGAGATAGTCACATTCTGCTGTTTTTCTTCACCTGAGGTTCAGGCTTTTTTTATTTATGCAATACAGCTAGCAAAGTATTTAATCACACGTGTAATTTCAAGCCAGGCAGCGGGTCTGCTGGCTGCAGCGAGACTGTGCTCAAAGCTAAGCAAGTGCATAAAACCTTTCACTAGACAGCGGGCTTGCAGGGCTCCAGCTCTGAATTCCAAGGATTTGAAAGCAAATAAGTCACAGCACTTCAGTGAACAAAGACCTTCCTCTTTAATCTACTCTAGTTGGGAAAGATAAGACCTCAAATGGAATCTACTTCAAGACTAGATTACACATTAAGATAAGCATAATATGATAAGGACCAACTGACACGAGCTTCTGTAAGGGCAAATTGTGCTCCTCTATCTTGCAAGAGTTTTTTGAAAAAGTGCATGAAGTGAGGGACAGAATGAATCTTGCAAATACAATCTACGTGGAATTTCAAAAGGCTTCTGACAGGGCCCTGTATGAGAAACTTTGAAGTAAAATAAATAGCAAATCCTGTTGCAAATCAAAACCCACAGGAGCTCATAGTAAATACTTGGTTATTGACTAAGAGAGCAATGACAAAGCAATGAGAAAATATGTCAGTCTGTGCTTATTATTTGAATAATTTGGGAAAAGAAGTTTAATAAAATTTGTTAACAAATGATTCTGGATCAGCAACAACTAAAGAAGGCCATTAGAGTCTGCTAGAAAGATTTGTATTCACCCAAAGCATTCATTCCTCTATCCATCTATCAGCATTCTGGCAGCTCTTATGAAAAGTAGTATGTGTTATAATATATAATAAATTTCTCATTATGGTAATGGACTTTGATCTAACATGGTTCCCCGAGGGAACAGATATGAATCACTGTCAGTATTACAGCTTAATGAATATGCCTTTCCAAAATAAACTAACAAAGAACTTAAGGAAATACTTTATGCGAGTAATATCTCACTGTAATAATGATTTAATAGAAAGTTACGATTGATACTTATTTTTATAGTTGGACTTGATGATCTTGAAGGTCTTTTCCACCATAATGATTCCATGATACCTCTTCAGCTGTATCATAGTTCAATTTCAGATACCTCAATATCAGTTGATATGCTACAAATAAAAAGTGTCCAGGGAAGAATAACAAAACCAGTTCAAGTTACGTGAAGAACTGCATGAATGATTACTTAGATTATGTGTCTATCAAGATAGTGGGTAAAATATGCTTTCCTAGGTTTAACCCTTTCAATGTCGACCTTCAAATTAGTGGGCTTCTTATGTGCATAAAGTAAGCGTGTGCTTAACAGATGCATGGTCAGGTCTTTTCAGCCTGAGCTATGGAACCCATTTGAATATGAACTATTGCCAAAAGTCTTGCTTCTGGTAATTATCTTCTGCAGGCTTTTACACTGTAGTCCACGATTCTCTTGCATGCAGAGCCTATATGCTGAAAAAAACTGGTTTAGTGGACCTGAAGGGTGATTTCAAACCCAAAATAATGAATATCATTGCTAAGAGCAGCCATCCATTTCATTCTTCTTTTTCCCAGCATAGAATCATAAGAAACGATCTGATGAAACTCAGCTGGTGGGTATCCCCAATAGAGAAGTATCTTCTCCAAGACTGAGTACATGTAAAAATTGTATCTTTAAATATTATGTTACCAATGATGGCAACTCCACAGTTACTTAACAGAACTTTTTTTCCTCTAGTCTAGTCCTCCAGCAAGACTAAAGTACTAAATATACACTACGTAATTTGCACTCTACTCTTCACTGATAAATAAGATCACATTTACATAACCAAATCTGAGTTTAGAGATCACTGCTTTCCTAGTGCAGAGTTGATATCAATGTTCAGAATGATTAAGACAATAATACAATAATATGTTAGGCTGTCTTGATTTGTCTCAAACATATCAAAACAAAAAAAAAACTAGATGATTTTGTAAAGTGAGGCCTTCTAAGGAGCCTGTATTGCACTTTTGTATTCACATTGGATGTGACACAAAAGAATAAAGCTCCTGAATACTCTTCTGCCTTGGTCAGTTGTTATTTTGATACTTGTAAGTGGATAGGAATAAATGTTACATGCTTCAGTCTACTGACTCACTGTCACTGGTTATTTTTTATGTGGGTAACCGCTATAGCACGAAGATTGATTGCACTGGCTCACAGGCAGCAGCTGCCATTTACAGATGCCAGCAAGTAGATCTCATGGGGATTCATGATACAACACAGAAAGAAGCCAGAATTACTTCTATTAGCTGAATACCCGTTATTTTTTGAGGTCACACTGTCTGAGTGTCCCCACAATAATCTTTTTACAACAACAGCTGATTTCAACTAAATTTGTCATAGGGAGCTGAAGTTTCAAAAGCAATTAAGTTCTTACTAATAGTGCCAAAATCACTGATCAAGTGGAAGAGATTCTTGAAGTGTCCCATTTAAAGGAGGGGCATGCCACATATTTCTATGACATACCAAAGAATCCATACAACCAAGAACTTGAAATGCCCCAAATGCAGAGTTCTATAATTCTAATATAAGATGCAAGCAATGTTTCCTCTAGCCAACCTGGCTTGTGCATGAGTGTCAATTCATGCTGTGTATCATCTTGTGATCACAGAGTATTACTCCTTCAGTGGCTACCTGGCATTTAAGAGGCAAGTCTTCAAAAAATTCCTTTCTTTTCATACAGATGCTCTCCACTTGACTCAAGATGAAGAAAGAAGTAACAACTAGGTGTTTTATTTAATGAGGTACAGTCATAGTGGATCTATATCCCAAGCTCAGATAGTTAAGATCTTAGTGCAGTATTTTTAACATTGCAGGTGTGTGTGTGTATAGAGATGTGGGTGTGCATACAGATGTGTGTGCAGGTGTGCTTCCACACATTTTATATATGGTGTTATCCTATAGCAAACACTATCGAGTTGAGAGCTTGCTTCAGTATGTTTTCCTTTAAACAGAACATATTTCTGCCAGCTCTACTCACTATGAATAATATCTACTGGCGACTGATCCCACTGATTTATATCAGATTACTCATGAAGTAAGGACCTAATCAGCAGGAGGAAAAAGTGTTGCCAAGTTTCTCAATTTTATCACCCAGTCTTGTGATACTTGTTTTTTTTCTGTGACCCAGATCCTGGAATAAGAGAAGTTCATGAGAATCTAAGTTTCCATTAAATAGAGTGACTGGGTAGCCTTCCAGGATGTGGATAAAAGTTGAAAATATGAAGCAAATAACCTCAGAGGGTCAAGAAACCAGAAATCAAATATAAACATTTTTCTTTCTTGAGACATTCTCATGATATCTCATAATTTTCCAGTATCAGTGATGAATGAATAACAGCGTCAGAATTTGTTCCTCAAACTTTAAAATGTATGGAGTAACTTTAGCCTATGTAAAATATAGAAATTTGGCTTTCTGTATGAAGTGATGGATCTGCATAAACAAGTGTGTAGTGGCAATAGCAACAACAATGCCACTAGGGGATGATAAAAATTATGCTCCTTCATTTACAAGAATTGTCAGAATCATTAGTCACCTTTCTGGAATTAGATTGCTGAAACTAAAACAAATTTCCATTGCACGCAGAAGCACATGTGTCCTTGTTCATGCAAGACAAGAGTTAGTGAATGAATTTTCCATATTATAGTTTTAGAGAGGTTTGTGATCCAGTGGAAGAGGGACAAAGAGTTTGGAAAGACAGAAACATGGTAAAAAAAAATGGCACATCTTGCATGGAGCCTGGGAGATAAGAAAAGGGCAAAGTGATGATGGGAAGGGGGATTGAGAACCTTGCATGGAGACTATTTCTGTTGTTCTTTAGTTTTGGAAAAGGTATACCCTGTGTCTACTCACTGTACAATAAATAGAATTGCATCAGAGAAACTTTACTTCATCAAATTAAGTGGATTAATTAAAACAAATGCTACCATGCTGAAATAAGTGGAAAAGATGGGAATAAGACTATATAAATAGCAGAACCTCATCACACTACACAGAGTGGTGGTGGGTTACTAAACGATTTGCTTATTTTCTTTTACTTGTTCTTGATTATTGTGGACTCTGGTTCCCCTCAGTGTTAAGAAGACACATCTTAAAGAAGGAGTGTAGTAATCTGCAATAACTTTAGGACCATGCCATCAGGAGTAATGGCCCAACAGAAACAGCATATATTTTTTAAAAAGCTATTAATCAAAATTACAGGAGGAAAACCACACTTATTGTGCTGGGCTTTAACTTCCCAGGATTAACATTCTTCCCCTTTTGTGAAGGGTATTTTGGATGAAGCTACTAAAAAGAAGTTGGAGCCAAGTCTTTAAACAGAAGGTAATCAGGTACTGAAAAATTCCACAGACTCTCTCCATCATTTCCCTCTTGCCTTTGGCTCGTCCCCAAAATAAGCCATGTTTCTTGAGATATAGCTCTCAGTGGCTCCTGATGTCATCTCTCTCTCTACTCTGTGGATACTTTCTCCAGTGAGAGTATCACGTGGATATCCTCTTCTGCATTTTTTTATAGCAACCTCATCTCTAGCTCTAAAAGACTAAATTAAAACACTATTTGACCTGCCTTTCCTGGTCAGTGCCACTCTAGCAAGTAATACATCACTGGAGGAATGTCAACTTCATGACCCATTACTCAAATAAGGCGCCAACTAGGAAGAGTCAGCTGAGAGATCCATGAGTTTTAAATTTATTGGCAAGAAATGCCTAAAAGAATAAAAAAAATAGGCCCTTAGAATGTGAAGAGTGGGAGGTAGAGAGAAGAAAGTTTAGGAAGTCTCCCAGGTCATTCAAAGCCTTTAAATAATCTGACTCTAGTGAGCAGGGTTTCCTCTTGCATGAGACAGTCCTGTAAAGTTCACTTTCAACCTGAAAAAGGCAGAAGCCTTTCCCAACCTCCTTCAGTGCTGCCACTAGCCTCTAGCTTTGGGCAGATTTAAAGTACTAGATTAAATCTGGATGGCTTAAAATATATCAGTTGCTTCACCTTTGTGGCACAAATTGCAATCCTGAAACATGGAAGACCAGTCTGTGACTGAGCTGCTGACATACTGCAGCTTTTCAGGATGGTTTCTTTAAACTGGCTCCCATTTCAGGGCATACAATTGGGAAAGTAACAACTTTAGAAATTCACTTGACTGTTTCACATTTATTACATTATGGCTATTCTTTTTCTCCATCCTGCTCCCTTTGTGCAATCTCAGATTTTCCTCGTGGCTTCTCAGCAGGCCCACTCTGCCTGCCCTGTGGCCTTTCTCTGTTGGTCTTTCTATTTCCATTTTGCCTTTCCATAAAGATTTCTTTTCCTTTCCTTTTTAAAAAGTTCATATCCTACTGACTCATCTCTTCTTGGCCGGACCCTCAGGTACACATATCCTTGAAATTAAGCCAGGAAAGGAAGCAAAACAAGCTCCTTTTTCTGATGTGAACTCTGCTGATTTTGCTGGCACACTCCAACCTTGTTGCTCCACTCAGTCTGATAGGTCTGTATAAGCTTCACGTCCTTGCGGAACAGGACTTTTTAAGGATTTCTGTAGCAATGGTGAGTTATACAAGCATTAACTGAGTCCAAAGCCTTACTTATACTTCAGGATGCTACTGGAAGGCAACTGGTGAGAAGGGAGGGCTATGTCTGTAAGTCAGCACACAACATTTTAAGCTTTAATCTGGGAAGCGAAGTGTCTGGTTCAGATGAAGAAAGGCTAAAACATAATATTCAATGTAATCAATGGTTGGTGCAATTGACAATCCTTTTTTAGGAGGCCTAAAAAAAAAAAAAAAAAAAAAAAAGACTGATCATAGGAGACTCAAAATTTAAGCCTTGAAAGGACGAGCAAAGCACACGATTTCAGCGCCTAGTCTCTGGTGCCTGACATAACAGCGTTCTGCAGAGCTCCAGTATGAAAGAAATTCCAGGGACCCTCCAGGACTGGAGGAATTTTGTAAAAAACATTAAAGGGCTCAGAGCTGCTCTGTGTTACAGTAATTTAAGTGTATATAGTTTCACAGCTTCTGCAGCTCCAAGGATTTTTCTTTCCATTAACTTTGTATTAGATCTTATGAAGCAAAAACAATATATTATCTCACGTACACTAATACAAAATAATATAACTACACAAGGCATTCATGAATTAGCTGATCTGACTTTAGAGGTACTGCAGCCCTGTGGAATGAAGAAACTCTGCTGCGCCAAACTTTGCCATAGATGGTACCTGTATGACTGCACTGCTGCTGTAGCAAGCTTTTTGGTAGGGTTGTCTGGGAGGTGGAAGAGAAGAGAACCAAAAGCAGACTATTGCCTTAAATGTTTCCTTGGAGGGGATTAATATTTCCCTCCATTCTGCTCTCTGCAGCTTTCCCTTGGTCCTAAGCGCAGCTGTGGCTGGGGCAGCCCGAGCACTGGCCGAGGATCTCTGCAGCCTTCCAGGTTCTCCTGCATGGTCTTCCTGCAGGACTGGCCCTGTTGCTGCCTGGAAGAAAGGCAGTCTAAGTCTTTTATCTTTAATCATTTTGTTTGACCTGCACCTGAAAAAATGAAACCGTATTAAGTTATTATTAGAGTATTAGGTTACCACTACTAATGGCAATAATGGTAATATTAATGGTAATATTATTGGTATGACACATTCCTATTACATTTTAGTATTACAGTAAAATATATTACCATTTGCCTAGTCTCACTATAGATGGATATATATTTTGCATATATAAATATATGCACACACATATATGTGTGAATATACACACATATGAAAATATATATTTGCACGTATATAAATGTCATGGATATATATAAGCACATATCCATCCACATAAATACATATATATATCAGTTTAATTAGATATGTATGTGGATGGATATATACATATATTTTATATACCCATACACACATAAAGTCGGAAAGACATTTTAAAAACCTAGTTTCATAATTGCTGGAAAAGGCCAGCTTTCCAGGCTCTGGCTTTTCACAGGATTAATCCCCGGAGTGGTAGCAAGCCAAGAGACTGCAGACTGGAAACAAAAGTACATGACTCAGAAGAAAGGCCCTCATTCATGGCAGGATTACTTCAGGCTCGCACTCCCGGGCCGGGACGCACAAGTCTCCATAGGGCGGGAGCTTGCCTGAGGAGAAGCGCTGCCAGCCACAGGCTGCACCAGGCCAGGCTATGGCGCCTGACAGGCACGCTGGTGCCGCAGGGCCCCCGCCTCCCCCAGGGGACACGAGGGACTCGCCACGTGTGGACTCACCAAAACACAGGGTCCCAAACGAGCTCCCCACAGCCCCAGCAGCGCCCCAGGCCGCCGCCACCCCAGCTGTAAAGCCAACAAGATGGCGGCCGTGCTTGCAGACTCTGTGCCACCAAGATGGTGGCCTTGGACCCCCCCACTTCCTCAGCCACTTCCATGGCCGCCTTCCTTCCCCTCCGGGGTTGTCCACAGCTTTCGTGGCCTCCCTGTCCCCTTGGCGGCCTTGGCTCCGGCCTCCCCCTGCACTACCCTGTGTCAGGGCCTCTTAGAAGGGAAAATGCCCATCCAACACCTACACGCCACAAAAACAAAAATGGTATCCTTGCTATTTAAAAATAAAAGCAAATCTGCTATTTTAGCACTTTCCATCTTCCTTTTTCTTTCTTTCTTTCTTTTTTTTTTTTTAAAGTGTCTTGTATCAGATATGAAGTGTATTAAGTGTTACCGTTTGTAGTGTTGTGGAAGGAAAAGAAAAAAATCATCTTAAAAAGTGGCTGTGCTGCGGTGAAATACTTAGTCTTAACCTTAGCAAAATAATTATTCTTTGTGCACGATATATCATGTGATTTATAGCGAGGCTTCGGGAGAGACCAAATGTAACGCCAGGGTGAATTTGGCTCGGGAACATCAAAAGTAAGATTAATGAAATGAAATGCTTTACCTATACCATTTGGAGTGTTTTACCGGGCAGATAAGTCACTTTTGATGCTAGGAATCCTACCAATCTCTTCAAATTGTAAACCACTGTTTTTAACATATATATATATTTTTTAATATAACATGATCTACATTTTTATACACTTTTGATTGTATTTATTATTATTTATTAAAGTGCTACCCCCTCTCCCCAATGCTTTAAATACTGTCCTACATACACACAGGTCTTTGTTTCGAAGACCTTGGTAGCTAAAGACATAAGATTGGGAACATTTATATTCGGGAGCATTTTTTATTCCTGCTTTATGTGCGGCAGTGTTTGCAGGGTCCTGTAAAAACAAACGGAGAATGGATATTGCAGAGCTGAAAAATCACGAGACTCACACCTAATCTAAGACCTTTTTTTTAAAAAAAAATGAAACCATTTTAGGTTCAGAAACTATTTGTTGTACTTTAATGCTCCTCAAATCCAGTTTCACTTGGAGATTGCTCCGAGATCTGCACTTGGGACAGATGCACTGGGAAACATTTTCTCCTTCGTTCTTCTCCACAAAAGACAAATCAAAGTGGTAAAAGAGACGCGAAGGAGCGTTGTGAAGGAGGATTTCCTTGGCAGGAGCGCCCTGGAACGTGGCCGCGAGTGTTTTGCAAGGAGCCGTTGTGACGGAGTTTTGCTGTGCCTGGCCGTGGCCATCAGAGGTGTAAGGAGATCTCGGGTGATGTGTTGACCGACACGTCCCACGTTCGCTAGAGCTCTCTGCAGCCCTAGGAGCAGCAATATGAGGCGTCTGGCCTTGCGTTCGCTTTGCCTTCCCCAAAACACAAAGTGACTTCATGAAATGCAATACCGAGTGCATCACTCACCAGTTTTCAGGCAAAAATGCCATTCCCTGTCCACATCAGTTAGAACTACAGCAAGTTCTGGGCTGACAACAGAGCCAACCCTGCGTGTCATTGCTCCTTGCTGAGCTATTGCTATACAAAAGCAACACGAACCAAAGCTGATGCGCCTATAATTATAATCACTCACCAACGATATTTGGGGGCTAGTCTCGTTGCTTTTTGTGCCGGTGTTTGGGAAACAGTCGTCAGTCCCGAGCCCGGCTCCTCACACAGGCAGGCCTGCTGCGGAGATTGCTGAGGGCATGGGCTGCCTGGGGCTTCAGGCCCTCCGCCCAGGAGGAGCCAGCTAAGAGCACATTACTGCGCTGCCGCCCTTTGCTGGAGCTTTCTAAATGTTCCCTTTTCCCAACACAAACCAAAATAAACAGCAATGTCCGTAATGATGATGAATGCCCACCAAAGGCTAAAATAATGTGCAAGTTTCTAATTTGTTTTTAAATATAGCAATTTTATTTGTGAGGTTTTTTGTGCGAGCCTCTCAAATACCATTAAACTCATACTCAAATATTTACAATGTGTTTATACTTACCGTGTTCACCTCTGAACAAATTGTTTGACCTTATTTGCAAATGTGTTACAAGAACTCCCAATGACAGATGATCTTTCATAGGAAATCACAACATGTAAGTGAAATTGAAGCTATGCTGCTGCCCTGTGCAGTATATCAAAGCACTCTGATCCCTCTAAAAACATAAATTTGAAGTGCAGCCACCCTGGCAGGCACTGGGTGGGGATGGCGGAGAGTCCTCCTTTAACCTTTGGTGCACAACTGTGCACTTCACGGGTCAGTTTACACCAGACAAGATGAGGGCATGCTGACATGCAAAACCTGAGGGGCTGATGCTACGCAGTCACTCAAATCACATAATTAATGTGCTTTTGGGCTCCAATAATAAACAATTCTGATGTCTATCACTACAGCCAAACTTCCCTGGCTAAGTAAACAGCTCTTTCCTTAAAAATGGCTCTTATCCAAAATGAAGTTTTCAGCTATCAACTGCTATGAGTTTATATATCCGTGGTCAGGGGGACCAACTAGTTTAGTTTTCCGCTGATTATGTTAAGATTGAAAGAACTCATTAGAGAGTTGTTTATATTTCTGTATCCATACATTTTATGCTGCTATTTGCTCACATTATCTCTGGGCACAGTAGTCATACTAAACTATGCCATTTTAGCTAATTAAATATTATTTTAAATATAGAACTAAAGGAAGATATGAAAGAAAAAGTTAAGGAGAATTGAGATCATTCAAAATATTCTTTTTTACATAAGTGAACAAAAAGAGTTGGCAGCAATTTAAGAAGGGACATACTCACTGCTCTGTGTCTTTCCTCATCGAGGAACTGGCAGGTTCATTAGAAAATGGTTTGTTGTTTGACAATAAAATATATTGCTCAGATTTTTGTTTCATCACTCATCATCTTTACCAGCTGAGCTGGTAAAGGAGTTATCATAGGAGTGATGCAGAGCAGTGAAGCCTTTCCTACCTTGGGTGACTCTGTGGATGCAAATTACCAAATGAGAAAAACAGTGGAGAGCTCCCAGATTCCAGCGTCCCAGCCTACTCCCTCCATGCCTGTATGTTGAACTGTTTCCATTGATATCATTGAAGCTTTTTGTAAATCAGCAATCCTGATTTACAGGATCTGTGTCCAATAAAAGAATCAGGCCAATTACAACTTTTCATACAGCAATGTCTGTTCCCAGTTTAGATACAGTCTAGACACAGTCTATGTATCATTCTTCAGCCATACTAAAGCATTCCTGGAAGGACAATATTTCATACCCATGTGACCATTGGCTCTTTGATGACATGACCAATAAGAATGCCAATTGGTGTCAGCTGTACTTGTGATTTTGTGATGGGAACATCTGCCCAATTTTTTCCTGATGAGACTTAGTCTTGGTCACTGTTAACTGGGTTGGGATGAAAGCTCCGGATCCTGTTACAAGTCCTTTGAGTAAACTAGTTACTCATTTTTTTTTTCTTTTCACAGAGTCTATATCCTTTGATTTCTAAAATTGCCTCCACTTGATGCATTGGGTCCAGGTGCCTTTTGAGTAATAATAGAACTTTGCAGCAAACCACTGACAAATCCTACAGTTCCTCTCTACCTTTTCTGCTGGTTTAGGAGACTCTCTATCTTCCTCAGCCTTCATTGTCCTTCAACTTTTCATGTCTGTTAATTAATCATCCCGACACAAAGGATTCTGCCACATCAAAAAATGTTGTGAATATCCAACATATAGTTCTCAAATAGGAGGGGAAAATAGGGATTTCTGCTTTCCTCTTTTATCACATATATGTTTTACTTTGATGTAAACACTTTCAAAAAAAGTAAAAAGAGCTTTTTTGTGTTATGTGTAGATTATTCCATTAAACATATGCATCCTGTCAGCCACAGTAATAAAAAGAAACAGCTATAGTTTCATTACTAACTCCTAACTCCATAATACTTCAGACTGCTTAGTATTTTTTTTATTAAAGCTCATATGCACATCTTTTGGGGAGGAATGTTCTTGATTCTGGGTAGAAGCACACTTTAACTCAAATTCTGCTCATAAAAGCCACTAGGACTCATTTAATACTTTTAAATAAAACTAATCAAATAATAAACACAATAAACTCATAAAATATTTTACAATTTTAACACAGTCTAAAATTCACCTGGGTAATGTGAAGTTGTCCCATGTCAATCTTAAGTTGTCCCATGTCAATTGTTGCAACATCTCTGATTTTTATTACTGTTCCTAACAATTTTTGCCATTAAGGCAAACTGTTGACCAGTATTGACCTCAGCTGTATGATTTAATTGCATTAAAAGCAAAAGTTAGGAGCAGAAAAAAAATTAAAAATATTTAGAGGGAAGATTCTTGAAATTAGCATTTTGCCCCATGTAGCTCTGTTGAAAATGATATCAAAGTGCTCTGTTAAACATTGTCATGTTTATTTTTAATTAAATGTCTCTGAGTGCAGGTGGTACTAGATATTCTCCTGATAACAAAGGCAAAGTTTAAATGCTTTGTTTGTTGTTAATGCCTGTTCATGCAGTGAGTGTTTCTTAGCTATTAAATATAGCAGCAAGAAATGATAGAGATAAAATTGTGAACTTCCTAAAAAATTTGCTATCACAGGCAGTAGCAGGTTCATTTTCATTATCTGTAATGGATCTGATCCAAAACTCAGTTGACTCAAAAAAAAGTTTGGAGTGACTTTGGGATGGGTTTGGCATTTTTTTGTTGCCTGCAGTTTAAATTCAATCTCACGTGCAGGCAGAACAGCTCGGGTAACTTCAAGGCTTCTGTAAAATGTCACAGGGCCAAGATGCTCTTGCCTCTTAAGCTTTTTAGCTCAGAACCCATGTGCTGTGGGTAAACTTCTTATCTTCCCTATAAGCCAGAGAGGGTCTTGTCTCTCTAAATTAAATGGCTTCATCGAGGGATACCTCAGTTATTCAGTTTAAGATTAGGACGTGAGTGCCATGGGCATTTATGCTTGCCGATTCTTTCAATCCCCATTTTTTCTACTTCTTTCATAAACAAACTTCCCAGGAAAATTATGTTTTACAAGGAGTTGTGCCAAGTGACGTGCTTAGCAAAATGCGTTATTTTGGTTAATTCAGAGGGTTTAAACCCAAGTTTTTTACAACAGCTTTGACTACAGAGCCATTATTGACACTGTATAATTATCAACAAAACTATTTGCCATCCATCAGTCTTCAACTTTTATTTTGGAAATATATGAAATGAGATATTGGTAATGCTAATGAATCTAGGAAATTAATGAAGATGTTTGGGAAGAAAAATATATTTTTAAATACATATCAAGAAGTAACCTCTTCTGCCAGATGTTTCCAATACAATTCATCTTAAACCAGGTTCATCTTAAAAATTGGATTTGCTTCAGTGGGAATCTCTAGTACAATTTTATTCTTTCCAAAATTATACCAACTAGTAAAGAACAGACAAAGCTTTTTGTCTTTGATGGTGCTGAAGCTATAGTTTTCAAAAGTGATCAGATGGAGAGCAGATAACCTAATTTTGTTGAATCTCATTGTGTGCTAGTGACTTGGGCATATTTGAGCCAATATCATACTTGTCCGTCTCTGAGATACTGGCAAGGAGATCAAAGAGGGCAGATAACTTAAGGAGATGCCTTCTCTTTAATTCTTGGGGAAACAAAGGATCTGATCTGATTCTTCTTCTCCCCTCCTCTCTGAGGACAAGGCATTTCTTTCTGTTTGCTCTGCTAGCAAGTCAGAGAAGGATTTCTGCTCTCAGGTATGCTGCAGAGTTATGCTGATTCAGTGTTTCATGCTATAAAAATTAAATGGTGTTAAAATGAATAATGATCACAGGAATGTGTTTGCCCATTGACCCTCCACCCAAAGTGGTGCCTAAAAGCCTGAAAGGGTATAAGAGTGCTCAGCCAATACAAAATGGAGCCCTAGCATTTTAGTGACTAGCTGCAGTTGTAATTCCAGCACAAAGAGGCAGCAGGACCCCCAAATTTAACTAAACATCTTGCTAGATAAGTGAATAAATCAGTGAAGACATGCTGTCGATTGCCTATTGTTCATTGTTCGGAAATACATGTTCCTAGCACACCTTCAGTAGCACTGATACCAGCCATACTTATCAGAAACAGACTGATGCCTTTTGTACAAACGGCCCAGATAAAGGCCCTGCAGAGCAGAGCAGAGCAGACAACAATTTAAACAAGTGGAATGAACAAAGAGGTGTATGGTTTATCTTTGGTGGCTTTTTCCATGGCTACAGTGTATCTGGCAGTGGAGCCAATGGGAATATGTACTCTCCATGGTAACGGTTACATAGAGGGCCCTGACTTTTGGCATCGTCTCCATTGGAGAATGTATGGTCTCCTGTCGGCCGATACAGGACAGGGCAGCTCTGGCACGTGGGATCAGCCACCACTTCAGCTTTCCTGGCCTCGGAGTGCCAGGTGATTTCAGTCTCTGCCTTAGAGTGTTTGTTTTCTGCAGCTGCTCCTGCTGGCCTCCAGATAAATGGAGATTGTTTTTTTATCAATACTTTATCACAGTTCCAAAACAGGAGCTAGAGGGGCAGCCCCTTGGGTCACCATCTGTTGCTATGCTGACTGCTGGAGCATTGCTGGAGATCATTTGCACCGTGCTGCAGACTTCTAGTGAGGAAATACTAGGCACTATTTTAGAGCTCACTCATAAGATGACCCGCAAATTATATTTGTTCACATCCCTCTCCCTGACGACCTGTCAATAATGTATAAACATGGATCTGTGGCTAAAGACTGCATTTCTAATTAGGTAAAAACCTGCAATAATCTTACTCCAATTTCTACATTTAGAACAAAAAATAGTGCAAGTGCCGGGAAAGACTCTCATATCTGCTACCTGAGAACAGTGGAGCTTTTTTTTCTCCTTTTCTATTCAAATCGATCCTAAGTCGTTCTCACTCTACCTTTGCTTTCTTCTATCCAATCCTCATGTTATTTTTCATTTTAGGTTCTTTGCTGTGCTCATTAACACAGCGTCTGACCTGTGAAGACCTGCTTTTGTTCCCTTTGAAATCATCAAAAAGAAACCCCCTTGCCGCAGTGTTATCTGAATTTCCAACAGTTCCATAGGGAGCTTTCGTAGTGTTGCACTGTAATATGAACTACGCTGTAGTTCCATTTATAACAGTTTCATAAGAGGAAGAAGAGAGATATTGTGATAGCAGACCAGAAGTCACCAGGCAAAAGGTCAAGAAATGTTTTATAAGATGGCCTGGGTTAGCATAAAGATAATGATTCCTTACTCTTAGGTTACACTATATAACAAAATGCCAGAGGAGACATGTCAGAGACATGTCAAATGTCAGAGATAACTGCAGCATAAAGAAGACCCTGTAGTCAAATTCTAAAAGAGGACACAGAATTAATGTGTGAAATATACCTAATGCTCAGATTCTTACCATTATTGTGTTATGAAAAGGCCAACTGCAATAAACACAATTCAGAGTAATCCAGTTTTAAAAAGAAAAAAAAAAAAAAAAAAAAAAAAAAAAAAAAAAAAAAATCAGGAAGATTTGCTGTTTATATTAAGCTGAAAACCCAGTGATTTGAGGAAAGCTCCAAAGCAGACTGGAAGCGAGGGAGCATAGAGCTTCATTTGACCACTCTGCCAGTTGAGCACTGACCATAACTGTGTTGGAGCTGATGCCATGCGTTTTGCATGCCATGTGATTGTTAAACAGATCAATCTTCACATCCAAGGTAATGGGAGAAAATTCAGCAGCTGTATATTACCTCTTTTGGTAAAAATATGTCCCTTCTAGAAAAAAATACTGTCACCGCTGATTTGCAGGATGTATTTTTCAAGCATGTGATATCAGTGCAAGAATTTTACTAGACAGGTCAATCTAAAAATATGGATCTTATGCTTACAGAAGGTAGTGGAAAACCCTACACTGATTTCACTGAACTGAAGATCAGACCCAGTGTTTCCACGGGGTTTCCAATTTGCTGCCACTGACTGCATGAACTATTCCAACTATTTCTTCTGACTATTCTGTGACTAACTTCATAAAATACAGTGTTAGCAGTATAAGGTAACTTTTTATTTTAATCAGGAATTTAATGTTCAATTTATAGATATGGAGGGAAATGAAAGATCACTCTGGTGATCCTTCCAGGTATATTTCCTGGTTATTGAGAGGAATGAGCTGTGGAGACTTCATCCTTTTTGTTTTTTCAGGTGAGTGTTAACTTTTTCAAACAGCTGTCTGCAATATGTGTGGCCCCATATCTCATGAGATACATTTTTGATACCCTCTGAGGTTAAGGTTTCAAAAATGTTATTGAAAAAATGTCCCTACTTAGAATATTCTTACTTCAGATAGTTGTAAAAAGGGAAACCCATGGCCTAAGTTTGAAATGCACATGTTACTTTCCATGTGGTTCACACATGTGTAACATGCCTATGTTTTTATGAATCGTTTGTATATTCCTTAGCCAGACTCCTGTGTTTAAACAAATGTGGAAACAACACAATACAGCTGTATAAGGAATTTTTTGTTCATAAGAAGGATTTACTTATGCTCTATAGATTTTTAGAGCTACACTTTTAGCTATAAAGAAGTGGTCCATACTGCTGGAATGTACTTCATGCCTTGATAAAATCTTTCATTCTTTTGGTCTGGAAGGGAAAGACCTAAGAAAACTAGAATAAGGCCAAGTTAGCATTACAAAAGTTAGTAATAGTCAAGGCTGAAGGTGCTATTCATTAATAAGATATCAAAACAGGCCTGTCTACTTGGCAAGAAGATTGACTCTAGTGTTGCTTCCAAAATTAATAACATGTTATTAAACAAAATGCTTCAGACTTTGGGACAGTTGAGACTAGAAAGACTGAAAATGAAATATAAAATGTATGGCATTTGCTGGCAGTTCTATCTGAACATTTTTCTATCCTTTCCCCTTTCTTTAAACCATGAAAGGAATAGCTTTGGATGGTTGCAAGAGCATATGAGAAAGTGGCCCCATTTCTTTTACTGAATGATTTAAAATATTACTTCCTGAATTACTGTACTCTGAATCATCCAAGAAGTAAAGATCTAAAAGCTGAACACATAACTGCTTGCCAAAATAAAGCACTGGATTTAGATGATGTGAATTGTAGGGGCCATACGTAAGAAGGTCTACATGATAAATTGCCTACTGTCTGCTCCACTACCGATTTGATCAAAAGATGAGGCATTTTCAAATTCTGTATTTCTAATACAACAAAAATGGACTTTTACTGGCATACCATCCAGTCGTACTTGTGGGCCTGTCTCGGACATAGTGCAGAATGGCACTCTGCTTGTGACAGCCACACATGATGCTTGGAAAAGAGTAATTTCTGTCCCTCTCAAAGGGGTACCACACAGGACCTCCCCAGCAGCAGCTCTGGCCATGCTGCAGACCCTTCTCTACCTTCTTCAGTTAATTAGTGTCTGAACACCCACTGTGCTCATGCCCAGGCTGGCTGGCTGGGAAAAAAATTCCTATTCCCTTCTCAACTTATGTTCCCATGAGGAACCTGGTACTGGACTTGCCCTCCTGTGAGGTCTTTCACAGGTATTATTTTTGTTTAAATGAAGTTTTAAAAATCTGTTCGGTAGCAGATTCTCAAAAAGTAGAATTAATTTTCCAACACGATATGGAGTCAACCCAAAATCTACAAGTTCATGGGGGCCCAAATACTGAGTTTCAGTCAGTAAAATATTCATTATTCTAGTTGAATGTTGATTAAATATTCTCTTACCAAAATATTGGCTAATTAAGATGGTCCTGTACTTATCTCTGAAAAAAAAAAAAAAAAAGAAAGAAAGAAAGAAAAGAAAAGGCCCTGCCCATAAAAATAAAGGAAATAAAATAAATGAAACCAAAGAGTCTGCATT
>VZSV01000012.1:5192902-5278892 GCA_013398735.1 Nothocercus julius
CCTTCTCTGCAGGGCTGCTCCCCAGAAGGTCGGTCCCCAGCCTGTACTGGTGTCTGCAGTTATTCCTCCCCAGATGCAGGACCTTGCGCTTGCCCTTGTTGAACTTCAGGAGGTTTCTCACCATCCAGTTATCCAGTCTGTCCTTGTCCTTCTGGATGGCAGCGCAGCCCTTTGGGGTATCAGCTACTCCTTCCCATTTGGTATCATCAGCAAACTTGCTGAGGGAGCACTCTGTGCCTTCATCCAGGTCATTAATGAATAAATTGAACAGGACTGGACTGAGGACTGACCCCTGGGGGACACCGCTAACCACAGGCCTCCAACTAGAGTCTGTGCCACTGATCACCACCCTCTGGGCTCTGCCATCCAGCCAGTTGCTAATCCACCTCACTGTCCACTCATCTAAACCACATTTCTGGAGCTTGCCCAAGAAGATATTGTGAGGGACGGTGTCAAAAGCCTTGCTGAAGTCCAGATAGGTGACATCCAATGCTCTTCCCTCATCTATTCAGCCAGTCATTCCATCATAGAAGGCGATGAGGTTAGTCAAGCAGGATTTCCCCTTGGTGAATCCATGCTGACTACTCCTGAGCACCTTCTTGTCCTCCACGTGCCTGGAGACAACTGCCAGGATGAGCTGTTCCATCACTTTTCTGGGGATGGTGAGACTCAGTGGCCTGTAGTTGCCTGGGCCCTCCCTCTTGCCTTTTTTGAAGACTGGTGTGACATTGGCGTGACATTTCTTCCAGTCCTCTGGCACCTCCCCTGTTCTCTAGAATCTTTCAAAGATGATGGAGAGCAGCTTAGCAATAACATCCGCCAGCTCCCGCAGCACTCTTGGGTGCATCCCATCAGGGCCCATGGATTTGTGGGTATCAAGTTTACCTAAGTGTTAGCTAACCCAATCTTCCTCTACCCCAGGCAAGTCTTCCTATCTCCAGACTTCCTATCTCTTGTCTCTAGAGTCTGGGATTCCAGAGGGTTAACCTTGGGAATAGGCACCAAAGTGTACTTGGTGCACTTCCCAGTCCTTTGGGAATAGGCACTGCGGTGCTCAGCAGCTGCTGTGACCATTATGTGATAGCTGTGAAGTATTCAGCCTGGGGATTAGAATTCCTCCCATTTTGCAACAACTGTGATCATATAAACATACAGCAGGTTCTAAATAGGTTATTCCAGAGGTAAATACTCTTTTATAACTTATTAATATCTTGTGCTTTCCCTCAGGGCTGGTGATGATTTGGATCAGAGCTCTGTGTGGTAACAACAAAAAGAAACTTGGATGGTGTTTTGGTAATAGGATAGCCCATCTATTTCTCTAGGTACCTTTACTTTCAGAAGTTTAATAATAACTTTAGTATTCAGCAGACATTTAGATTGCTTATCAACCTGCAGTGAAACCAAGAAAAATAGAAATAAGAAAAATGGACAATTCAATAAGCTTTAGATAAAACTCACAACTAGACTTCTTTCCAAATGGATTCCATATGGTGAGTCCAATTCTGCTTTCCATTACATGAATATAAATCTGGATTCACTCAGTTGATTTCACTGGAGTAACTGCATTGAAAACAGGCAGCAGAATTTAGTCCAGTGACTAGAGATATATCTTATCTTATTCCTGATGATGTTCTTGAAATGCACCAATATACCTGCAAATATTCAGTTCTGTTTCCACATGCTAAATGTTCTTATTTTGGACTTGGTAGTTCCTTGAACTTGTTTTTCTTGCTAAAGAGTAACAGTATCTACAATTAGGTGAGGAGAAATGCCTTTTGTAAAGTAAGTGTGGGAGCCATTTGATAGTAATCTGGAAAAAGAAAGAAACTGTAAACCCAGATTTTTCTGCATGAATGAGAAAAGTTAAATTACTTCCTCCTCTTTTTGCAAAGCCCAGCAGCCTAGTTCAAAAACTTAAATTGCATGCTTCTAATAGAAATCTCAGCATGGTTAAAAAAAATTAACGAGCTTTCATTAACTGAATGTGCTAGGGCTCAGAAAGGCAGCTGAGTTATAGCAATTTAATAAGTAACTGCCTGGCAGCAGAGTTGCAGTAACAGTTGTTTCCTAGCCATATATATCTGTCCCAGTGTCAAACTAGAGTAACTTAGTTTAAAACTCAGTGAGTTTTGACCTCATTTTCTTTTTGCTTCAAACCCCATCGGATGTTGAGTGTTGATACTGTACTTTGGCTGTTAGGCAGTGACCATGTAACCCTCTCTGCCTGCCCATGGCCAACATATAGAAATTTTTATGAATTTGCTATTGCATCCAAGCTAACAGCTGAATTCTGAGCTATAACTATAGCCCTGCAGAGCTATAGCTACCAAAAATACTACAGTATTCTTGATGAGTAAAACCCTGTGTGTTTTGAATCACATGATTCATATAATAGGTTATATTGAAAACAACAGAAATTTTTGAGACTACAAGACTTTGTCCATGCATCAGTGGTTAGATCTATAGATCAGTACAGTCAGCTAATTCAGCTAATTCTACTTCAGTACAGTCAGCAGCATTAAGCTAATGCATGCTAAATCTGTGACTAGCAGGAGCAATTCCACACACAAGCAGTAGGAGCCTCTCCAAATAATTACTGGAGGTTATGAGATATTCCTAAGTAGAGGATGCGAACTGGCGGCCTGGCTGCCCTGAAGCATCAGAAAACACTGGCAATGTGTTTTATTCCCTGTTAAAAAAAAAAAAAAAAAAAAAAAAAAAAGGCAATCCAGAAATCAAAACAAATTAGCAAACATAAAGAGTAACGCAATGTGCCTCACTCTGGAGCTGAATGACAGCTGATGGTCCTTTTCCATGCATATTTTCTTTCCTCAGCTTCTCTTCCTCATTCTGCCTCTGTGCTGGGATTGCTCTTTGTTGTCCAGAGATCAAAGAGTGTACAACGTACAGACTCTGATTTTAACAAAAAGAGCTTTACAGTGTCTTTCTTCTTGCCTTGTCGGTTTAACTAGCCCTAAAATGAAGAGTTTGTGTCTCTGCTGAAATAGCTCATATTGAAATTTAAATGCAATTGAAGAAACTGAATTTGCAGTATCTGCTTAGACGCAACTCCAGATGCCATTAAAAGAGACCAGATGTCAAGTATTTTCTGTTATGTTCTAAAACAAGGGGCAATAAAAGTTTCTATTTGACTCTACTTGTTTTAGCCTAATGGTGAATCACTGTGCAGATATGCCCACATATTTTAGTGATATAATCATGGCACAGAAGGTATGGATGCTCTACAATATCATGATAATATCAGCATGCCCAAGACAGTGTTGAGGGAAATGATCTCCAGATTCTCCCTCTTCATTGTTCTGGTCACAGATGAAGACTTGGCTTGACAGATACATAGGGTGAAATTTTCCCACAGTTTTCACCAAAAGATAATGGGAACTGTGTGCAGTGTATGAGGGCAGAATCAGTCTTGCTGCTCATTCCACATCACCTATTTATTTTAATAAGGCCAAGAGGTTCATATATGTTCATTCTGATTCCTGAGAAAAAGTACTAAAAAGAAAATGTCTGTGCTTGTATCCTGCACAAGAGTTCATTTCAGGTTTACCTCTCACTCATCTTTGAACCTAGTTCCAGACTCTGTGAAGTGCTAAAGAAAGAAAAGTTCTTCATTTAAAACATATGAACCCTTAGACAAGATTGCCGCCATGCTCAGAGTCAAACACTTGTTTGAAGATTCCTTTGGACCACAGCCCAAATGAACTGACAGTGACATTATGTCAGATGGTGCAAATATGATTCATCAGGGTGATCCTGGGATATATTTCACATTTTGCAAGTTTTTCAGAATTTCCCGAGAATATTCAATTTCCAGGAAAATAATGTTCATGAGGTGAAGTCACATTGCACCGTATTTGATAGCTTTTCATGGATGTGTTGAAAATATATATCTGGCCTGTCACCCTTTGTTGGGTGATTAAGAATTGGCTTTCCATGGGATAGTTGCTTGATTTGTAGCTGATACCATGTGTGTGCTGGAAAATCTGTAGGTAGAACTTTACTGAAACTGCATATTTCTCAAGCAGATCAAACAGAAATTAGAGAACCTGCTGGTTTTGTAGGCAGAAATAAGAATTTACAGAAAATGACACTTTCCATCTGTTTAATTTTTTATGGTGTTTGGGCTTTTTTTTTGCATTTTTTTTGGAGCTTGCTCCGTAGCACTATTAAGAAAGTTGGTGTTTCAGGCTTCCTGGGTTTCATGAAAACCTTTGTTTTGGCTTTGGTTTGAATGAGTTCATACTCAGGAATTCTGCTCTGAGGGTTAGGGTTCAAAACCCAAATCTCAAAGCAATTCTGTGCTAATATGATTGAGCTTTACATAGGTTGTGTGTCGAAACTAGGGAACTTTCACCTAAACCATAGTCTGACCAGGGGCTCAATTAAAACCTGATCCTAGTTTTGCTAAAAAACACCTCATTTTTCTAACTAGGTGTATACATGAACAGCACAGTCCTATCTGAGCACTTCTTACCCACAGATAGTTTTATCTCGTAACACATCACCAAGGTATGAAAATATTTTCCTTGACTCCTGCAGAGATGAAAATGCTGGTGTGAGAGTAGATCAAGAGTATGTTTATACATGTGGAGGCATGTGGACTGAAACTTGCCCGCGCTCTGACCTGGCAGAACAGATGCAAGTTTGGATCTGAAAGTCATAATGTTCAATTTTCATGGTGCCAGAGCTGTCCCAAATGGGCAGGTGTTATTCAAATGTACTGCTACGGTAATGGGACTCTATGAATTTTAGCCAGGATCTGGCTTGTACTTAGGCCTCTCAGAGGAGGATTTTGCCTGCCTGTATGTTCTTGCATGCTGTGCTACAGAAAATGAATGATCAAGCTGGAAGTCAGGCTAAGCCTGCTGTCCTGAGTCCCAGTCCCGCATTGTGTCCATGCGGTCACTGTGTCCCACTCCTCTCTTCCACTCGTAGAAATTTCAAGCCTGAAACCTGAAACTGCTGGGCAAGCCATCTTTGTGCTGCTCTATGCCTTTGCAATCCATCCATTTCAGGAAGGAATGAAAGCTTGCAGCCTGCCTCTTCCTAAAAACATCTCAAACTTTCACTTATCTTCACTTAGAATAACTCTCCTGATCGGAGCGGGAGCCCGGGCAGTCCTAATTTGTCCATTTGCCAGAACACTTTGTAAGCAGTCAGCCTCTTATCTTTTGTGTGAGAAGGGAAAAAAAATGACCTTACTGCGCTGGCAGGTCGTGTCATAGGTCATCCTTTCATTCTCCTCACAATCAACTACATTTGCAATCAAAGAGACAGCACATTTTCCACTAGCAAAACGCTCCTTTCAAAAGCAATTGGAATGCCTAGTGCGCACCACGCTTGTCCCGACTCCATGAATTCTGAAGAGGAGAGGAGAATTAGGAAACCTGAAATATAGAGTGAATTTTAATCTCTGTGTTTCACAGGGTGTGTTTAATACTGTGTTGCACTAGAAGATGTTTTTTCCTATTAAACCTTCTGCAATTTCCTCTTTAATTTTTATTTATTTTTTTTTTTATTTCATGATTGTCAGAGCCATCATGAAGAGTAGGGGTCAAGTTTGTTTGCTTTTTTCCTTGTAATTTAAGCATTCCGTCCTGTCAGGGTTCACTTTCCAGTGACCTCGGAATTCATCTAAAATTGCCCCAAAGAACCCAAGTGAATACAAATGTGGGAACTCATCTGTTTGCCATCTCCACCGCGAGCAGACCTGCAGCACAGCCTGCCATTGATTTTAAGTAGAAAGGGCGAGTGGCTCTGTGCTGGCTCACAGGCTCTGAACTGTGTAAAGTTTGGTTGTTAGGCTCAATATTAACCATGAATCTCAAAGCAGCCATTTTTATGGCCCAGAGTTTCTTAAAAGAGTAGCAGCATTTGGTTGCCTTAGATTTTATATGTTTGAACTGAGACATCTTGCAGCTGGTTTCCATAGAGCCAGGATGGTCCTGAGGTATATTTAGGAATATCGTGTTAGGAATATACCTGTATTACCTGATGCTGAGAACAGACCAAGACCAGAACTGAGAAAAGATGTGCCTCTAATAATTTTCTTCTGGAATTTTATTCTTTTAAACCTCTTTTAAACACATGGGTGTATTTTTTTTTTCTTTTCTTTTTTGCTAGATGAAGCCTTACAGGTTTTTATTTCTTTGTCCTGTGAGATTGGATGAGAGTCCTTTTCCCCTGTATCTTTTCAGCAAGCATGAATACAAAAATTGTATTTTTTTTCCGCTTAGTTATCATTTATTAATGAACTGACTGTACATTTAGGACATTGGAGTCTGTTTTAGTTTGTTCATAAGCCTGTGTATATGGTGAATTTATTAACGGAAAAATGGTAGAAGTAAACTAAGTAGTAAAATCCTCATATGTTAAACAGCTGTTTTAAATATGAATATAGTGTATATATAGCATATAAAACCTTCAAAAAGAACTCCGTGGAATGCTGAAATTCAGTTTTACTCCACTAAGTTTACATTTTAGGTTTGCAGATATTATACAGAACCTTTGACAGAAATTCGTTAGACACTGGCTTTATGGCAAATTATTTACAGCAGAATACGTAATTTGATGAATTTAGTTCCTTTCCTGTACATGAATTATTTGCAAATTAATTTAAATGTTACAAAATGACTGTTTTTTAATATAGCCATTTCTAACGCCCACTGAAATCTTGGGAAGACTCACGTTAAATTCAATGGTCTTTTTCATGTCATCCATCTTTCACTGAACGTAGTAGAGATGGCTCCAAGGTAAATATAGATATCCACCTCTGCATTGTTTGCAAACCATTTGCTTTGACTACTGCTTTGTACAGTGGTTTTCAAAGTTTTTCAATGTCTGGGGATTTAACATTCGTCTAGAGAAGGTATGATATTCTCTACTTAATCTTATGGACAACTTTTTGCTTTTTTCATTGCCTTTCACAGATTCACATAGCAGTGCATGGTCTTCTACTGCTCTCCAGACCAAATGATAAAAAAGCCATTGTCAGAATGTGGCACTGTGAAAAATGTGTAGTCATTTCAGTCACACAAGTTTTGCCTCTTAAATTGCCCCCAAAATTTTGAGCTTTCTTTGAAAACATTTCAGATCCAAAGGTACTTTAGGCCCCCAAAACTCGTGCAAATATGTATTCAGAATGCAGTTACATAATGTTTTCTTCCAGGGAAAGAAAGTAATTTTCATGATTTTCACATGACTGGGAATATTTCTACACACTGTCCAACATACCTCATAAAACTCTGCCATACCCTGGCCAGTATTTCCTCATTTCCTCATTTCTATATAGTATTACGTACTCTTGACGAACAAGTGATCAGATGAAAAATATTTTTTAGCCTATTTTGAGGTTGACAGTTTTGTATATATTTAGACAGATCCTGTAGGGAATAATCCTCCCTGGTGCTCATTACTCAATGGACTGACATTTGCACCCACTTTGGAAAGCTTTAAGATCATTGATCCATGCTAAACCATTACATTCCAGCAAACTCTTATGCCAAGGGGCATTAGTCCTAACACATATCGTCTTTCAGGACAGGAAGAAATGAAACTTTATTATCTAACATCAGTGTATCTTCTTTGCCTTTGGCTGTTGTTAGAATAAACAGATTCAATTAACTTAATTTCCTTGTCAAATTTTTAGATTTCTCAAAAATGAAGCATGCTAACCACAAAGTCAGTGAAATTCTTATGTTTTTCAACCTGTTCAGATGCTCAGAGTGTTAAATTGAAACTGTAGCTGTTATACACCCGGAGGTAATCTGCAAAATAGAGAAGGGGTATTAAGGGCTTTTTACTTCCATAGAAGACTCGATTTACTCATTTATTCAAGCATTTTTTTGCTTGCTTGCTACCTAAGAAAGTATAAAGAGTATGCAGATTGGTCTTTGAATGTTATCCTTGAAGACTTAGTGGTCTCAGTTGAGTTTCTTTTTCCGATCCTTTGACTGGTGAGATACAGTTTAAAACATGTACAGTTGGGGATATTTAAATTGAAAAGATATTCAAAGAAAAAAAAAAGCACAAATCCCCAAATTATCTAATAATATAGATAAAAAATAATTCACCTACATTAATTTAGTTGCTATGTCTCTCTAACTATGCAGTTAATTTGAGTCAGTGCATAATAAAGACTATCTGAAACAGTGACTGCAAACAAATATTTTGAAACAAAATGAATTATGTACTCTTAGTTTTTTGGTATGTTATAAACAAGCACTGAAATATATTTACTCCATTCCTCTGCCTTTGCATCTTTTTTAATAGCTATTTTTTTGTGACTGTAGTACAAGTAGCCTTCTGGAATAGTTTCTGTGTGATATAGCACAAATATAATCATTTGATTGATTGTCAGCAGGAGTGGTATAGAGCAAGATGAAATTGTTTTATTTTATAGTAAATCATATAGAGTTCTTTCTTTTTGTTTGTTTGTTTTTTTTTTATTTGCATTATTATTGTCCTTATTAAAGTTAGTGTATTTATATAAATTTGTTCTGAATACCAGCCTAAATATCCACTGGTGTTATTTAGGCCCAATTTTTCTTGTTCTACTCATTGCAAGATCTTCTCTTTACCAGTACCTTGTGTTTATTTGAAGATGGTTATCCTTTCTTTTCAGTTCTCTCTCTTCCATGGATTCTCTCTTCGTCTCTTCTCTCTTCATTTATCTCTTCCTTCAAATATAGTACTTAAAACAGAAAAGAACTTCATTTACAGTTTTGGCAGAACTAATCAGAGAAAGGAATCATTACATGTCTTCTACAAATGTTTTTATACAATGCAATATGATTTTTATTTATTTATTTATTGCAACTGCATCATAACAAATAACATATCTAGCTTCTAAACCACTTTTATCCTCAAAATCGTTTCTCCAGAACTGATCATGCCCTGTTCTGAATTTGTGCAGATATTCCTTTCTTTCAGTGTACCTACAGCCCCTCTAAATATTCTCATTGCTAGAAACTGAACCAAGCATTTCTATTAATGAAAGAATGAAACTGGCCCAGCACTGATGCTTAAGAAATGTACCTTCTCCTAGCCTTCCAGTCTTACAGGGAGCCACTGATGATTTTTTTTTTAAGTATGTTTTTTTAACCAACTCGATACAGTAATTTTGAGTCCTAGACACATCTACCTTGGATCAATTACTATTTTGCTCCCTTAATTAACTTATGGTAATGTCACCTGAGACAATATCAAAAAACGTTCTGAAGTCAAGATATGACATCCCATGCTGCTGTTCTACCCACAAAATCTCTAGCCTTACTACAGTGGAAAATAAGGTTAGATGAACATGAATTGTTCTTGATGAATTCATGTTGGCAGCTACATGTAAAGCTTGGCTGTATAGTAGCTTTATGGGAAAGAGCATTTTGCACGCAGAGGAACTATTCTTCACATGAAAGTTCCTGAAATTTTCATTATCTACGGTAATAATGTTGTTGTTATTGCCAACTCTCACATTTTTATCATGAATCTCACATGTAAATCCTTAGTTATTGGACTCCTGGATGATTAGCTGGTAATCTCAGGTTGGTTTTTGGTAAGTATGTGTTTCTAGCCTTACAGGAGGGTAAGTTCTTGATAACATGAACCCAAACAGACACCAAAAGCAGGAGACAAATAATGTCAGTGGTCACCATTCTTAAAATCTCATGATCTGTTGGTGGTTTTTTGCAGGAGGGAGTCGGGATGACTGTTACAACATGCATTGATTCAAAAGACAATATTGCAGAAAACCACATCCTCCTCCCAGCTTTCAGCACAAAGGAAACGCGCTGGCGGTGGTACATGGAAATCTGTGGAACTAAACGATTGCAGCAAACACCTCAGACCAATGGGCACTTCGTTCACAAAATTGCTGGCAACTACAGTTGCTGGCAAGGTAGAGACAGCAGTCACTCCTCTGCCTAGTTAATTCTCATTTAGGTCTGTTGTAAACATCTTATGACTGTAAAAAATTTAGGAGAAAAAAACCTTTTTTTGCACACAGTCTAGTGGGTTGCTTTGCCAGCTATCTGCACGTAGCTGCCTTTCCTGCTTCTTGGGTGTAGTTGATTTTAATCAAGCGAAATCAGGAGCCCAAAATGGATTAAGCATCCTGAAAGAGGTCATTTCCATTTATGTATGTAGATAAAGGTCAGATTCAACACAACAAGAAAAGCCCAACAACCCAGACCCTTCTGAAAATCTGGCAGGTATTTAGAGACCTAAGTAGGAATTCAGCACTTCAAAAAGCCTTGTCCTAAATTCGTTTATCTTGTGGTCTCTGGGAGTCTTTCACACAGGAACAGGGGAGAGAAAGAAATGTTAAAATGAAAGCAAATGTGATTGTGAAACCATGGAAATTGGAAAGGGGCAATGCTTATGAATAAGGAAAAAGAAGGCAGCAATAGTACAACCTGAAATTATTTTATGAAACTGTGTATTTCAGACAGCCAGTACTTTTATGCCTTCTTCATCCAGTTGTCCTTTCACATTGTCCACTATCAGATTCATGAAAGAAATGTACTGTATGTAAGATATGCCACAGACTGGAGTCAAGCCTCAGACTGCTGGAACCAGCTCCAGAAGGACTGCAAAGTTAACTTAAAGTTAAAAAGTTAACTTTAGCAGAAGTTAAAATATGGCCAAGTTATCCGAAGCCTCCCTTGTACAGGCTTGTGCTGGCTGGATGGGAGTCTGCTTGTGTACCCGGCCACGCACGAGAATAAGATGTTAGTCTTACGTATTGTGCAGATTTGTTTTTTCTTCCTGGATAAAATATTAGCCAAAAAGGCTGCAAAGGTGCTCTTTTCTCTAGAAATGTATCCTCAGCCAAGCCTCTTTGACTGGGAGCACTGCCTGTCATGCAACTTTGTCAGCTCTGGTAGGTCATGGGTAGTTCTTGGGTCATGGGTGAAAATGTAATCGCTAATGTTTTAGGCTAGGTTTTTAAAGGGCATTTATTTTTTTGGAGAGCCTAGGTGTTAATATGAAGGTTTGTTAGGAGCCTAATAAGTACAGCGTGTTACTTGACAGAGGAGATTTAGTGATACTAGACTGCAGTGAATTTTATGGAAGTAAACTGTATTGCTCTGAGATGGGCTGGTGTCTACATTAACCAGGAGATCTGAGCCCTGGCAAGTTAACTCTTGATGAATCTTAAAATAAAATTTTACTATGTTTCCTCTTTCATATTTAGGGTGGGATTGCACAGTATTTGAATGCGGATATGCAAGGATGATCCTGGGGCCTAGTGAATCCAAGGAAAACTGAGCCAGGTCACAAACAGCATTTTTTTGAAAGAACCCAGTCAGACTCCTGCACACCTTTGAGCAGAGCTTACTGAGCGTGTTGGGGGAGTGGGTCACGGAACTAAATAAGGCGGTAAAAAGGGAGGAGGGAAAAGTGATGGTGTTCAGGCTCTCATCCGGGACTAAGGAGATCCATACTTCGTAGACATTTATGGGAATTTGGAGGTGGGGAGTAAGTAGTATTTTAGTAGTTAATGTGTACTAGAAGAGCAAACCTGAGAGTTCCCTCATCAGCGCTGGAATCCAAAGTTGCACTTAATAACTAGGTCTCTTTCTCCCTCGCGCCAACGTAGTAGAGGTTATCAGATCTCTTCCCTATAAACCTTAAATTCATCTGCATTACATTTATCCATTTAATCCAGTTAAAAAGTTGCAATCTTAAGTAGCGTGTTATTTTGCATCTACAAACTGAACTTTAAAATGGCCTTAGGGTACACCATAATGATACATTTTATGTCCTTTTTCATTGGTCCCTCAGCATAACTTTTTATTTTACTGTATTTATTAATATATACTAGATATAAAGAGGCAAGAAACACTATAGATCTCAGTGGTTCATTAGTCCTGGCACTTTATCCTGATTTAAAACTTTTCCTTCTCCAGACCACAAAATAGTTTCCTCCTGTATCATATGTATTGAGAATCCACAGAGGGATCTTTTAAAAATTGCTCCAGAAATAATGATTGCTCTATATCTCTTCTGGTATAATTTATTATTCTGGAGGAATTTCTCTGCGTAAATGCCTAGCTCTAAATACAGTCACTTTTATCCAGAATTCAGTGCTTGTATGTAGGCAATTTTAGTTTAACTATAACAGCATAGTTTCAAAAATAGTTTCAGAAATAGTCATGTTCTCTGTTTCACATTGTAGAGACATATATCCCTCATTAGTAGGTACAGCTGACTATTATCAGGGATCCCAGCGCGTTTTTGGAAAAATCTTTAATGAACCAGACTGTTGGACCTTTGCTTCTGAGATAATGTACATGAAATCCCACCAAAAAATAAAATAAAATAAAATAAAATAAAATAAAATAAAATAAAATAAAATAAAATAAAATAAAATAAAATAAAATAANAATAAAATAAAATAAAATAAAATAAAATAAAATAAAATAAAATAAAATAAAATAAAATAAAATAAAATAAAATAAAATAAAATAAAATAAAATAAGTGATCCTCAAAACAGTGCAAAAGAGTTACTGAGGGTCTGGTGCCATTCCTCTCAGAGGGAGGCCTTCCCTCTCCTGGTGGAAAGATGCCAAAGACTGAGCTGGGAAGAAAAGAATATGAAATAATATTTTTCCTAGCGTCGTTCCAGTGCCTGGATGATGGTCTGATGGATTGGATGGAAGTTAATCCAGGTTTTTAGCTAGACTGACTTTTTAAATAGAAAAAGTAAAGGGATTTGTTTGCCAGCAGGGGACACATTTTCATACTGTCAAATTAAGCTGCTCCTCACACCTAATTTTCATTTAAATCTATGCAACCAATTTACTCTTGATGAGATGGGGCCATAAATCTCAGCCAGAAGAATTACAAGACCTATTCATTTTCTTTTTGCCTTACTCACTGGCATCCCCTACTCTGATATTCTAATGGTAGAAACTTAGGAAACACTGCAGCCACTATAGACTCCCATGATTCCAAACCTGACCCTGCCCAAGGGCTGAAGGTCCCCAAACCCTGATGGCACATGGAAGTGTATGACTTAATCAGCTCCCACACTCCCGGAGGCTGGAATGATGAGGCATTGACAGGCTGCAAGCAAGGCCACGACTTCCAAGGCAGCCGGTCCTCGCGGGGTGTTGAAATGCGGAGCGGCTGTGACATCCCCCAGGGGAGCAGAGCTGCCGCTTGGTGAACGCTGGCCCCGGGAGGGCACCTCCAGCCATGCCCAAGGCAGCCTCTAGGCCTTCTCTACTTCTTTACTCCGTAGCATTTCCTTAAGAGCCAATTTAAGGCCATGAAAAAAATTCCCACTTACTTCAGTACAGCTGATTGGTAGAGCAGATCTAAATACGAGGGGCAAAAACGGCCTTTGTGTGAGTAGTGGCCACGTAAGCAGCAGTTGCTCACATCAGTTGAAGCTGCAGGACCAGACTCGAGAGCATTGGCATGGATTTGTTGCTTGTAGATCCAGTTAATTTTAATAATTACCAAGTGACAGACTGAATGCAGAAGTGCATAATGCAGATTAAAAACTGAAAGGTCTGAAGAGGATCAACCTGAAAGAAGTTTTATATTCTCATTTGTGTTATAGTGAGTGCCTTGTTATCCTCCAGAGTGCCGCACTTTTTATACCTGGGCAGCTCATTAGAAATCGAATGCCCAGATAGGCTTCCACGCTGTTTTCAAGAACAGCTACGTTCAGTATTCCCGAGCGCTGGGTTAACTATAACTTCCTTAGAAGTTATTTACTCGTTCCTTGTTGCTGAATGTCTTTAGCTAAGCTACATACTTCATGTGAAATCCACTATTTTATCTTTCAGCACTGAGGAGTAGTTACTGCTGGACTCAGGAGACATTTATCAAAGACACGACTGCTGATTTATAACAGAGGGCTGCTGAATACCTCCAGGAACTGTCTTTGACCCACTGCTATAAATACTGTACTGTAGAATTGGCAGACTCTAACAGCTTTTGGTAACTAAGTATCACAAAAAGAAGCCCTGACCTCAGAGGACCTAAATATTTTAAGGTAAGAAATTGTGTAATGGTTTCGCTTTTAGGGATAAATTATAGAATTAAAATATCGAGTCTTCTGGATATTCAGCCAGACTCAAAGTACTTTTTTTTCCTGCTTTTCATAAAGAAATGTTTAAAATTAACCTACAATTATAATTTCTTACATGTTTTTTAATTAAGTGTTAATTATGCTTATTTATTTATTTATTTATTGTGCCTTTGTAGCTAAGCATTGCGTTGATTAGCATAGCATGCTTTTCTTCTGAAAAACAAGGCTTAAGTTCATTCATACTTTATTTTAATCATTTTCGGGAGGTTTATGTTGCAATCTAGGCACAGTATTAAAGATGCAGTTGCATTCTTGAGACTAGTCCAAGCCCTGTTGGTGCAGGGGTTAGTTGCACACTCTCATTTTATCACACGGACAATCTAGTTACAGGAGAGGAAGCTCTGTATCAGTAGTACAGAGAGGGGGCAAATGTTGACATTTGCCTACATCAGGTGTGAAGAAGGGCATTAGGTATAAAGGGCATTCGCAGGAATTCGTGACCAGGCAGGTGTTTGAACCAGCAAAATAAAGGCACAACTTTATCTTTCCATCACACCAGAGAAGCTAGTGGAAAAGTTGGTGTTTTGGTAGAAAAATGTCTATGTCATCATTCAGAGCCATTTGAGTATTATTTAGGTAGTTGTTTGTGACTAGGAGAAGGTGACATTTGCCTATTTCTCTTTACTCAGTCTTTCTCCCACACTTCTCCATCACCAAAGGAACCTCAGGGAGGATGTTTCTGCAGGTCTGCTGATGGAGTTTGGATAGACTATACAGCCTCACTGCTGGGCAGGAAGCATTGCAATTAACTCCTATTTTAAGGTAACGCTGGAAACAGAGGAGCCTGTTCAGCTCCTATATAGGAGACAACTGGCCAGACAGGGCAGATTGATGATACAAAGGAGTGAGAATGGAGAGAGGAAAAGCATCTGGAGGGAAAGGAAAGTCAAAGGTATAAAGGAGCTGGCAGTTGTGGGAAAAAAATGAGAGAAAACTAGTAAGGAGTGAAATGTTAGGAGGCTTAATGGAAAGAGAGACTGTGAGAAGAAAATACAAAACGGCAGAGGAAGATTTGCAGCAAAGATGCAGCAAAGAATGAGTAAGTGAAAAGAGAGATTTAAAAAAAAAAAAACATATTTCACATCTGCTCATGGGGCTTAGATAACAGTTCCTGCTTAAATTCATGGTATGTGTGTGAACACACAGGTTCCCTAGGTGATTTTGAAAATCTCAGCCAGGAAATCCATCCTGCCAGAAACAGTACCTCAGGCAGGAAGCGTTACCTCTGAAAAAGCCCGTTCAGGAGCTGAATCACATCAACTCGACAATTTTCTTTTATTTTTAATGGAAAAAAAAATGAGGCAAGGAAAAGAGAAATGGCTGCTGCCTGTCTAATAAGGGCACTTCAGACGTGTGCATGCTCTAATATTTTCCATGGGAGGAATACAGAGCCTTTCCTCATTTCCCATTGACATGGGGGACTTGTATTATGCACTGAGCTCAGCTCCTTCTCTTGGCATCTTCTCCTCCTCTCTCTTTTGTTTTTCTCCTCTGTCTCGGTTTCCCAGGGAGAGGAAGCTGCTCGCTCCTGTGAAGGAGCTGCCCCGTCCTCCTCCCTGCTTGCCTGTCTTGGGGGACCTTGGTTGGAGAAGCCAGAGGATGATGACTCCCTTGGTGCACGACAATACTGTCAGGTGGGAGCTGTTCTCCCTCTTTTTTTTTGCCCATATGTCCTCACTGTGACACTGGTCGTGAGATGAGTAGAAGCTGTTGTGCTTCTTTCACTGCTTCTTCCCTAAAGCTCTTGGCTTTATATAATTAATAGCTCCAGTGTCTGACGCTTGGCTCCGGTGTCTGGTGCTCCTCCTTTCTCGGGAGGATGGAGATTAGCTGTGGCCCTCGAGGCACGGGAAGGGTAGCTGCTACTACAGCTTTCTGCCTAGGGAAAGACCTGCAGTTCAGCTTGGGAGAAGGGGTTGCCTGTGGCTGACTCGGTTGTGAGCGAACCCCTCTTCTTATTAATATAAATCCTGACTAATTTAAAGTAACTTACTGGTCTGTAGATATTCACACGTGCCCTTCTACTTCTTCTATTCTATATGTATAAATCAGGTGACACTCTGCACGTTTATGAAAAAGCACCAGCAAAATTCATCCACCAGATCTTTAGCTGCAGCAAAGTATTTAACGCATATGGCTAAAACTTATCACACACTGGCTTTTAGTTGAAATATTTTCATCAATATACGGCTCTGGGGATGCTCTCCATCATTGTCTTGCATAGTGTAAGTTTAATCACAAAAATTGAGATTTTGGCTCCGTCTCCAAGCAGTAAGTGGAAATCTGGTTCCTTGTGTTTCCCTAATTTGGATTATTTGTAATAACAATAACTCTCCTGAGCTGGTGGTAGAAGTCCAATGACAGACCGCTCACCTATTTTACCATGTTTTTTATCGATTAGCTTGTTTAATATTCCAGATGAAATCAATGTTTTCGTTGGCCAGAATCTGGGCTGTTCCTGAAGACGTGTTTTAGTAAATTGAGCATTAAGAATGCTTTGAAATGTTAAGTCAAAAGTAGATTTTTGTGCTTAAATAATAAAAATTAAAAAACCTTCTTAGCCTATTGCTTGTATAGTATAATAGTAATCTGTTATTTCAAAGTTGGGCCTATTTTGAGATTTTCAGAATCTATAAAAAACATAAATAATGATAAAGGAAGAATTCATATCTTTTATGCTTTTAAGAAGCCCATTGTGTAGATCCCTGGCTCCTGCAATAGGCATCTGTCTGAAAATATTCCTCAAGCTTTCACACAAAGTGGTGCTGTGTTCATTAAACACCCTGTTTTTGTAGTCAGCTCTGCTCAAAGATAAAGCTTTTCTGGAAAATCTTCTAAAGCAGATTTGTGAAAATGCATGTATTTTTGTCTTGAAAAGAGTTTACCTGCATGCTAACATGTCACAACAGCATTTACTGACGGCTGCTTCAAGAGGAGGATAAATTTATTTCACATGAATAAATGTTTCAGTTGAAGGATGGAAAGTGAATTATGTTCCAGTAATAACTCATGCTAGATATCCACGCACATTATACAGAGCAAGCCAAAGGCACTTCTGGATAAGTTAGGGCTGCAGACTTTTGTGTTTTCTTTCCTTTTTAGGGCATACAGGAGCTGTATAATTAAATAGAGATTATTGGCAACATTATTTAGCAGTCATTATGGAGTCATTAGGGTTCTGCTTGGGCAGAAAGATAAGTCCCCTTCCTCTCTCACACTTAATGCTTCTATCAACAGCTTAGAAAAGTGGTTCACAATGAATTGCCACTTAAGCAGCCCTATCTTCAGCTGCAATCTCCCTCCTGGTGTTCTTCCCTGTGGGCCAGCTCAGAGGGTCAGTAGAGCTAGTTTGCTTGATGCAGTGCAGACTTTGTGATAGCTTTTGGCACTTTCCAACTGCTCCTGGAAAAAAAAAAAAAAAAAAAAAAAAAGCCTCACAGGGAGTGGAGAAAGAGTTGGAAAGAGCTGCTGCGGATCCAAACAGTGATCCCTTTCTTGCACTTTGTTCTGTGTAACGGATGTATGCAGTGTGTCAAGTTGCTCTCCGGGCTCCTGTGGCAAAGCAGTGCTCTCTTTCTTCCAGGCATGATGGGTCACACAGCTAAATTGCACAAAGCTCCAGGTTGCTCCGTGAAGAAAGAGCTAAGCAACCTCCACAGCTCTCCTGTGACTGTTTTAATGCAGGATTTTTGAGGGCTGGATTCCCTCCATACCACACGTTGGAAGTGGGCATATAGTCTGGTGTCATTATATAGCAGTTAATAATTCTGCGAGTGTGGGTGCGCGCGCGGGTGTGTGTGCTAGAGCTGTCCGGAAAAGGAAACGTCTGTTTTGTGGGAAATTCCAGGTTGTCAACATTTCATTTTGTTCTGTGCTGGAATGAAACATCAACATTCCCAAATACCTGGCAAAGTGGAACAATCTGCGTGGGTTCCTGCCTTCCGAGAGCGGGACGCAGCGCCGGGGCACCGAGCACCCGGGCTGGGTGACGGGACAGGACTGCCAGCGGCCAGGCTGTCCAGACAGCGTCAACAGGAAGGTTAATGAAACCAGGCTGCATTTCTGACTGGCAGCAGATTTGTGTTTTCAAAGGAGACCAGCACAGTTTTTTCCTTGTTTCTAAATGATTTAATATGAAATTTTATTTTTATACAAGCCAAATCACATGTCCCTTCCTTTTCAGCTGATCACCTGATAAATTCCAAGCCGGAGAGGCTCCCAAGATACACTGGGTGATTGCAAGGGAAAACTGAAGGCTGTGCACACAAGTGCAAGGGAAGCAGCCATATTCTGTTATTCCAGCACGACCCCTGCTTCCAGAGCAGCATCCCCTCAAACGGAGGGTGTAGCAAAAGCACTCAGCCTTCCCCCCCAGCATAAGTCCTTTAAAATATGAAAAAAGACTTTTAATTATTATCTCTTTTTTTTTTTTTTAGTGGAGCCTAACAGGATTTAGATTTATAAGTTTCATTGCTGTCCACTTTCTGTTTAGCACAAACAGTGACTTGCACTTTAATCAGTAAAGGTGAAATCCATTCCCCCTGTGCCTGCCTCGACTGAGTGCCTGGGTCTGGTTTCACACCCTGACAGCACCTGAGTTTTGTGACAGGACACGAGCTTTTCTCCCTTGTCTCTGCTGTGTCCTGCCCGTGCTCCATGGACTCCAGGCTGCAGGGAGTGTAAGGGAGTTTCACCATCCTACGGCTCTGGACTCAGCTGTTGATGCTAATGGCATCTTTGCTAATAATTCCAGTGCAATCAGGATTTCATTAGAGAATTTTGCAGTCAATTTTAATGAGAGCAGGATTAGAAAATAGAGTTAATAGAAGATGAGAGGGAAAGTGTTCTGGGAAATCAGAGATCAAGCAGTATAGATGCCTGCAATCTCCTAGCAGAAACAATTCAAAATACATTTTTTTTTCCTCATAAATAAAGTTATACCTCTGTTTGATAAGCTTTTCTTTTTTCTTTTTTTTTTTTTTCTTCCAGTGAAAGCCGTGCTACACCTCTCACTAAGCTGTTGGACGTTTCTTTCTAAGTAGATGTGTACATGCTGTTGCAGACACCTGTGTGCTATTTAACAGCTAAAAGAGTGCCAAAACCCTGAAAAATATAAGATATAAAGAAAAAGAAATGATACATACTGAAAGATTACATTAAGCCTGAATAATACCTGCCAGAAAGCGCTGATTTCAAAAGGGAAGCTGATATAATGGAGAATGAAGAAATCTGATACACAGAGCCAGTAGCTTCTCAATATGGTTTAAATCCTGCAGCCCATCTTGGGAGTCAGTTGATCCCACTGAGCATGTTCAGGTCTGTTCTGAATTGCAAATGCGATTCTCCCTGGAAACGTTATTTTGGAAACAACAGCTGGATGAATGGCATGCAGGGCACACAATGTCCCAGTAAGGCACATGCGAAGGCCTGAGCAGAAGCGGCAGAATTTCATAGCAATTACTGCAAACTTTCTCACTATTATTCAGGAGCAGTGACAGGCCGCATTGTTAATCAGAGTAATTAGGATTTAGTGGAGGCATGACAATAACCTGTGCCTCATAAAGGCTGAAGGCTATCCATTTTCCTCCCTTTTCCTAGGAGTCTCCTATTGTGAGTCGTAGATGGCCCAGCGGGGATGCAATCAGGAAATCTCTAGTGAATCAGTGTCCCTAAATCTTCAGTCTTGACAGGCTGAAGTCTGACAAGCTATTAGAGAAAAAAAAAGAAAAAAAAACTACTGATCATTAGGCTGTCTAAAATAGACTTAGCTCTTTTTTCTGTCTGTATCCATTGATTTATCTACAGAATGATATTGCTTGAAGCTTAGATTACTTGTGCAGCCGCTGGCTGACATAATTTGTATGATAAAATGACAAAACATGGTTCTGGCTAAACATACTACTCTTCATTTTTCACTATTTCCTTGCCTTTCACTCATTCTGTAGTAGCAATATTATTGTGAAAAACTATACAGAAATATACAAAATGGTTTAAAACAATTAATTGATCAGCCAGAAAGCCCAGTATCTCTGGCACATAGGGAAGAAGATCGGCCTTTCCACAGATCATTTCAGAGCAGTGATTTCTAGGTCAGCTGCTGTGAGCTCCGCACTTCGCTCCATGGGGTTCAGAGCTGTGCTTACTATAAAATCCCTGATAAAAGTTCTCCTTTAGACACATCCTGTTTCCCCTTCTAAGCAATTCTTAATTGACAAAAAAAAAATTAAAAATAGGTTCATAATACATAAGTATTTGAGTGGTGAGATTTGCGTATTTTTACACAGAACTAAAGCTTTCCTATGTATTAAAAAAATCACATTAGGTTGGAAATTTTCTGGAGAGACACTTCTGTTCTGTTGAACAGGATTGTATTCTTATTTGTCACTTACCGTGACATCTGTTTTTCCATTTTTCCAATCTTATTTCTTCCATTATTCAAAAATTACTGGCTTTCTTATAGAATTCGAGTCTCAAAATAGAAAATAAAGCACTAATTCAGCTCTTCTTTCCCATTGGCAGAAATACAGCAGTCCAGCACTCTTGAAAACACCCTACACACTTGGAAAACAAACAAACAAACAAAAGTCTATTTTGCACCCTTATGCATATAGAATATATATGCATAAAAAACCATAAATACATTTGTGTATACATGCATATGCATATACACTTAATATGTACGTTTGTGGTACATTATCTACAAAAATTCTGCTGGTGAAACACATGCAATCTGAACTCTAAAAAGGAATAAAGACTCAGTTTCTACTTAAAGCAGATATAATACAGACAAGTAACTTCATAAATGCTTCATTGTATTTATAAATATAGTTATAGAAAAAAAAAGAAATTTGTCATGGAACAATTCCTACAAAAATATCAAGGGATGATTAAAGACATAATAGCAAAGTCCCAGGTTTTATGCAAACATAGTGTTCTTTGTACTGCATTCTTCTTTTTAGTCACCATGGTAATAATGTGTCTCCCTGACTTGTGTCTCCCTGCATTGTATTACATTTTGCAGAGTCACTGCAGAGTCACAGAATTGTTGGGTTTGGAAGACACTTCTGAAAAACACGTGGCCCAGCTGTCCACCTCAAGCAGCGTCGTCTAAAACCATTTACCCAGGACTACGTCCAGGTAGCTTTTGAACATTACCAAGGACAACTCTGGTCAACCTGCTACCCCACAGTGAGGAAGAATTTTCTTGTGTTGAGGTGGGTTTTCCTGTGTTCCAGGTTGTGCCCATTGCCTCTTGTCCTGTCATTGGGCACCGCTGAGAAGTGTCTGGTCTCATCCTCTTTGCTCTCTGCCATTAGGTATTTATAAGCAGTGGTGCTAAGATGCCCATGCTGGATTGCCCCCTAACCTGACCCATAAGCTCTCACCTTGCCCCTCATCTGTCTCCAAGCATCCCCACTGCTTTCTCACATAAAGGACAATGTCCTCCTTGCTGTCCGGTCCCTCCTTCCTAAGGAGCCTTCACGTGTCCGTCGTAGCACCCCAGTTGTGTGTTAGCACCCCATTTCCATTTATTGCTTTAAGAAGAGCCACACGTGATCATTAAGAGAGGAAGTGTGAACACTCTGCGTAGTTTTTTGTACACAAAGGCTGTACACCATGCCTGAAGGTGCAGTTAGAACTTATTGGGCTTTAATTTGTAGTCTTTGGTTTTTCACGCATAGATTTGCCAGATGGACATTTATAATACTTCATCCTGCATGCAAAAGTAAAATATACGCAGGCAAATTGCTGTTTCCATTTAGCTGAGCATCAGATGATAGCTTTCATTAGGTCCTTTCATTATCTGACTTTGCTGTAATTTCGTAATTTTCATAATCCTGCTTTGCTACAATAACATATATCATCACCAAAATATTTTTGAAGAATGCTTAGTTGGGAAATCAGATAAAAATGAGATAGTTCTTAAAGGGAGAGTTGAAAGCACCAGTTAAAAGAGTAGTAGGCATTCTTTTTAAAGAATAAATATATGTCAGTCAATGTGCATGAATAGCCTCAATAAAAACAGACTCTGAAAGAACCACATCCATAAGAAGAATATAGTTTGACAGCAGTGTAATAGAAACCATTCAAAGTAGAAAGACATCTTCCAAGACATGGAAGCTGTGTTCTTAGAAAGAAAACAGAGGAAGAACATAATCCCCAGTAAAATAAATGTTAAACCACAACAAAGCAAGCCAAAAATGTCAGAGATTTTCACACAAGTCAGTATAGTGACAAATCAGTAACAAAAGGTGGTGTTCATGCAAGAGATTTAAAAGAATTCAAATATGAAATTCTCAGTCAGTCAGATGTGATGTGTTAAGCTAATGTGAACGGTACAGAGACTGCAAATGAGAGCATCAGAGAAGGTCTCTCTAAAGGAGGTTAAATACCCTCCTCTTGCAAAAGAGTAGTATGGTACAGATCTCTAAAATCACGAGAATGAGAAACTTTTGCAACAGTACAGAACCTATGGGCCACTTTATTAGATAACAGGTTAAAACATAAAAAAGGAAGGTTTTTTTAATTTTTTTTTGTTCAACATGTGATTAAATTGTAGAAATCCTTGCCAAAGAATGGATGCTGTGAAAGACAAACAGGTGAGAAAAAAAATCAAAATTATTACACTTGACAAAGTCATGGAGATCAGATGCTTTGCTACTAACTGTTAAAAATTGGTGGTCTATATGCAGCCTATGCCAATTCCACTGATAACTGATAAATGATGGGAAGCAGGCAAATGCTCTGAAGGAGAGAACAGAGTGGAGTCTCCCCTCATCAAACTTCCCAGCTACTGCCAGAGACAAAACACTCTGTCAGAGACATATTGGTCCAGGCCTGTGTTATATTCCTTGCGCTTTCACAGTGTGAACTATTCTTCGTATCTGTTTAACTCTCCTCATTTGCAGGGATGCTCACTTGTAGGGTACTTTGCCTTCTCTGGATGAATGATTAGGAATATCTTGAGCCTGGAAAACAGATGCCCAAAGGAGGAGCTTTTTGCCACCTTTGAAAGTTTATCAAACAATTTCATGATTTTCCATCTACCTGCAAATCTATGATTCAGCAAACCAATCAATTCACTTTGGTGTATTTTTTTCCACAGTGTTTTGTGCTTTACTATATAAACAGGTTAGTATAATCAGCTCTTACTGCTTCAGCATATATTGGGCTGTCTGTATCCTTTTGGGAGGGGACAGGAGTGACAGCTAAGTTTTCCTATTGCTCTCCTATTGCTATTGCTATCCTATTGCTCCTATTGTTCTCCTACTGCTATCTCCTGTCTCCTATTGCTAGTGACTTGAAGAAAGCAGAATATCTTTTATTTTCTTTTGTCATGGGACCTAGACACAGGGCAGATAAAGTGGTTTGCTCTTGTGTATATGGGAAACTTGCAGCCAAGCCAGAAACCAAATCCAGGATTTCGGAATCTCATTTCCAACACTGGCCATTGGAACATCCTCTGTCACCAGTAAGGCTGTTCAAAACATGAGGTATCATTTCAGAATCCAGTGAGTCTGTATTTTACTGGAATACATCTTAAAAAAAAAAAATCCCATGTTCTATCATCAAAAATTCCATCTTGAACATGCTTAACTTAGTCCAAGTTTTGGAAACAAGATTTAGGCCCTTCAGGGGATTGTCCTTCCCTGGTGTTGTTAATCCTGTGGTTTTTAAGGCACTTTTTTTCATAAAAAGGAAATGTGTTTTGTTTTACTTCACTGTTTACAAGTGTTTGGGAAATATAGGATTATAAAGGAACACATTTCACGCACCATGCTGGGTGTGTTAGTGCTTTTTATTCTGCTACCACATCTGAATTTCCTTCATGTTGTGTTTCATAATGTCCCAGACAAATAAAAATGAGATCATATTTGCTAGAATTGTTTAATCATCAGTGGTCTGACCTTGAAAAAGATGATTAGTGTTAGCTTCCCATCAGCTTGGATGGGAACTCACATTGCACAGCATCTGGCAGGGTGCTCTCAGCACCTCACAGAATTTGTGCTTTGAACTTAACTCCCATGTCACATTTATTTTGTCCAGTATATGGCAAGCATGATTATAGTTAGCACAATTGGTACTTTCACTTTTGACTAAAATGCCTCTACCCAGCAGGCAAAATAATCATCACGAGATGACATTGTGATGAGTGATGAAGCCTCCAACAAACTGCTTGAGCCATAAATGGAAGGAGACAGTAAATTTCATCTGATTTTATTAGAATTTGCATTTGCAACAAATCCAATTTTAGTGAAAACAAAATAAAGCATTTTAAGCCACAAATCACAATAGTCTTAATGCAATAATACACCAACTTCTGTTGTCCTCTGTTCAAGTCCTGGCAGGGAGCTTCAAGACAATGCCTAATAAAAGACACATTGACTTGAGGGTGCTTCCCTATGATAAGGCTGTTCCAGCTGTAGCTCTCCATATAGCAATATATTTCATTTTAGGGAATAAAGTAATGGAAGAGAAGCCTGGGAAATGGGTGAAGAAAAACAAGTCATGCAAAACACAGTGTGTTTAGGGCACCTTTCTCTTCCTATCTGTACAATAGCACAGTCCGTTGATTACAGTGGCGTTTCTCCTGACTCAGATTTACACAAATGGAACAACATCAGGCCTTCAGATAACAATGATTTATGTTCTTGCAGACAGTCACTACAGATAAGAGTGTTAGACTATACCTCCTCCTGGGTAAAAGAAGTCAAGTTTGTGACACAAGAAATTCCCTTGGAAATGACAGAAAGGACTACTTTGTACCAAGGCCCACAAATTTATCTTTAAAACTTGAAAACAAACTCAACAAATATACCAGTTTTTTAAATTGTTCTCTTTTTCAGGATTCAGACAAGGTCCATTTTCCATTCCAGATATGCAGCATTCATGGAATAATTTACAGATTAATTGAAATATTGTCATTTTTCAAAGAGTCTGGGTGAATCTTTTACCTGAATACCAGACTTCTCAGTAAATGGAAATACTCAATAAAGAGCTCAAATTATTTCATCAAAGATTTAAACAAAGATTGCATTAAACATCACTAGAAACTTCACTGAAAAAAAAACAAAGGCATGATTTTTCCTTGGTCATGAAATTCATTATCTAGTTACCTATTCAGCTATCATGCATTGAATTTCTCTAAATCCATTATCTGTTTGGATTGACAATATTGGCAATAGCCTCATCAAAAACCAAAAAGCCTTTAACAAAAACTTATATCTTTTCCTGCTTCCCATGGTTATAATTGTCACACAGACTTCCTGGGGAAGAATTACCTTTTAGGGTTACTTCTAAGGACTCACCTCCCTATCATTCAGAGGTTCCTGATCTCTGAGAGAAGAAAGAGAGGCCCATACAAGCTGGACGTCTGACTTTCTGTGTGGCTAGGCCACTCTGATCCCTGGCAAGAGAGTAATAATGCAGCTGAATTAACAGAGAGTTTGTCTATACAGCAGGCACAGAAATTCCTCTCTGCAGTATGGAAAAAGTGGTTTCAGAGAATCCGTTTTGTCTGCTAAAAAAAGATTCAGTGCAAAACTGATGATAAAATCAAGCATTAGTCTCTTCTCAATTAAATCCTTGTTCAAGCCAAAATTCTTATAAAGGTTAGCAGTGAACTTGGGCAAGTTTAGGAGAACAGGAAAAACCACAGCACCGTTTTTGGAGAACGTCGTCCTTTTGCTCTCATTTTATAACATTCCTGAGTTTGGTAAGTACTTGAGATTGCCACTGCTCGATATGCCAGTTGGCTTGCCTTCCTTCTTCTGTTCTGCAGAAGAATCTTGCAAGTGAAATATTTCAAAATGTGTTGCTGACACAGTGGTGGAAGACTCACAGCTATTGTTCCAGGCAGACAAGAAAAAATAGCAATGTGTTCTCCCTGTTTGAAGAAATCATATCTTAATGAAAAAGTTCTGGGCTTGCACTCCAGGAGATATGAATTTGGATATTTTGAATCCTTGCAACTGAGTTAACCTCTGCAGCCTAGTTCTAGCAGAAATACTTGTTTTGATAAGCTAGGAAATACAACAATTACTAATGCTTTTTACTTGAATCTCGCTTGACAAACATTGTGTTTGGATTATAATATAAATACATAACGGATTGTCCTCATTTCAACATGCCGCTTGTGAACAATTTTTGTCATAACAGACCCCATCTTCCCTGCTTTTCATTTATCTGCCCAGAATAGAAATGGTCTTTTTCCATTTATCCTAGTAGAATAAACATCTATTAATTCTCCCAGGTCACAAAACCTTCAGCTTCTGAAGGTTAGAAATGTCTGCACAGTATGCAGCTCCTTTGGTTTAGTTCTGCCTTGAATCAACTCAGCAGAAAATGTCCAAATATTTGCCCGGTAATGGGAAAAATGAACGTAATTGATCCGTGGCTCTTATGTACAACATCAAAGTACTTAGAGACAAGAAGCTATTGTAAGACAGTGACTAATAACTGTATGAGGGGATTTCCATTAGCAGGCCCACAAGGAAGATGATTCTAATTTGTGAGTGTCTTGTGAAAACTTAAAACTGTCATGAGAGATACAAGGAGTTTTTCATAAAACCAAACTTGTGGAAAGAAGCATAGCTTTTTATATGTATGACCCTGGGATACCCCAATTAAGGTCAGACACAGTCATAAATTACTGGGCTCTGCTAAAACCTCCTGTAAAATCCTCCCATAACACAATTTAGAATCTTCCACCTCAAATCCTCCAGGCCACTGTATTTCTTGAGAGCTCTGTGGGTAGAAATGAACAAACTGAGTGGATGTGAATAGTTTTAAAATCCGAATGGATCCAGTGGTCCTTTTCATCATTGCAGAAAATCCAATCTGATGGAAGCGTAGCAGCTCCCGACCACTATTTATAAGACTGCCATAGGTAAATTCTTGCGGGACTTACTGCAATATCTAGGCAGTGCATTTAAAACAAAGAAACAGAAAAACAGAAAGAAAAGAAAAAAATAGAAGAGAAAAATAGGGCTGTAAAGGGAGCTGATTCTGCCACCTTTGCCTTTACTTTTACTTAACACAGTTTGTGAAGAATGGCAGCAAAGATTAGGCCCCATGTAATCTTTTCAGGTGTATTTTCCGAAAATTCCCAGATGAAGTTGCATTTCAAAACTTACTCTGATTTACAAAGTTGTTTCGCTGCCAGCTTCTGTAAAATTATTCTCTTATGCTCTTAGAGACAATATTTTACCTGCACATTCACAGTTATACCCACATATGCAAGAAACCAACATACATACAGAAAAGAGACAGTTTACACGCTGAGAAGGCTCATCACAAGTTATTTTTCATTTGTCTCAAGCACTTGTACTCTAAAGAACTACATTTTCCTGAAGCACAGTGCTTCAGATGCACTTCCTGACGTGGTTCAGCCTCTTATTTTAGCCCATGCCTAAATGGAATAATTTATGTTTTAATTAGTGGTATGTTCTACTTTTGCAGAGTTTCCTTTCATGCATTTGGGAGCCCTTTGTGAAGACAGAAGGTTTATCATGGCCCTTTGGATGCATGTGACATAGCAATTTGTACAAGACATAATCTCATGCAAGAGGAATGGGATCCCTTTGTGGGAAAATCTAGGGACAAACCCTACACAGAACTGACGTCAATAGGGTTGAACACAATGTGAAGTTATAGCAAAATCTGATGTATTAGCTGTTTGGTGCCAGTGTGTTTTTTAGGCATCCACTGCTCTTTTAGTGTTGCTGATAGTGCATATCATATTGTCCTGAGAAGTTCTAACTGTTGTTACAAGAGGATTAAAGGAAAATGATCTTAAGGGACTGAGTGACTGTTTTAAATGGATAAATGTGGAAAGAATCTAATCCAAACTCCACAGAAAACTGTGGAAGTGATCCTGATGCTTTTTTCATAAGCCTGACTCTTAAATCTTAGGAATAGAAGCGGGAAATAGTGTTAGTGACTTCAGAAGCTGTTGACTTATCAGGTGAAAAGCCATGATGAAGTTTGGGCAAGACGTGATGGACTTGAAGGATTGAAGGAGTCAGTTTTTGCACTGCTTTCTCATGAGAAAGTAAGCTCAGTGTCTGTCAGAGCGCAGCCAAAAAACAGGTTTAGTAAATCTGCAAGCAAATCTGAGTCAGTAACACCGCTAGCCTTGAAGGAAGGTTTCTGCTCATGGGTGAGAGCCTAGAGGGACAATGCTGATGCCAGGGCCTAGGATAACTCAGCAGGAAAGGCCCAGCTGAAGAACCTGGCTCTTTAGCTAAGCAATGTGCTTGACTGATTTATATCAGGATGAGGATCTGGCTTTAAACAGGCAGAGAGAGAGAATTTTGAACATAAACAACATAAACATTTAAATCAGTTTGGACTTTTTGTTAGAAAAACAATACTTAAAGCATTGGATAAAGCATGTGAATCTCCTTCCTTGTACCTGTGCATGAGCTTTCTGGATAGTATCTCCAGTTATCTCCCAGGTACTGAAGCTTGCCAGCTGTGTGTTTCTGCAGCTGCTTTTTATTGAAAGACACAATAAACACCACAGTCATGTAAATCCTCTATAAAAAGATGCAGCAAAAGCTATCCCGGCACCCTGTTCGAAGTTAAACACCATCCTAACTCCCTAACCCCTCTCTAGTAGCTTGTAAACTGTGTGCAATGCCATTAGTTATCCCAAGGTGCTTTGTGATCCTCTAATGAGAGACACTATATACTAACAAAGTCCAAACAATTAAAGATAGTTACTTCTATATTTCTTATTATTTCTGAGCCATCATTTCCAATCCACCTCCATTGTTCCCTGCAAGGAACCAAAGTAATTAAGAGCAGACAGCCTGTTAAGAAATGGAAAGTGTTTGGGTTGCTTGCTATTTGTGGGTACGCACTGTTATAGAGTGGCAGTGGCCAACTGCAGCGAGGACAATTTTCTGCCGACCACAGACATTTTATCTCTGGCATTTAATAGATTCTGACTCTGAAAAAATCTGTGATTGCCCAATTTCTTTAAGTTGCACTGTCCAAAATTATGTAGCCCACAATGAATAACTCATTTTCTCTGAGTTTTCTGCTGCAGCCAACTACTTTTCTCTCCCGTCCTACCACCCCATGCCCGAGGTGCACTTAAGTACTTGCCGGAACCTTTGATCAGGAGGTAGAGATCCCTCTGTTCCAGAACTTATACAAAAGGACAGAAATCCCAACTAACTGGCATTTTTTAACCATTAATAATGTTAGGTAAGGCCTGTGTGGTCCTACACAGCAGAGAAAGCAGTCAAGTGCCTTTGGGCAGAATGAAGCCAAATTTTCAGTTGTCCTACAGGTTAAGATTTCATAATGAATCAGAGAAATAGCTCTCAACTTGGAACTTGCTTTGAAATGTTCTGTTTCTGCCTCAGACCTGGAGAAGGTCTATGTGCCTAAAGTTTGGCTTTTTTTTCTTTTTTTTTTTTTAATTATACATATTCGTTGTTACAATCAACAGCATTACTTCTACTCTCAGTTTTTTCCTAGTTATATATAGGCAGGAGTCTAGTTGCTGCAAGGACAGCTCTCCCCCTCTCAGAGCTCTCTTCCTGATGTACAGCTGGATCCAAGACAGTCTTTGGGAGACTCCTTGGAGCTGAAGTTTCCCCTGAGACACTATACCTGGATGGAGTGTGACCAAGAGAGAAAACAGCCAGGGAAGAGACTTTGTGCTGCATTGACTAGGGTGGTCTTAGCTGAGGGGAAAATCATGGCTTCAGGATCGAAAGAGATTTGCTGTGGATATCTAGAAGGCCTGAAGGGGATAGACCATCTTGAGAAAAGTATTGAGAGGGAGGACAGCTGAAGTACTGGGTATGCTGAGCCTCATAGCAGCCTTCCCACAGCCCAACTCTGCTCTGCTCACGACTGCTGCCGCATTTCAAACCTGCACCTTTTAGGCCTAGAGTCGAACAAAACTCTCTTCTAGGAAAGCCTTTAAATCATTGCTGGATATGATTTTGTTTGTGGTCTAGACAAGCGCAAGCAGGAACGCTTAGCCTGTCTCTGCATGGCTGTTTGTCTTCACGTATCTCCACACTGTGTTCAGGCAAATATAGCAAATGATGTCAAATGGGGACAGGGAACTATGGCAAACACGTAGTGCAGACACAGTCTATATTGTCTACACTAAGAACGTTTTCCATGAGGTGTCAGCTGCTGCTTTTAATTAAAAAAAAAAAAAAAAAAAAAAAAAAAAAGAAAACAGCTAAGTGGATTCCTCAGCAGCTTGACAGGAGCAGCTTCGCAGATACCCCTGCAGTTAATCGCAGGTGAACAACAATGATAATCATGACTGGCTCAGCCAACGAAGAACCTGGTGGGGCTGTTTTAGAAGTAGCTGTTGACTTTTTTTCTCTGGCAGGTTCAACGGTCGGGAATGGGTTTACACCAGTGCTCAGACGGTTCTTGTTGATTTGCACCGTTGTGGCACCATCGAACCTTCCCCGCGATAACGGTGCAAGTTCTGCTCAGCCCTGAGCTACCTGGTGCTTCAGGCCCCTGGGGCACTGCTGGAGGTGGCTCTTCCCCTCACAAGGACCTTTCTGGGGTCACTGGCAAGGCGCCCAGCCGGACCTGCCTTTGTGCTGCTTGGAGACCACTGGCTCTTTTGACCAAGCCATCAATAAGGACCTCAACAGATTTTTTTTTTTTCAGACAGTCTGGGGGGATAATGGCTTAGTCTTGGGGATATCCTGGTTTTATTAGCCTCTGTGTCAAGAATTAATATCATAACTGATACACATAACAAGTTAAAGTGTATCAGTTTCATAGTTACAATTTTTAAGTAATACTTTCTATTCATCTTTTTTTCCAAATGATCAGTTAAAACATAGGAAGATTTTGACCTGGACTGTATGATCCTGAGAGTCTTCCCCCTGCTACCATTTTTTACTTATTCTACTTCTGGACTGCTTGGTGGAGATGATGGCTCTCCTTGATGAAATGTACTAAATGAATTGTAAAAGCAGGTACTGTAATTTGTTAGGAACGGAATATGCTTCACACACCTACTGAGTGATGTGCGTGAAAATCCATGCACTGTACGTGGTACATAAGAAGGCTTTTTCTGAAAGATTTTTTTTTTTAAATGAACTGTGCATAGAATACTAAAATTAAAACCTTACTCTGGGTGGTCTTTATTTTTGGCTGAAGCCTCCTAATAGTTCCATAAATATTAATTTATGAAGAAGTCAGAACACAAGTGAATGTAGAACTGACCACTTTCTTGGTGTTCTCATGTTACTTAAACTGTATTATTATTATTTGCTTATGGAACAGTGAGAATACTGTTAAAAAATTAAATGGGACTTTTATCATTGAAAAAGTTTGTGGTTTGCTTATTTGGATCAAAAAAAAAAAATCAACTGAACACATGCAAATAACTTTAGAAATAAAGTGCAACAGTACTAGTTTTGACACCAGCCCCATTTGTTTCCTCCAAAATGTTTTGCCAATCCAGCAGCCAGATATTTCAAGAACAGCCTCACAAGGGAAGATTAAATGTGTGTGTTTTCATAAAACAATGTCATCTTGTTTTCAAAGCCCAGAAAGCTTAAAAAGGATATTAGAGCAGTCACATATAAACTGCAGTTCCCAAGGACAACTGTTTAGCTTAAGTGCCATTTAATGTTCTCCTAAATGGTTCCGCTGTTTAGTGTGCAATATATCTTCTAGATTAGACCTTTAATCCTTTACATTGTGCTTGCTGTGTCAAAGAGGGCTTCATGCCAGCTTCTTCCTATTGCTGGATCTCTTTTCTTTCTTTTTAATAGGCACATGAAGAACATCAAAGTCCTGTGTTTTGCCTCTTTGAATCCAAACAAGAAATCCTGTTAAAAGTTTTGTGAACTGAAGAGTTTAAACTGTTTTCTGTTTCCTTTTTTTTTTTTTCTGATTTAATTTTAGAGCTCTCATAAACACAAAGAAGAACAAGAAAGACAAAAAAAAACTCATAAAAATGATTATTTTTAATAAATAGGAAAAAAAACAATATAGTTTAGCTGGGCAGCTTTCACACCTCAATGCCTCCTAGTGAAGAACCCTGCCACTACAAATATTATACGCAAAGCAGAGAAGTGATCTGGTACACAATATTTACCTATAGCAGCATATGAAACTAAGCTCAATTTAGTTGATTAAGGCATGTCACTTTTTGCTGAGCTGGTAGATGAGTGGACTAACCAGAAGACTATCGTTATTGATGGGCTAGCTCTGAATTTCTTAGTCTTGGCTACGCTTGCATTTGCTCCTGAGAGGAAAATAAATTTGCCCTGTATGGCCTAAAAAGCAAAACCATCTGCTGGTGTTATGAGCAGCCTATTGTCCGAGATCAGCAGCAGGGAGGTCTGCACTTGTTCAGCTCTGCCTTCCTGCTAGGCATTGTGAAAGCCCACGGGAATCATTATCAAGGCAGGGGAATGAAGTGGCTGATCCAATAGGTAGCTAGAAAAGGCCATGCTGGTGTCTTGACCAGCAGCACAACACACCGCCCAGGGTACCCGCATCTGGGAGCGGGCTTGGGCCACTTGCTCCAGAGCCGCCGATGGGCAGCAGTCCTGCCGCGAAGGGAGGGACTCGTTTTCTGGGAAGGTTAGCTGTGGTAGCTGGCAGCTGCAGGACACGCTGTATGGAAAGCTGGACTAAGTGGGTGGTGAGGAGGAAAATATGATGGTGCAGACGGAGTTCTTCTAACCAAGCGGTTAGAAGAAATTCCACAACCTCCCTTGGCCTGATTCAGAAACTTGAACGTCTGCCTTAGGGAAAGAGAGAGTTCGCTTCCCTTCTGGTTGCAATTGCTTCATTAAGTGGAAAACAGCTATGCTCATGTACCTGATACCCAAGGTAGCTTTTTGCTGTGACTTCCATTATCTTGAACTGCTATCTATTTACTTTCATTTTTGTTGTTTCTTTGGGAGCCGTTGAGAAAAAGTAATTCATGTCACAGTCAGGTCCAAATGTACACACACCCCAAACCAGAAGTTGTTTATCCAAAATTTGCATGATCAGAATTTATTCATATTTGGCCTTGAACATTACAAAAACATGAAGCCAGATTTCAGCTGTTTGAGAAGAAATGGAGCCCAAGTAATGCTGACTAGGAAAGCAAATCAATAAAACCCTTCCTGTGAAAACAGGAACCTCCAGCTCTCCATCCCAGTTGATGTTCTGCCAGCACTGAGGAGGAATCCACTGAGTTCCCAAGTTTCTCTGTGGTCCCCTCAGATTTTTTCTTTATAGGTCTAGGAGAGAGGGAAAAAAAAAAACAAGTCATGTTCTCATGATCCCATTCACTTACCACTACTGCCAGGTTTTGCAGGGTACTGAAGACTTTCCCAAACTCCCTAGCAGACCAGTAAGGTAAGGTTTTCCAAAATTAAACCTTTCCATTCAGACTCTAGCCTCAGATTTCAATCTCCTGCCCCAACTCCCTCCACATCTCTCTTTGGTAGTCATTTTTATCACCAATGTCATGATATTTCAACAAATATTATTATGTTTCTAATAGAATCACCTGTATGTTGCTTTTGTCAATATGTTTTTGTTGTGAAAGTGTTCATGGAGGAAAGACTAACGGGAACAAGTAGTGGCTGAACTTGGTAACAGAAATAAGTTCCTTTGTTATCAACCTTCTTGTAGCCCCATGTAATTTCAGACCAAGTCTTAGGTGAGTAAATTCTGGTGATTTACTCATTGGTCTCTAGCAGGAAGTATACACAGCTCCTCTAGCAATGGGGTTTTCACAAAGTAGACCTGACAGAAACACTGAGGTGGGATAAACCACGCTCATCTCACTCCTGACAAAAGTTTTTACTTCCCTGATTTTAAGGAACTCCATGGAAGGACCCCACATTCCCTTCAGGCAATCCTTTCTTGCACTTGACTTTCTTCAGTGACCATGTTGCTCAGAAAATGTTTCTTGAATCTTTCTTACTGCAGCCTTTCTTTCTGTTCCTTGAACACATGTTTTTTTTGTCCTCTTGGCCTTGCACGCGGAGTTTAGCAATTTTCCTTCCTCTTTGCAACAACCTTTCATATCCATAAGGGCTGTTTATCGCATCTCAACTCAGCCTTCCTTGTGCTAACAGATGGAGGAAATCTTCAGTTAAAAAGGAGATGTTGTAGCTGGCTTCCTATCAGCCCACCCTTGTATTTATGGAGATAAGTAGGATTTGGAGCTCTGCTGAATTGTGACTAGCGCAACAGCCCCTTAAGGGACTTGATGAGATAAAGCAGCTCTGAAACTCTTCTAATTTATCTTTAGGGTAGAACTGAATAGCGGTCCTAATCAGAAAGGGGAACATATAGAGACAGCTGAACTGTTCCTCCTATGCCTCTGGATGCTACGCAGACAATTCATTTCTTTTATCCAAAGTAGTGATTTGATATATATTGCCCCAAAAGAGTATCCACAGTGTCCAAAGACTTCAGCTATGAGATATCAATCTGGCTGTTATATTCCACTATTTTTTTTCCTGCAGATTATTTATCTATTTCATTAAATATACTGTTGTCTCTAAATAAGGCACCCCATATTTTTAAAAGAAAAATAGTAATATAGAAATTGCCCTTCGTCTACCACTAAAGACAAAGACAAATTGAGACTACTGTCAAAAGACTTCAAACTTGACAAAAGTTAAGCTCAGTAATAGCAAATTAAAGAATGGAGTAAAATCAGTACTCACTATAGGAAAGCTGCATATTAATGAGAATACATTCATATCAGTCTTTAAACAATTAAAAAGATATTATGCAAAGATTTTGGACTGTGTTCACTAATGTATCTTGGCTTCTTCATGTAGCTCTAGTGACACAAAACAGCTACAAACCATTTTAATTGGTTGGTTAACCTCAGTTTATGACTTCTTTGTGCTGCTGCTACAGTGGAAAATAGCCAGGCTGTATCTGGTTCTCAGTCTCTTATTAATCAAAGGTATCCAATTGGCTCTCACTAAAGCATTTTATGTGCTCTGTAATACACTGTAATCGTCATCTTTGTCACTTGTATTTTGATATCTAAAATTTTTAATTCATAGTGAGCTTCAACCTTTAAAATTTTACAAACTGCTGGAAACTATCAATCTGTACCCGTGTAGGCTTTGGAGAAAGACTCGAAAAGAGAATATAACCTATATCTAAGAAAGCCTTTCAGATGGCACTGCTCATTGAAATAGCATATTTAACAGCTGTTTCAGAAGATGAGTGTAGAAAACCACCCACCAAGCATTAGCTCTTTGTGTGTACATGAAGGCATGATTGTACTGCTGCTTGAAAAGAAAAAAATCAAAGATAACATCTTCTTTACTGAATAGGCTTCCCGTCAGCTATAAAAAAATAAAACGGACAGATGCACCAGATGTAAGGATGGATCCATGTTAGTGGTAGCCCCTAACAGAAAAATGCATTCATCTGAAACACACCATTGTGTTCATGCTGAAGCCTGAAGGACTTTGGATGTCTATGCTCTCTTCCTACGCACAGCTGCAAAGATAACACTGTCTACTGTTCAAGGGCTCCATGGGGAATTCTCCATAACAGCTCTGCTCTTTCAGTTCTTATTAGGATTTACATCCCCATTTAAGTTGATGACCAGCTAGCTAGCTGGGTCAACCGCTGGCATAAATCCCATCAGCAATTATAATGTTAACTTGACAATATCATTCCAGCAGTAAGAGAGCATGTTTGGGCTTTACAACGAGTCTGGTTGGATCATTTCCTTTTCTCCTGCCATTATACTGAGTAAAGGAGCTCTCCTATTCTTACCTTCATCTGCTAAAAATTCTTGTGACAATGATAGACTTTTACGATGCACTAAAATAATAAGGACAATGATACAATACCCCCAGACTAAAAATGCCTTGAGGAAGAAATTCAGTTGCATAGGCCTTTATCCAAAACTTACTAAAATCAGTGGGAGGTTTTTCCATAAATTTTAACAGACTTTGGATCTGGCCTTGAATTATTTATTAATGACTAAACCAGGCGATGCAATTTCTTTAGTTTAGGCAAACCTTCTGAATCTGCCATTTAGAAATTTAACAGCGGAGGTACTTTCTGATTCCTTTCAGGAACCACTGTTCTTATAAATAAAGGCTCACACTTTTCTCGTCTGTAACATTTATAAAGTCATCACAGCTTTAACAGAGTGTCTCATTAAAAACAGTTTTCAGGTCACTGGAGCTATAGCAATAGATGTCCTTGGAGAACACATCTGCCAACTTGTGCTTTCCTAGGCTCCACTTTTGTGCCCGAACACATGCAGTGAGTGCTTGGAAAATACTCTCTAGACTAGTGAAGGATTCCTAACGATTTATTAAGAGGAACCACATTTTGGAGCATGCTGCTCAGGAGAGCCCAGGCACATCAGGCAAGAAAGTTTTCTGGGCTTTGAAGGCAGCATCCTGGGGTGGGGAGGGATGTACTAAGATAATAGTGAAGAATAGAGACTTCTTTGAATGTGTTAGTGGCAAGAACTCTACATAAAATCCCCATAAAAGAGGGATTTTAATAGGCATAGACTTGACAGTTACCTCTTATTTAGGAAAGCCTCGTTTTCCCCAAGCTTCTGATGGAAATGCCTACAGGTTTTGAACTTGAGAAGGGCAGATTTTAGCATTTCCTTGGCCTCCTCCTATGTGAGAAACAGAAGTTAATTTCACATGAAGACTGAGGACCTGATTTCCCCAGCAGTTGCAGTAATTTAATGAGAACTAACACTACAAGAGATGTATGCTCAACTTGGACAAAGATAGCAAAACAACTAGATTCAGCCTTTTCAATGAAAACATGCAGAATGTTTGGTATCTGAAAGTGTGTTACAGAAGAATTGCTTGTTATTAGGTACTGGTATAAATCTTTCCTCTCTGAAACATGAGAGCCTATTAAAAGTCAGCTTTAAAAACAGTTTTGATTAACTCAGTGCATCCAATAGTTTATCATATCCTACTGTTATTCTAACAAAGATTAACTAGACCATTATTTCACATATGAAGTGCTTTGAAGAGCTTTGGACTGTATCATCTGTGGAATTACAAGCTGTTACTCTGAAAGGCCATGGATGGAGAAGTCCATCAGCATGTGAAAGCTATGCATGAGCATTCTTCAGGAATAAATATATGAGCAGGAATAAAATAAGGGCTTAAATGGAAAGAAAGGGGACACAAAGACAATTCCTATCCAATCTTTAGCTATTTAATATGATTGGATTGAAACAAATCCTAAATTTTTTCCAAATTAATTAGCACTGCATGGCCTGAAATTTTTCAGCTGAGTTATTCAGGCTGAGGCAAAGTATATGCGATTGGACTACTTTGCAAAATTATACACTTAATACAGAAAAAAAAATGCCATAACTTCACAGTAGATTTTGTAAATATGCTCCCTGTCAGCATACTCTCTCTAATGAAAACAGAAGCTCCATTTTTTTCCATACTGTCCCAGGAGGAGCCAGAAATGTTTTGAGTGATGTTCCATCTGTAGGAAAAGGAACAACACTGAGGAATGTAAAGGGGTCATTACAGGAGGATATCCTCTCTATATTCTCAGCCACAATCTGTTCAGTGTCCAGATTATTTGGTCTCCTCTCTGGCTGACAAAATTTAGAAAGATAAGGCACAATGTGCAAGGCAATCGTATTTCCTAAACATCACACAAATGCAGAGTGTTCTTTATACTCCAAGGAATGAGACCATGAAGAAAGGTATTCTTTCAGAGAAACTATGACCAGTCATCTTTTAATACTAACCAGATTTTTTTTTTTTTTTCCTGGACATGAAGTCAAATCTCAACTCCAAGTATCAACTCCATGCTTGCAGGAATTCAGCTCCACATGACTACTAGGTGGAGAGTTTCTCTCACCTTTTACTGTAAGCAACTGACAGAAAAAAACAACAACAGCAAACAAACAAAAATGCCCAAATTCACTAATCTGAAAGTGCCAAAAGTTTTACAGTGAGCTCAATGAGATTCATTAATTAAATTCTCTATAGTTTGGGCGACATGTCAGATGTTGAGTTTTTTTTTTTTTTTTTTTTTTCCAGTCTGCTACTTTGAGCTGTATTTCAGAATATTCTTCCGTGGTCAAGCCCTTCTTAAAATGTTTCTAGTTATCATTGCTTGTTCTCAGGTATCTTCAGCCTTTCTATGAAATTTCTGTTATTGTCTCAGCTGGGTCATGGTAGGTCAAGAGAAGAACGCAAACAAAATACTCCTTGCCTTGATCTCTCATCTTCGTTTCCAAAGGGATGTAATAGGGTTATTCTGAGAGTTATTCATCATTCTTCTGTTGGTGTAACCACTTTATTTAGCCTATGATTTGTTGCCAGCAAAAGTATATCTGTACAACCTACAGTATTGCTTTCAGGTTGACAGTGAAAGGCAATTTCTTGTGGGAATACCAGTATGCTCTGCATAGAATATACTGACTTGGCAGACCTGAGGAAGATAAAAAGCTACCAGTCTGGTAAGATGTTAAACTAAATTACAGTGAATAGAAATGAAACTTCGATTCAAGGTCTGAGTAAGATGAATAAAGGCTTTCTTAATAGTGTAATGTCTTTTTGTTGCTTTGAGAGGAAATATCCCATAAATCAGAAAAAGGTATTTTTAGTGACCGTCCAAATACAGTTGAGGAAAGAGACAATAGAACAGAAGCCTGTTTTTCTTCTTTATATTCTGGCCATGTACATAGGATGTCTTCCATTGTGGATGTCTGTCAACAGGGCTAAACAGAAGCTCTCAATTGTAAAACATTATGGGAGGTAATGTAAAGAAAATGGCTTACACAGCTGCACACTGGTGGATCTTGGATTTTGTCTTCAGTGTTGCAGTATTATAAAACTATGAATTTTATTAAATAATTTAAAAATATTCTGCATCCTATTTGCTAATGTTCTTTGTAACTTTTATGTACCCTTGAAAATGAGTATGTAAGAGCAAACCACACACATTCCTGTTTCTGATGGTTTTAGAGCCCCACATCTGTGCAAAATACAGCTGAGAAAACATGTTAGGAAAAATCTGGCACCCAACTGACCATAACAAGTTCAAGTGTTCTGAACCAAGGCTAAATTCTTGGGCTAGGATGGGTCCAAAGACCTAATTCTATGTGCTGCTAACTTCAATTCATATATCCAGATTTCTGCTAGTAAAGCTTACCTGGAGCTTCAAATCATCCGCACTCGGTAACATAACTAGAGTTAATAAAACTCCACAGCTGTTCTTCCCCCTGTATGTCCATACTTGCATGTTCTGTGCACGCATGCACACATGCGCCGATATGTGCAGCTAACTAGAACATCTGAAAAGGAGAAAGGAATACTTTATCTACATTTTTTATTTACATTATTATGGGAAGAATGCCTTTTATGTGCTATGTGTAGCACACATGAGTTGGTGATGAACTTCTCTTGCCCTCCCACCTCCATGGTTCCTAGCCCTGTTGACCATGCACAGAGGAAAACCTGATCCAACTAATAAAAAAGTCACAGAGCTTTTCCACGGAGGAGTTCTGGCTCTACTGGACAAACTGCTCCCAGGGATGTCAGCATTTGCAGAGCCTTCTCATATGCTCAAAATATGAACTCACACCATTTCAGAAAGCGTTTTTGTTAGCAATGGAATTTCTATATAGAAATAAGTAGTTTTACTTGCTAGGCTTGTTACATCTGGCATAAATTGGCCCCAGTGAACCCTGTTTTTAAAAAACAAAGCATTTGAATTGAGGTTCCAGATTATATTTGTTACTGATCTTTGCAAGCCTAATCCATTCTTATGAACAACGCCTCTGTGGTGTTTTCTTCCCCAAAGGATATATTATGGGTACAGCCCAAGCTTTATAGTGCTTAATCTGAACCAGAAGTCTGAGTTGATTATTTTAAAAGACATGCTGTTTCTTAAAAGTGATTTTCTTCCTGTCTTCATGCTGCGCTGATAAGAAGTTATAAGTGGACCTCTTTAATGTTTCAAGCTGGAGTGATACAGTGGGAGGCAGTGTGTGTGTCTGGTGGCTACCCCCAGACACCCCCATGGTTAAGCCATCCCATGTAGAAAGAGTAAAGGCTGTGAAAAGACAAACAAACAAAACTTTTACTTTGCAACATATACAACAGTTTTTAATTTCTGGAAACAAGATGCTCAGGCTAATTATGTATGGTTTATAAAGGTGCTAAATAAGGACAGAAGGAAAGACTTTACTCTCTTTCAGCACAAGACCTGGGGTTTGTTGACAAGGACAGCAAGCCCAAAGTTCAGGGAGAACAGGGGTCAAGAGATGTACACACCACCTTTCCAAAGGACAGAGCAAGAGACCATCTCTCCCAGCATGCCAGTGTAGCCTTGGTCAAATCGCCTTGCATTTTCATCTTCTGAATGGCCTCCACAAGCAGTGCTGCAGAAGACCCAGGTCAGAGCAATAATGTCTCGAGGGACCCAGGGGCCTGCATGCTCCCACGTGCATTTCCATTTACGGGGCTGGTTCACTCACTTGGGCTATTGCAACCTCTCTATAGCTGCAGCCATAATTAGTCACCTGTAAAAGTGACACTGGGTTGCTGGCTTGTAATAAATAACGTGATAGCTAATATCAAGACAGATCTGCAGTTAATGGTAGATGTGAGATGACAAACTCCACTGGCGAGGGTTTTGGCTTTGAGGCACATTCCTTGCTAATTCCAAGGCCCCATTGACCAACATGTGTTTGTGTTGCTATCAGTCCTGCATATTGACCTCCCTCTAATCAGGTCTCTCTGTTAGACAAATATATGTACTATGAAACCTAATTAGATGTTTTTACTGTTTAAATACATTTTTCAGTTAAGATGTGCCCCATGTTCAACATACAACATTAGCAAGCAATAAAAATGTCTTTACGGTGATAAAAACATTGTTTCACACAGCACTCTCATTTTTTAACCAGCAAAAGCAGACAGAGAAATCTTTGCAAACACAGGATTGCCAGGCTCCCTCCATTGTCAGCAATTAATTTTAACCAGTTTCATAAATAAGGTAAGCGGGGAGGTACTAACATAATTTCTCATCTGTTTTTGGAAAAATTATTGACTCTTAAATAAATAATCAAACATATTTCTATTATTAATCCAATAATATACATAAGCGATATGTTTATAGATGAGAGGCAATTTGTTTAAATCTTGGTATCCAACAGCTTTATAGTCTGACATTCAGAAATGGCTCCTATGCCTGTTGATTTATCTTGAATCTTAGAAATTAATGAACTGGACTGAAATGGAAATCGCAATATCAAAATCACGTATGTACCTTGTCCATATTCCTCACCACAGGCGAGGATCCCTTGTGATACCCTTAGTGAACCATTAACAACGTTAAATGCCCATTAATATATATTCATGGGAATTAGATGTGAGAATACAATGCATTAGTAAGCAGAGTCTCAAATTCATCCTTGAGCAAGTTAATTTAAACAGCTTCCTGAGGATTTTCTTTCATCCTACTTTTTTACTCCATTTTACTGCTAATAGCTCCAAATTACAAACTGGTAACACATCTTTACTTCTTGTGTCTAACCAGTTGGAGACAGGGATTAGGACAATCAGAGAAAGTTAATAGAGTCTGATCCATCCAGAGTTACACATTTTCCTTTACTTCTCCTAATATCATTTTCTTTCTAGTCCCCGGGGTATATAAAAGTAAATTTTACAAGAAAAAGAGAATAAAAAGCTAGCACCACCCTTGACAATCTCAGACCAAATGCTCAATGGTTAGCCAGCTTTAAGCACATTAACACTGCCAGATGAGAGCTTTGTGGTGTCTGTAGAACACGTCCTTGGTATCTTAGGAAAATGCTGTCCGGTTACTTCAGAAACAGAAGCCAACAGAAAACACTGAATGGAGGTGACCAAGAAAAGTGACAGTGTTAAATGATTTTGTCATAGCTGGCAGTGAACCAGATGAAATTATCCAGGCCTTAGATAGCTGAGATTGAATATGTTCTCAAGCAACTTGCAAAGCAAGAGGAAATTCCAGTAAATCATTTACTTAATGAAATCAATGTGCAGCAGATCTTTTTTTTCTCTCCTACAAAGTTAATATTAGTGTTCTGTTATCACCATCTTTTTCCTGTTTGTTAAGTTATCGTGTGAGATGCCAATGGGGTCTGGCACTGTTCAGGGCCTGATATTACTCATAACTCAACAGTGTGAATGGGGAGCAACTGCTGGACCCAGTAACTTCATTTTGGGGAACACTTCTCTGCTGAAAAATGTAAAATCTATGGACTTGTGACTCATGTATCTACCTTATTTCTGTCAGCTTCCCGGATCAGGAGAGTAGGAGTCGGGATTTTCAGAGCCTTCTCATACCCGATTTGATCCCAGTTCTCCCACCGAAGAGTTTTGAGGGAAGAGTCTTGGCCTGCAAGGGATCTGGGGAGCCGATCCTTTTCCTTTTGATGTTTGTGTTTGGAAATTAAATATTACAGATTTCTATTCTATGAAATAGTTCTGAGATTTTTGCCTATCATTGACATTTTTTAGGAACATTTTCTCAAATCCAGAGATTTTTCATGTGTGAAAAATTTTGACTCCCGCCCACTCCAGCAACTGCACTGAAGCCAGTGGAATTATAGGTCCCTCGCCCAGTTAAAGCTGCTCCATATTTGTGGACAAATTCAAACCTTGTGTTAGCAAGAGCAGTTTCAACCACATTTACAGAGGTTTCAGAGTCTCAGATTCCAGTCAGTATTTGAAAATGTCCAGCGGGAAGAGGAGAGAAACCCTATTAACGCCACAGGTGAGGGAAAGGAGGTAATGTGAGCTTGTATGTTGTTAGACACCAGAGAGTCCACATGGAAGAGAGCCCAGATACATGCTCCAGCCACCTGAAAACTTCAGCTAGAGGACAAAGGTCTGTAAAACTTAACAGAAGAATTTGCAGGAAACTGGTCTTCTTTGGTCCCAGCACTCTCAGAGCTACCTGTTTATAGGCTCAGTTTTCAGTGCAGGCCTTCAATAGCAACAGCCAAAACAATACTGTACAGTCAAGGACGTTGGAGGACCCCGAATCCCTCCACACAGCACTTTTGGCAGCATTGTCCTTTGTCACATTAGTCCACTGTCCATTATAATGCTTTGGAAATCAAGTTATAAAGATGAAAACCTACATGATTTAAAAGGAACTTTAAGCCATCCATGTGCTTAACAACTGCCTCCCACACAGGTTCCTGTGGCCCTCTTCGGGATAGTTTCTATTTGATTAGTCTCAAGAGCCACCTAGAATTATCCGTCAGCCAGGCTGAGAGGGAAAAGGATAGGCTGACAGTGGAAAACAACTGACATTTGTTGGGTTTAAGAACAGCTTCTTGCACAATTTGGAGCAACTGCTGCTGAGATGTGGTTGCAGTTACTCTTGCCCTGGCCTCATCAGGCTTCCTCTGTGCGGCGTTCGATGGCGGCACTGCCAGTGGAATGGTGCCGCGTTTGCAGATGTCTATGCGCGTTTCTGCACAGCAGCTAGAGTGAAGAAACAGGGCCACCTCTGAGTAACATTATTGCCCCGCAGATGTTTTACGCTGGTGAGAAGAGGTGGCCCTGCCGTGGGAAGCAGCAGTGCCAGTGCACGTCAAGAGAAGCGAGGAGGTGGCATAGGGATGGCTGGGGAGAGATGGGGAAGCGTGGCAGGCCCGCTCTTCTGCCTTCGAGAGCTTGTGGAACTGCAGGCTAGTGACACTTACAGACTCCTTACTGCTTTCAGCTGAGGGCAGAAAAGTCATGTGCCTGGCTACAACACAAAATGTAGAGGAGTAAGTTAATAAATAAGCAAAATGTACTGCCTGAGAAGGTTCTTTGGGTCTTTGTTTCCATTTTCTTATCCTTTGGGTGTTTCTGTGGTCTGCCTCCTCCTCTAAAGCTTCTCTAAAATGTAACAAAGTGAAAGCATTTGGACACTTTTTTTTCTGCTCAGTGTAATCCAGGTTGACTCTATAAATCCAAATATTTTAAAAAGATGAAGCTACCTAAAATACACGTTTTAAAATAACAATGTAAAAATTAATACAGTGTGTGAAGAAAGAGAGGGTTGTGTTTCAGACAAATACTTCATGTAACAAAATCAAACCTTTGGAATTAGGTACATCTTCAGGTGAACTTTTGGTACTGTTGGTCCGTCAAAGATAGTAGGACAACTGCTGGGATGGAATTTAAGGAACAGGTAGTTATTTGCACATAAAAAAAAATCCTTTCCTTAATGAGAAACTATTTAGGAAACAAGTACAGAGAAGGCAGAAGAGAGGAAGAAATACAGTATCCCGAAAGCTAAAAATCTTGTTGGTATTCTTCCTGCAATTTTTGTGGCTAAGACACTGAATGGATTCCATAAGTGAGATTTTGTCAGCATGCCAAATCTATATGGTCTTCTATCTTTTAAAAAATGCCTTTGATTTTCACAGACTCCATCCCAGCTTGGGACTTTTGTTGAAAAAAAAGCATATCCTGCTGCTACAGGAAATATTTTTCTTGACACCACTGTATTTATTTTAATCATATTTTAAAAAGAATCTTATAGAAATCCCAACAGAACTCTTAGGCATAACCAAAAAGAGTTCATTTTGCCTATTTACAGGAGAAAAGCTCACAGGATTAACACATTTGGAAATGATGTGAAAATGTAAAACGGATTTAAGATTTTTAAAGAAGTCCAAGTATTGAATGCAGTAGGATATGAAACTGTTAGCTTTATTCACATTTAGAGGACGACCATATGCCAGAATGAATACTGGGATTGGTTTATTTTATACTGGATTACACAGAGAACTTCATTTTCTAGCAGAGAAACTCATTATTAGCACTATATAAGGCAATCCCAGCAAGTCTGAGAATTGGAACCACACACTGACAACATTCAGGTCTGAGTTGTTTAATATTTTTTGCTTCTTATTTGGGCCAATTCAAATCCAGACATCCCTTTTCTGCAGATGTAAACTTTCTAGCTGAGATCTGCAGTGAATTGTTTGGGTTCCTTTTAATATATCATCCCTATTGGGTTTCTTACAAGTCATCCACAAAAAAAAAAACAAGTTCACTGTTATTAATAAAGAGCTTTTGAGAAAGTATTACCAGGCAGCCATCATTACTTGAAGTGTGCTGGACTACTGAAGTATGGGGCCGCAGTAATTGAAGGCTGGTGTAGAAAAACCACAGCAGTCATCAGCGAGCCCAGTACTTTGTGGGGAATGCTCTTAAATCAATGATGAAACTAGATGTTAAATCTCAAGAAGCAAACTAGATTGTTGGGATTTTCAGTGGTGATATATGACCCATTTTAAGCCCTGTGTATTTTGATCAAAAGTGAAGCATTCAGTGAAGGCAAAATGCAGGTAAATCCTTCTCTTTACCAGGTCCAATGTCAGTAAATCACTCATAATGAACCCTCATGGCACTTTTAGGAATCTACCAGCAGGAATGGCCATCACAAAATCATGGCAGGCACAGCTAAGACCTCTCATGGTTGACTAGTGCACGCTCCACGTCCATGCAGAGGCCACCAGCCCACTGGCCCAGCTTTCCAGTTCAAATGGGGAATAAGGGAGGAAAGAGGCACTAAGTGACCAGCCTACATTACTCCTTTGTTTACTACAGGGACAGAGGTGATGGGATGAACCTTGGTTTTTGTTATCTCTTTGCTGGGAAATCCTTGTTTTCATGGGTCAAAATCTCTCATGACAGGGCCCATTCAACTGATAATCATCAGTGCAGGCCTCAGTAAGCCATGGGGTATCTTAAAACTTAAAGGGGTGCTTAACAGTTTTTGAAAGGTTAAGCCATCAGGAAATGTTTTTGGCAAATGTCACTCAGTTCTCCAAAATTATCCAAACTGATCCTATTTCATCATATCAGATATTTAAGAAGTCCAAACAAATCATGCATCTCCTTTTCAGCATGAGGTTTAATTTCAGAAGGGAGCAATACTGTGATTCCTGATTAATTCTGATAAAACCGCCAGGAAAAAAAATAAAAAAGTTTTCTAGTGCAAACTACTTGTAACTTGCTCAGTCATTATCAGTTATAAGAATTTAAGAATTTGAAAAACTTAAGCATTGAATCATCACTGATTTTAAGTGAAATGTGGGCAGATTTATATTTAAGCTTAATGAAGTAATTCTTTCTGGATGGTGAAATGACTCCCTAATTATATTTTATGTTCTCATGGTTCTCGAGTTTTTCATTTTCCACAAATGGAATGGATTTGTAGGAGTTCGCATGACAGCTCTAAATCAGTGAGAAGTGGCCATGTCTGCCAGAGAGACTACTTAGCCCTTAGATACATCGGCTAGGTAGTACTGTATGTTTAATAGAACTAAGTGTAAAGTGATGGTTCTTTTTTCACTATTTATTGCTAAGCCAACCTGCTATAAAACATTGATCTCTCAGATACAGGAGACACATGACTCCCATGCCACTAGGTCCAGTAGGCTTAACCTGCTGAACCCAAAGTGCTAAAAGGACTTAAAATGTAATCATTAGTAGATTTTTGCAAGCAGCTGGTAAAACAAGACTTCTAGGCAGTCAGGGTATTTTAATTTATTTCTTAATCCTGCCAAATCAGCAGAAAAGTACTTTAACCTAGTTCCACTCAACAGGCAAGAGGTAGAATTCCAAAAGGACAGAGAGCAGAGCGCATCAATGCAACAAGGAAATTAAAACGCCTCTGTATTTATGGCGATGGCTCTGTGGTGCCAGTTTTTATTAATGGTCTAGAAACAAACAAACTTTCGCATTTTGGCTTAATCCTGTTGGATTTTTTTTTTTTTTTTTTAAATTCTCTAAATACCAGCAGCAATCTATTCAACCTTTCATTTAAACCCAGCACATTGTATTGAGGCAAAGGAGATTAGGGAACTTCCCCTTCTATTCTTCCCATCTGGCTCTGAGCTTGTTTGTCAGCAAGAGTCATTGCCCTGACAAGTGACTTACAAGTCACCCATTTGTAGTTGTTCACTTTTTGCTTTAAAGCAAAACAGCACGAAGGGCAGCCTTTATAACCCGATTTTCCCTTGTTTAAGCTTGACCCTGGCACCGTTTCCAGCGTAAGGGCTGAACCTTTGATGGCAAACAAAGATTGATATCTCTGGAAATCAAATTCACTAATTTTCACTTGGTTGGTACTTTCTTTCTGGATTTCGGGGATGCTAAATAAACCATGACTGCAGTTTCTTGTTAGCTTATTCCTCAATGAACAGTGACATTTCGTTAGTGACCAGGCTACAGTGACTGCTGTACAAATATATCCCATACACTTATTTTCATGATCTGATTTGGATGATATGTTTAATTGAATGCAATCTATAGACTTGATCTCTTGCCATGTAGTGCACACAGCAAATCCTGGAATAACATCCAAGGAGTGTGCTGGACTAAAAGTGAAAATCTTTGGCTTAATGTGCTGCCAAATACTTTAAAGAAGCAGGAACTCACAAAAAGAAAATCCTTTTGGGCCCCTGAGATCATGATGTGCAGCACTGGCTGACTGAGTTGATATTACCTGACTTGAAATTTGAATTAATTCTCATGTGAGTTAAATGGACTATTCATTGATTGAATGGCTTATAAAAAGAACCTAAAAGGCAAAATGCGGTGGCTTTTAAAGAAAACTTATAAAAGAAATGAGAGAGCACTGGTGAAAATTAGCATACTGAAAGCATTCATTAGAACATTGTTGCTATACTCCCACATTAAATTGCTATGAAAATCTCTAAGCTATTTGCTTTTAACCCTAAAAAAAGACGAAAGTGCATGTCATGTATTTAATGTCATCTGCTATGAAACCGTAACTCGGAGCAAAGTTTAACTGCCAAAATTTCCTGGGCAGGTACAGAATTCATGGTGCAGGTTCATGAAGTCTAACTCTTTTCACTATATATTCTGCTCAGCTGGCAAACAGTTGTTTTTTTTTTTCTCTCTCCCTCGTTGCAAATCCACAGAAATCTGGCAGCCAAGTCAGCTCTTGCCATCTCATGTGCCAGAGAAGCATACTGCTAACCAGTGTGGTTTTTCAGATGTTGCTGACAGCACATCCTAACCACAGCTGATGTTACAGAGATAGAGCTAATGGCATAATTTGGCCTGTGTTATCATCATTATCGATGATGGTGCATGAAATAAAAAGCGCTCATGGAGAGCTTGGGCAGTCGGCGGGTTGTAAAACATGCCTTTCACCTGAAAAATAAGTAAATGTAACAGGTATTTGGTGGGAAACAGTAAATATAGCTTCTGATAGAGCAATTATCAGAATTGCTCTCCCAGGTAGTATTCTCTGTAGTTACCAAAACCTACCTCGGGCTACATAAACAGCTTCATTTATGAATTCAAAGCCACAAGCCACCCAGTATTAGAAGAAAATTTTCCACGGTTGCTTTGGAAAGTATACTTATTGCAAGATTACTGGGCTGGTTATCAGGGTTACAGTCTTTACAAAAATATTTCTGGTGTTATCCAAACATAGGCTCACTATTTATCAGAACAGCTAGCTATTCAATGAGGATCAGTCATAAACAAAGCCCAGAGAAATTTGTATAATTGCATAAGTGAAAGGAAACATGGAATGCAGTAATTTCACTTCCATGAGGAATTTCTGAATTCCAAGCAAAACTGTATATTCTGAAAGTGTTATGGTTTTGATCAGTGCACACTTATAGTCCAGTGCTCTCCACAAGAAGCTGGTGGAGAACTGCTGTCCCAGGGCTTTACCCAGCCCCAGCCCCATCTCAGCCTGGCCTTGGACTGTCGTTCGCTGCCCCTTGACGCCAGCAGTGCTGGCTCTGGTCCCTATTCTGGGACAAGACTATCAATGTTTTCATGGCCACTGCAAATACTTCAGGATCAGCAGTTTTTAAATTTCTGTAATGTTTTACTCTGAGACCTGAACGTGGTTTTTAATTCATCAAGTCCCTTTTCCTGCTCCTAAGAAAGAGAATAACTGAGGAACAGGAGTCCGAGATCTTCCACAGCAACTGATGTTGAGGGACACAAGAAACAGCAGAGATTTCAAAAGTCTAATTCTGATTTTGTTACACAGAAAGGATGCAAAAATTTTAATATTATAGTAGACACTGTATTAAACTGTATACCTTAGCAATCAAAATTATCCTCATAATGGACTTATAAGAAAGCACAAAAAATGAATTTAAAATGAATGTGCAAACCTGTGTTAGCACATTATACAATCTATTTATGTTACTAGCTATGCACTGTAATATGGACAGGGCATTTTGCAATGTGGATTATAAATGGCTCACTTAGATGTGCTAGGAGTTAGCAGCAGAGAAAAAGTAGGGATTAAGTTCTGAAAAATGTAGTAATCCAGAGTTAATACTCTTTAAGACATACCTCACTGATGCTCTGAGGCCAGTACACATAATTCATTTGGAATATTTTTTTATGGGTTGGGATATTCCTGAGGGAATGAGGACCAAAATCTTTATATACAGAAGTTAAACGAGCACCTCAGCAAAACTTTAACCACCTCATTTGCAACTGGGGCTATACAGTCATAACAACCACACATGCATTTGTGTGACGGAAGATTAAATTGGAAATGTGCATCAAAAAAGTGGATTTTGATGGCAAATGAAACCTCAGGTGATGAATGTCTTAGAAAAAGAAGGATTACTTTTTTAAAAATTCCTAAGTTGTTTCTAATATCACTGCTTGAGATTTTCTGAAAGTGCAACAGAAATTTTGGCTACAAGTAAAACATGATATTTCCCCTGCCTGACAGTTTTAATCAAATATAGAGCTCAGGCTGAACCTAGGCAAGCTTGAAATGGTGTGTTGGAAGGAAAAGCTGGCTGTCTCCCATTAAAAGTCTGCAAGCTGGGTTTGTTTTTTGTTTTTGTTAAGGTTATGTGAAGACCTGGATTCTTATCTGACTCCTCACTGTGTCTGGATGACTGGGCAGCATCCCAAAAATACCTTCTCACATCTTTAGCTTTATAGGAAGTTTCATCCCTTTCTCCCACTGAGGCTGCAATATCCTAAGCACTCATTACCTGATGGCTGTGTTATTCCAGCCTCCCGTTTCTAAAGCTGAAAGTGCTGGCTCCAGATGCTATGGAAGGATGCTGTCGGCCTCATGCTTATGCCTGTCTTGGATCACTGCAATCACCTCAGGCCCTTCTTTTAGCTCCAGATTACTCCTGATGCCTGTTTAAGGCTTCTGCTCTATGCAAAGCCCTGCCACAGATGCAGATCACCAGAGCCTAGAGCAAAGCCTGTGAAACAGCCTAGGAAGGAACAAGATGGTTTTGTTTGAGGGAATCCATTGCTGGACAAATCCTTCAGCAAGCATCAAGCGAATGCAGCACCTTCAGAAAGCAAAAGGAAGCCTACCTCCTGGAGAAGGCTTTTCCCTCAGAAGCACTGCTTGCTTGAAGTTTTAAATTCTTTCAATTGCCTCTCAGAAAGGCTCTAAACGCCTGTGAAGTTGGGAACCCAAAAAAAGTGTCCTAGACCCTCCATAGAAGCAGTAGTTATTTCACTAGTGCTATTGATCTACATGCAGATAAAACGGTGAAGACAAGAACTGACAAGCTTCAGGCTATGGTCTAACCTTAGATTTCTAATGCTGGTCTGGTGCAGACTCACTTGACGGATGCAGCTGCTGATGGGCAACAACAGGCGACAACTTTGGCAACTGCAGGCATCAAGCTTAATCAGGTACCAGCTTTGGCCCCACTGCCAACATAAAAACAGTCAGGAAAACATCACAAATTTGACATTCTGGCAAATTTGACAGAAAAGTGGTTCTGTTTCCCTTCCTAATATAGTCCCAGATTTCACTACTCAGTAACACAGTGCACAAACTCAGCATTAATGATTGTGGAACTAAAACCTACCTCACCACAATGTAAATTTTTGGCATATTTTAAAAATTGCTTAGCTATTATTTTGCTGATGCCACTGCCTAGGTAATTTGCACTATATATCATGTAACAGAGGCTTTTCCATCCTTATTCTGGGTTCATACAAACATATATGTGTTTATATGTATATATGGTTCCCTGTCAACTGGGAAACATAGTTTATGTACGATCAAGAAAAGTTCCACTAAAAGGGCAGCATGTTTCTCCTCTTGCTTAAAACTTTTTGTGATCAAGTCACAGGGCTTCTTCCACCCAATGGTCTCAGTCAACAGCTAAAAACATTCACGTTTCCTTTGTCTTCAAAGAGCTTTTCATGCTGACTCCTTCGTCCCCGAAGTCTCCATGCAGTTCCCATTTGCTATTTTATCTGGCAGATGGGCGCCTTGTGCTTTAATCCCATCACTTGGAGCTGATGGTAACCTTCCTCTTTCACATGATCAGGTTTGGGCAAACACCCATCTACCAGTCTGGCCGAGTCGGTCCCCCGTACGTGCTGGGTACACCCACATCCTTAGCCACGGAGGCAGTGTTATACAGGCCTTTTCCCAAGGAAACTAGACGTTGGAGGGAAACCACTAAGGCTTGGTTTTGAAAGTCTCCTGTCCAAACCCTAAACATTTGGGAGAAAAATGCAAGAGTTTCAGAAAAAAGCTTTTGCCCTCAGACATTTGCAGAGATTTAAACAACATATCCTCCAAGTTTAAGCCTTTAAATGAAAGGGTAAAGCTGGAAAAAATACGGTAATATAGTTCCTTCTTGATTTGTATTTATCAGGAACATCACGGGACATCTCTTAAGATTGCCTGTCGCCTAGTAGTTGATGCAATTGCCATATAACCCTTTCCTTGACACCCCTTCTGAGGCACTGTGACACTGAGGCAAGGTCCTGTATTAACCAAGCATGTGGAGTCTGTAGTTAAAAGGAGTTCCAGGATGATGGTTATTTTTATCATTATTAAATTGCTTATGGTAGCAGGGTTATGTAGTTGACTGACATAGGTTTTGTAGATATACCAGAAAATGCATAGAAACGAGCAGCACTCTGTTCAGGCTGCCAGAGCCAGCCTGATGTCAGATACTCAAATCCTGAACAAACATCAAAAAGAAATCTGCAAATTTGTGCCAGAAAAAAAAAAAAAAAAAAAAAAGGTGTATAAAAACAGGAAATGTCTGTGGAAAACACAGACATATGGGAACTCAAGTTCTGCCATAATCTTCCAGTAAAGGTAGTCTGGGTCACTTTCTTGTAGGGTGGGGCTTTATCAATTTATTAAAAGTATTTAATGATGTGTGAAATTTGGACTTGTCCCATCAACTCCTTCCCACCTGAAAAGCCACTCATGGAACAGGCTCTCCCTGTACAAGTTATAACAAAAAGATCTCTAATACAAGACAGAGTAGGGTTCATTTATTTATACCTGTGAAGGCTTGATCCATAGATGTTGTGTAAATACACATGCACACATAATTGAAAATTGCTATAGGTTTCTTTAAAATGAATAAAGCCAAAAGATATATATGGTTTGTGCATCATTTCACATTGCTTTTTAAAAATATCTAGATTATGGGGTTCAGAAGATTCACTGAAACATATACCATAGTGGTTTAACTTTTGAGATCTAAATCATTATTTTAATGCAGTATTTTTATCAGCTCTGAGAGTAGCTTAACAAAGAGGCTGGCTGAAGATACAACTCTCATTCATCTTCCAAAATATTGAAATAAATTGAAAATTTGACAGAGAGGACTGCAAAAAAGTTCATCTTGCGTTATTTTCAGCCAAGAGTTTAATAATTTTTTTGCCTTAGCTTCTAATCAATACTCCTTGATTTAAGGAGGAAAGATAGACTTTATACAATACCTCTTGCAGATAGAACAGGAGACAAGAGGGAAAGGCAAAGAGCAAAACTTAGTTTATTGATCTCAATCAGGATTTTTTTTACACCTGTGTTTGTGTTTCTAGCATTTATTATTCTCACAGGTTCTTATTTATTCCTCTGCAGAAAGAGTCCAGAACCCTTCAAGAAGTAATTCAAAATGGCAAAAGCAACATTTTTCTTTACCTCTACCTGGCAAATTTTCAGAGAGATACATTTACTGGATGGAAACTTCCTGCCTGGGCTTGCCATCCATTCGTATGAGTAATGAGCAATTCATCCATCATTATGGTTAGTAAATTTTCCATTTCATCCTCTTCCCTGTTAAAGTGCATGATTTAATTCACAGCACATAAACATTTATGCAGAAATCTTGTAAAAGCTGAACCGTGCCCAGTATTATGGTCCTGTTTGAGACAAATACAGACAGGTGGGGAAAATCACTTTAAAACAAACTCATGTCCAGTGTTTGTCCACACTATCTAATCTCTGTATTCTGTCTCTGTGCCTAATTTACATTTTGTTTTCTCTTTTCCCCCTCCCCACATGCAGGTTTCAAGCACTGGCTCTGCTTGGACCTAGCACTGCTCCATGTTTTACAAAAATTTGTTCCTGGGACAAATTTGAGGTCTGGGAGAGGTTCGTTTTTTCTGTTAGGTTTAACAATATAGACCCCAGGGTCTCCCACCTGTCCTTCCCTACCCTGCTCCAGCCTCCTTCCTGAGCCGGACCACATCACTCTGGTGACACCTGGGCTGTGAGACCCCCATTGGGGTGCACGAGTCCACAGCCAGGAGAATCAAGGATCAAAACAGCCACAGCAATGCATCTCACCTTACTTAAACTCTGCCAGCAAGTTCTCTCACAGGAAGGACAGGTCTGGGAGAAGAAGAGGTGGCCCAGGACATCTGAACATCCAGTGCAGAACCTACCATCTCTCTGTGGGAAGCTGCATGGCGTGTTTCTAGTAGCCTCTTTTTAACGAGGTCTTCGAGCTTCCTGTTGCTCCTGGGAGTTGAGGCTGTGGTGTCTTCACTGCAGGATGAGTCAAAGACAAGCCAGATGGCTTGTTTGGTTGGGAGGCCCTGGGTGGCCATACTCCACAGGACAGCGTGCAACCAGGCCTTAACCCTTTCTCTCCTGGAAGGGTAACAAGTTTTACAGTTTGGAAGAGTGGTGCCCTTCTGGCACCTTTGAGATATGGCAGGAAATCCCTGTTAGTTTGTGGGAGTTTTCAGGCATGTTTTCAGTCTTTTCTTAACCTCCTCAAAGGTTGGTGACCTTGTTCCAAAGACAGTGTAATTAGGGGAGAGGGTTAGCCTGATCCTACAGTTCCAGTATCTGAGGAGCTTTTCACGGACTTTCAACTACTGTGTCTAATACTAGCCCTGGGCTAAATATGTGTCAGTAGACCCTAATGTGCCCTCTGCCAACCCTTAAGAAATCAACCTTCTCTTCCATAAAGAAATCTAATTTCTTCACTCATTCCCCAAAGCCTAACCACAAACCTCACAGCTTACTTGGTACAGGAAGAGGGTGATGGCAGAAGGAACCCTGCACGGCAGGCACAGCCGTGAGGCACACCAAAGCAATACTTTCTCAAGGAATCCTTAATGAACCAAGAATGCCTTAAATCCTCCTCCTCCATCATCTCTCTGTTCTCAAAACTGAGATTATTAATAAATCACACTTACATTCTCACTTCTTCAAGCTCCTCTTCAGAGAGAAACCATAGCCAGGTCTCTTTCTCCTTCCTCCTGGGTGGGCAAGTAGTGCAATGCTAGAGCATTAGCACATCAACTGCTGGGCTAAGAAGCTTGACCCAACACCCTGTGCCAGTGAATTATTTTCCCCAACAAACAGCTTAAGGCTGAAGGACTTAAACACTTAATTGGTGTATTTTCTTCAAGGCTTTAAAGGCTTGGAAAGGTGAGATTTGTACTAATCAGCGATATAGTTGGGAAACGGCTCCCGCTGTGCGTCGCCAGCAGCCTCCACCTACAAGCATTTACTGAGCTCAAGGGACTTTTGTTATCTGTGAATGCATTAAAAACTCCTCTGAGGGAAACTGTGCAAAAATTGGGTTTCAATCATCCTTCGTAATTTGCATTCACTGAGACACGTGACTGCACAGACCTGTTAAGGTGCATGAGGTAAAATGCTACAGCTCTCTTTTGTGGTCATGATGGCGTGGCTCCTTGTTAAGCTGGAAGACAGAACGGATTCCCTCAATCTTTTGGCTATTTCTGTAGGAATTACCTCAGGTCTTTTCTACCGTCAGACATTGAGAACTTCGGGAGCAGAATTGTCATCTTCCCAGCAAAGTTATGTCTATGAAACTAACAAAAAAGCAAAACATATCCCCATATCCAAGATGGAACATTTTACAAGAAATTTGAGGAATGAAATTATCATTCATTTTTAGCATCACTGTAAAACAACTTCACAGAGCATTTGTTTTCTATTTTTATACTGACATTGTGCAGTCCTTATCTCTCTGACTTGTAAAACAGTGACTTCTATAATATTCCATACATTTTGCTGGCATTTTACTTTCTCTGCACAAAGATTTGTGAATAAATTACTTTCCTTCCATTGTTGCTGATTTGCTTGCTCTATCTTTCCAGAAATCCTCTAAGTCCACTCTTCATTCAGTTCCCGTTAGCTGGAAGGAGTTTGCACATAAGGAAGGATTTGCAGCACGGACACATGGTTCCTGCTATTCTGTTTTTCCAAGGCAAAGTATTTTTCTCCTTCACTCAGCCCAAATGATCTTTTTATGGAGAAGGACAATAAAACTAAGAGAAGATTTATTGTACCCATCAAAGAGAAGAGACTCTCACTTGAAGAAAACTGTATCCAGCCATAAACTGACAACTATTTTACACAGAGTGAAAGATACTGTTCACACATGGCACACCCTTATAGTCACACTGCCTCACACACATGTAGAATTAAAACTGATACAGACTCTAAGCACCAGGACTATTTGGAAAGAGTTCTTCAAATACTTGTTATCATTCAATAAATTCAATCGAATTTCATTTTCTTAAATATTTAAGTATAGCAGAGGGAAGCAGAAGTTAAAAATGCTCAAAAAATCATGTTTAGGGATCTAGTGCCAAAAAAAATGTAAGGGTACAAATATAAATAGTATTCCATTTTTATTTTATTTTGTTTTTAATTCCCTTATATTCTATTTTTTCTTTCCTCTGCAAAATATATGTGAGAAATTGCAATATTATACCAAAAATATCCACCCATTTTCTCCCCTTACCTGCACTGTGTAGCAGTTTTATTTGTTTATTTATTTTTAGTTCTATAGGCTTCAGACAAGTTTTTGGTTCTGGCACTGCATGGAAGATTTGTGCAATAATATGACCTTCACCCACAACGTGAAGAAGAATAAGATGACCTTCACCCACAAGAGAGGAAACTCTGGCAAAGGTAACATTTGCTAAGCTTCTTTTTCATCCCACGTTTGCACTAGAATCATCCGTGACTTTGCAGTGCCTTTCACAAACTTGCAAATGTCAAGAAACTTCAAATGAAAACAGACTCATTTCTCAAAATGTATTTAACAACTTAATTAACTTTGCACGCTGGCATTGGTATGTCAAGATTGTCAATTATCAGGTAGCTCAAAGATCAATTAAAAGATCATTTTTTTCCCTGTGTATATGGTGAGGTACTTTTTTACACCAGCAAATACCAATTTACACTCATTAAGGCCTGTGAATAAGCCTGCTGACACACTGGGGGGCCCATTCAAACACTCCCTTCACAAATACAGTAGGTGTGCTGTTTACCCCCAAGTAAGTGTGCTGAATAAGTCCTTTGGCAAATAAAAGCATTCTTGCTGACCCGAGTTATCAGGAGGTGCACGAGGTGGAGTCTGCTGCAGTGGCCCACTATGCTTTCACATTGCCCTAAAGAAAAAAAAAAGTAGCAAACATGTCTAAGGGCTGGGAGTAAGTCTCCCTTTGCCATGAGGTTGCAAGATTACATTCTCACATGGGTAACTCGCTACGATAGCTCTTTGTGTGTCTCTTTGCAGGGGTTGTTCTCATGGCATTTTATGCAGAAGTAGAGCATCTTTTCGTGATGACTGTTTCGTGTTTCAGCAACATTGGTGCTTGTTTCTGTCCCAAGGTGTAGCAGTGCCAATAAAATAAATAAATTTATCCTTTAGGGCCCTCCATGACTTATACTTTTTTGTGTGTGTTTATACTTGTGTTTATACTTCTGTGTTTGTACTTGTGTTTTCAAAGAGCAAGCATGGATATCGGCGGTAATATTCTGGTGGTTCCTATTTTTTGGACTTGGCAGTGGACGCTTATACAGTGTGCTGTCTAGCTGAGGATTTCACTTGGCTTATATCATAGGCTGCCAACACATCCCTGACTGCCAGTTTGTTGCACTTTGTCAAGTCCCACATCCTCTGGAGTTCTCACACGTCCTACTTACACCTTAAGCTGCTAATCTAGATCAAAGCTCAAACATGACAACAAGGGATGTTTGGGAGCCAGGAGAAAGAAACCACAAAAAGGATTTTGCCAGCATTGCACGTGGCACCCCCTTTCCTGCAGACACTATGAATTTTGTGTAACCAGCTAAAGCTGGACAAGATGGTCAGTTTGTAACCCACACAGCTTCTACGTATATCTATTTAAAAATGTATAGACAAACACATACGCATGTATACATGGATATATTAATGTATATGCATGTTCACCTACCTGCATATATGCAAAATGTGCAGACATAAGAGAAACCTAAGCTGAGGTGATAAGCTTTGATAAAATAAAATCTATACTATATTGGCCTCTGTTATGAATGTGCAAAAAATTATGTGATGGTCCTTCCAGATGGATGAGGCAACTTCTATATAGCACAGCAATAAGGGCTGTGGAATATTTTTCACACAAGCAGTGGAAAAATATTTGTAATTGTTTCTTTCTGTAAAACCTTCAATATCAAGAATCTAACTAACTGTCAGATCAGAAGAAAATACAAAAATTTGTAACAATCATCTAGAACGGATTTTATTATACATTAAAAGGTGAGAACCTAAATGCTAGCTATTATAGTCTTTTTGTGAAGTTAGATTTGAGTTTTATGTGCTTTGCCGGACACCCGACAAAGTTGCACAGAGCTGCGGAATGCCAGACTATTGTAACACTGGCAATATAACACAAGTCTTATGTCCATAATAATTCCTTGATTTAATTGTTAATCTGGTTATTTGGCATTTTTGCTGTCGGAATATATTGTTTTGGCTAAGAGGTCTATAAGGAAAAAGAAGAACAGTTCAAGAGAGGCCTCTTGCGGGGTGCCAAGAAAAGTCAGACTTCACAAATCATTGACGGAGAGAGCACAGCTTTAGGAAGCCAATACGCTTCTGTACAGACTCTAAAAATAGTTTTTTTTTTCTTTTCTGAATTCTTTGTTCCTATTGATAAAAGAAGAAGCTATGCGAGTGTACTAGGCTGTCTGCTCTTTGTAAACCATTAGCCAAATCCTTCAAAAGGACAGACCTGTAAGTCTTCAAGCTGTTTGGATTCACGTGGTAGACACAGAAGATACACAAGGCAGCGTAGCCTTTTGCCTTGCCTAGGATGGCAGATCATATCCTTCCACGTAATCAAGTAGATCAGAAAGAGTTCCTCTCATGACAAAGATATGTTCGGATATTTTAAAAGGATTGGAGTGTTTCTTTTTGGAGTTTTGCTTGTTTTTGTTAAAGGACTGCACAGCTACATCCACACTTTTCTCAAAAGCCGTCTTGGAAGCAGCTATAAAGAAAGCGTGTTTCCTATTCTACCTGTACCATCCACAGAGCTGCCTCCCCTGCAACTCCTACCAGCCCCTCTGCAGATGGTTCATGCCCCTGAATGTCCTTTGGGACATTCCCTGCAGAAAGGACATGGACCACAGTAAAATTTCTGTGTCTGCAGCTTTTGTTACCTTTACAAATGGAGGGAAAATGCGTTTAATATTTAACCTCTCCTTCATGTTAAAAAGCAAGGTTGCTGTGGCAATGTAAGAAGGGAGACTTACTGGACACAGAGCTGGTTTTAAAGAAAAGCAACCAGGCAGTTCTCCACAATAATTTTCCTCTATGGGAGAGGAATACAAGTCACCCAGTGTGCAGATGGGAGGAGCTCACCTGAGCTGAATTTAGGCTTTCCCCTTCATTAACAGGCCATAACAATTTGTGCAAGTTTCTGTTCAGCACTAGGGGAAAAAGCTTTCTTCTTTGACACAAAAAGTGAGAATAAATATGCATTTCTAACTGTATAAGCAAAGAAAAAGTTTAAAACAAAAATGTTAATAGTATACAAGGGCCAAGATAATACAATGCTGGGTGTGCTGTGGAAATCTAGTCAGATCAGACATTGGATATACAGTATTTGTTTTCTGAGTCTCTGCCCAGAGACACAGGGTTTTCTTGCAGCTAATAAATAAAGGTCCTGAGAAGAGAGAGCTCTCAACCAACCACATTTTATTCAGAGAAAATGCAATTATTTAAAAGGGTTTTTCTATTTTGTATTCTTCAAGCAATCCAACCCAATCCTTTAAAGTGACACTTCAATAAAATATTCTCAAAAGGGATAACATATTTTAAATCTCTTTTTATCCTGTAAAACAAAGTGTTCTGCCCATCACTGTGGGAGACACACACATCGCCTGTCTCTGTCTGACAGTCACATGTCACACAAGGATGAGATGGTCTTCTGGAAAAAATGTAAACCCTCATACTGTAATAGATCTAGTTTACACACCCTTGACTGGTTTCATCTAGCAAGTGAATTAAGCAGCTGATGTAGAGGGAGTCATATAAATTTTGCATTCTTACACTCCAATGATGAATTGGAAGAGTCCAAGTCTCTATTTTGCCTTCAGAATTAAGTGGGTGGTATAATTTCCCTGAAGATACTCATAAGATACTCATTCCCCTTGTTTTTTTTTTTTTTTTTTTTTTTTTCTTTGCATACTGAAAAATCCAGATGTCCATTAGTCTAACCACTGACACCACTGGTTGCAACAGAAACGAGTCAATGTAGCACAGAGATGAAGTCATCTATGTGGACCAGTATTGTAGATTGACCCCAAAGGGAGGGCTTTCTGCTCTATAGATGGTTTTAAAGATTTTATTTCCTATTACTGAAAATCACAGGTGAAAGGTGTTTTCTAATATATTTCTACAGATAGAGTTAAGCCTGATTACGAGTATTTAATTCATTATCAAACATATAAGCTATGTACTTCTTAGCATATTTTACCGTAATTATAGACCACTGAAATTATTCATTTAAACTGCTATTAAGATTAAAAGGTGCTATCTCAATGACATGAAAAATTTGCTACACTTTCAATCAATTTACCCAATAAGACCAGGTACATATAAAGATATCTGAGGATAATTGCAGCAGACAGCAACTTCTTGAAAGGAAATATTGCTTTAGAAGAAAGACATTAGGAATTGCTGTTATTTGAAATACAGGCATAAACCCCATAAAACCTGGGTTGCATAGAATGTATCAGGTTTACATGACTCTAGGTTTTATTTCAGGCAAGTATTGAATTAGGGTGACCTCATGATAAAGGAGTGATGAGGACTCAGGCATTCAGCATCTAACGGGGTGCTCATGTGCTTCCCTTGCGTATGGGCTTTGTAAGAACTCCTGAGCCTCTGTGTTTGAGAAGTATAATAGTATACTAATTCAAAGCTGAATCTGGGAGTAAATAACTGCTGGTGTTGTTTATTTTTTCCTCTCTGATTTTTGGTTGAAACTGTAAATGCCTTGCAAAAGAGCTCAGCTCTAATATTTCATTCTATTGAACAAAACCCAAATTAACACAGTGAAGGAATATGCTGAAAGGTTTGGTAAGAAGTGTTCTTTTAAACACATTGAGAATGATTTCCTGAAATGGGCCTTTACTTATATGAACACAAATGGTGATAAGAAAGGTTTACTTGATGTAACTCTGAGTTAAAGTGCAGAATATTTCCTAAAGACAGAAGATTCGACCACCACTGTACCTACCCCTACACTCAATTTTGTACATTCCTTTTACTTTAATTCAAAGAAAAAAAGGAGTTCCTTCTATCTGATATTAAAGCAGGCTGTTAGCAGAGCTGTTTTGCTTCAGCTTGCTTCTCCTCCAGCTTGTGCATTAATCTCTAGCTTTTTGAGATGTGCTGTCTTTTTTTGTTCTCATAGTAATAATCCTTTGATTCTCTGTCCTTCCTCTGTAGTATTCAGACAAGGGCTGGTGTGAGCTAACACCCGAGTGGTGTTCATCGCATTGAATGGTACTAAAAGCAGTACCGCTTCCTTTTAGGAAGGAGAGGTCAACGGGAAGATCCCTTGAGCAAGGGGACCGAGTCTTACCCCTGGAGCTGCCAACTGCTTTCACATAATTGCATTTTACAATATCGCCATCTAGACCTTTCCTCTTGGGCCTGCTAAGCTGTTCACACCTTCTCAAGGTGGAATGTTTTTTCTACTGCCTTACAGAAAGCTGATGATTTTTCACTGTTTAATGGCACTGCCAAAACAAAAATCAATTGCCACATAGTGCTAGACTGCGCCTGTAAGCCAATGCAGTTCCATATTCAATTTCAACATTCTGCTTAGAGACATTTCTTTATAAAAACCTGTTGAATATATAATACACTGAGTTTTTTTTTTTTTCATAATGGGTGTTTTCTATCTATCCTCATGCTCCTGAAAGACAGAGAAATTTGCAGCAAAGGACAGAGAAAATGCTCAGCAACAAATTGCTTTAGATCCAGATATCTTAAACTACCTATTTACTCACAAAATCATTTGTGCAAAACATTAGTCGTCTATTTGTGAGAATAAGATCACAAAGAGAACATGCTTGCAAGACCAGCAGTTAAAAAACTATTTTAAAATCAAGAGATTTGAATTCTTTCAGCAACATTAATGTTTATAAGGAAACAATATGGGGGTATCAACTCTGACCCTGATCTTCAAAGTTAAAATTAATGGTATCACTCAGATATTTCACATTAATTAACTGGAAATTATTTGAAGGTTTGAGATGAAAAGGCATCACTTATTGCAGTTAACAGCACAAAGAAATAGTTTATAACTTTCTTGTAATGTGCAGACCTCATGCGCAATGTCTATGTCACAACAGAGCTTTCTTTACGAACCTCTAGAAGGGATCAGAGCTCCACTGATAACTATTTTAAAACAGACATTTTTTTTTTGCCTTTATATGCCTGTTATACTAAAAAAATCTCCATTATTTCTTCTCTTCACTGCTGCTCAGGGTGCTACTTTGGTCATTTCTTACATTCAAGAAAGCTGCTGGTTTACAGTGCTGGCAGCTGCATCTTGCCTCTCCTTTCCTTCCATGTGCCAACCTCCGGTGGAGAAAGAGGAGGAACAGGGTAGTTGATTGAAGGACAAACTGAGGGATTGAGAAGGACCACAGATGAATGAAAAGAGACAATAAGTATCTGGGAAACTCACAGGAGAATATTCAGGGAGCAGTAATAAGGATGACAGACATGGGTCCAGATGCCTTCAGCTAGTAGGCATAGTGGATCTTCCTCATGACATACTGAGGATTCGCAGAGCAAAATCTTATTTTCTCAAATTGTCACATCACTATTTTGTCCCAAAGTTCTGTTTAGAGGCTTGATTTAACGTTTGATCCAGTAAAAGCAACACTACCCCCATAGCTGTGTAAGGAATTTTTCTTAAGAGCAGCAGAGCTTGAACTTCCTGTTAGGTGAAGACATGTTGGTTGCTTCAAATAAAAGTAATGTATCAAGCAGTGCGACTCTTCCTGTCTGTCAAGAGGACTCTTGTAAAAGCTTAAGCTTCTCATTGGAGGTTTTCTATAAAAAAGACAGCCAGGTATCCTGCCAAACAATTATCTCAGCCCTCCTCAATGCTGCTTTTAGGATTTGCTTTAAATAAAGCCCCGCATGCTCACCACATGATCTGCAGCTCAGAATTTACTTCCTGAGCTCTCCTCAAGAGACATCTCCCCTGAACTTAGGAGAATGTAAGAGGAATGAGTAATACTTTCTAACCTCTGCAACCCTTGGTGATACAGCCTTTTGAGGAAAACCACAGAGTGAGATTTCAAGTTGCCAATGGCATAAGATGTGCCCCCCCCCAAGTAAGGGCCATTCTCCTGGCTGAGACATCGATTCTAGAAGGGATAAAGTTATCATCACCACAAAACTCTATGTAAGTTCATTCTCCACATCATGCCGTGCTGGACTATAATTAGTGAATATCAGGCTGTTTGTGGGGGGCTGCCCATGGTCTTTGGCAACATTGTCCGTTGCCTTACTCTGTCCAGATAAGGGTGATTAAATAATCTTAAAATGTCTATGGGCATGACAACATTGTGGATCTCTTCACTATCAGTACGACATCCAAAACAGTACATCTCTATTTCAAAAGTTAATCGAAATCCCCACGAGTAAAAAAAGGCTTATGTAACATTTGCTTCACTCATGACTCACTGCGGGATGCAGCGATGACTCCTGGCTCGTGGTGATGGATAGGCTCAGAAGAGCAGTGGTTGAAATTCTCTGAGTTTGGCTCTTTAATATGTTTTGTGTTTGCACAGTTGCAATGAACATTCTCCACTGCCTTTAATCCTAGCTGATAAATGAAGCATGAGTGTCCCTCTAACCTTGATACTCTTACAGCTAATGCTTGCTTGATATGATCTGCATTTTTCCATGGTCCTCTTTGGAAACCATCCAATTAACTCTGTCCAGCTATTGAAAAAACGTTGCCATTGACTGTTTAATTCTTTTCCTAAAAATTATTAAATATGGCTGCTCTTTTAGCATACAACAGCCACAAAATTCATTTAACCAATTACCTAGGTTGTATAAAATTTATACAAAAGGTTCACAATTGAATCATATCCTATCCGGCAGCAGAAAACCCTTGTGCAAATAAGGGTTTTGCTCCACTGCTTTAAGATGTACATCTTAAGCCAAGTGGACAATCTCTCGATGCCTCAATTAAGTATTTATATATGGAAAAACAGTCTATTCTTGCCTCATATCTTGAATAAGATGAGTGTAAAAGAGAAAAAGATAATGCTAGGAATAACTCCTCCACCTTTCTTTCCATCATGTCACAAATGTGCATGAGGACTGCTTGTGATATATAGTTCTCCACTTATCTTTCTTCTTCAAATTATAACTTCTTTAGAGTACACACTTCACTAATAAAAAAAAAAAAAAGAAAAAAAAAAAGCTGCAGATCAAAGCATGAGTGTTGACACCACGAAAACAAAGAGACAAGGTTCCTGGAACACAACCAAAGAGCGAAACTGCTGAAAAGCGTTCAAGTAAAGGAGAGCGGCTGATGAAAATCAGTGTTTGCTGCAAGATTTGAGTAAAAAGGAGATGAAATAGATGTGAAACAGGAAGGACTGATGAAAACCAAGGGTTGCAGGCTCATGAAGAATGGATAAGGAGCTGATGGCTCTAGACTTGGGTTTTATAACAAGAAACACTGTAATGCACTTAGAATTTAATGGAGAAACCACTGACTGTGGCACCAAACCACAAAAGAGAATGAGTAGGAAGAACATTGAAAAAAAAAATGTATCCCTCCCATGGGAAAATGAAATGTTCTCAGACAGATGATAACAAACAACCATTTCCAACATTGATCTAAGTGTAGCCAAAAGAAGAAATGGCACATTGCTGTGTCTCCTGCTATTTCTGAGCCCTAAAAATGCTTGGACAGACCAAAAAGTCTGTAAAATTATCCAGCGACCGGGCAGAAACAGCAGTTACGACAGGCTTTTATTCAGCACATGTGTCTTCAGCTTCCTTTCCTGAATCTCCTACTGATCCCAAAAAGGAGTATTAGAAGTTTTTTTCGGATTAGAACTAAATTCTGGGTAGTTCCTGTACTATGATAGCTTCTTCTGTGTAAGGAGGATATGCAATTGTATTCCCACACGCTTTGGAGATAAGCCCAAAGAGTTATTGTAATGTTAGAAACACATTTCTTTCCTTTTAAAATTCATCTCACAATTCCACTACGTGGAATCAGTGTACCAGGAATCCCGGCTCTTACTTCACTGATGTAGCTACAAAAATATGGTCTTGCCCTCCAATAGCTACATGTAAAACATGGTTGAATAAGCCTTTTAATGCTGCTGTAAAAAAAAAAAAAAAAAAAATCCTAACTGCAGAATACAATGCTTTTTATTTTAAATGAGTAGAACCAATGAGCAAGGAAGACCTCAGCTGCAGCTGCTGTGAATGCCTCTGATGTTCTCAGGTACTGATGCACGTGACAAGCCTTCTAGGCATCTGTGAGTCCACACAGTAGACAAAATGAACAACATAAAGATACTGAGATGAGATTTTTGAACAGAAGTTTGTTGGAATGCCTGTGCCCCTTCCATATCATGACTTAAAGAGGGAAAGAAAGCTTATAACAGTAACTGCTAAAACTTTGCATATTGAGAGGACTGCAGAAGAGGAAATTAAATTTCACATCAAACCACAGTTTGTACCACAAATATCCAGCTAATAAAGTATCATTCTGTTAAAATAAGAATTCTTCTCCTGCGCAGGCATTCACTCTCACCCAAGCTTTACCCATCTTACATAGAGCCCTATGTTTTACTTATACTTTTGACAAATACCTTTTTTTTTTTTTTAATTGCGGTTTTGGTAAATTCAAAGCTAGTCAGAAAGACTAGCCAGATTCGCTGAAGATTCAGCTAAGGTTAGAGCACGTCCTCAGGCTGTGAAAAATCCCCTTCCATTTTCTCTGAGAAAGGTCTGACCCCACAGTATCCACGTTCACCAAAAGGAGCCCTAGATGCCAGGCTAAAACACATTTTGGCTTGCTTGAAGGTTTTTTAGCCTTATCCAAAAAAGTTCAATGTTCCCTGAACCAGCAAGGGAATTTTGACACAGTTCCTCTCTAACCTCATTGCTGGGGCATTTGTCGCACAGGATGGAGAGCTGGCTGTGCTCAAGGTAAAAGTCAGCTGGGTTTCGTAGGGCAGAAAGTGAACTGAAATATTAAAGATAGATTTTGTTTCAGAGAATCAATTGAAAAGTCAGTTTTATTTGTGGAGCTCACCACTACTGCAGCAAAGTCACCTATACCCTGCTGTCCTTTCAAGGTGTCTGCCAAAGACCTGCTACTCCAGGCTGTACTTCCAAGCCCCTTCCTCCTTTTCCCAGGAAGGGACCTAACAAGATGCTGATGTGTAAGTTGTATCTTTAGGGCAGCTACTGTAGCATGATGTTGGGAAAGCTCAGCAGTCTCATCCGTGAGGTTCAAAAGCTCCATGTCACACTAGCTCCCACAAAGAGTGGATAAAAGCCTGGGACAACACACACCTAACTATGACATTTCTAGAGGATCTGGCTGAGGATCTGGAGGAAGACAAGTAAAGAGATCACGAGTTTGCATTCAAGGTAGACAGACGATAACAGCCGGGCAGGGGGAGTGATGGCTGCTGAGTGAATGCAGTTCTACATCTGCTTCGCTGTAGTGGGGCTCAGGTACAACAACCAGAGATATTTGAACAAGTGGAAACCTAAACAAAGTCTAGGCAGCTGGAAATACCCAAAAGATACTTGAAATGAAACACACACACAAGAATCCTGAATAATGAAATTTAAATGACATTTAGAAACTACTTTAATTACTTGCACAGAATAAATCATACTAAGAGCTAAGCTTCTTTTTTGTTCATTATACCCCATGACATTTCCCATACAGAGAAAAATTGGTGACACAGTATGTGGAGTATATGGAGTGAATTGTGTCTGGAGAAATGGCATAATTTTTATTTTCTGGACAAAAATCTTAGCAGATAAGATCTTTTACAATAACATAGTAACTAATCAAAAATCAGCTTTCTGAGTGGTTAATATGGAAGGTTCATTATATGCAGTATTTCTGCTAGAACTCTGTTACCTGAATGCTCATGGGAAAATGTAAGAAAAGTACTATCAGATAAAGTAAATGTTTTCAAAATCTAAGCAAGTTGTCCAGTATTGAATTGGTGGTATTCAGATAGATTGTGATTCAGGTAGATTCAGATAGATTGTCATATTGCTTTGAAATACAAATTTAGGAAAGCAGGACTACAAATACTATATTTTTACATTTACAAAAATGACTAATGCATCATCATTCTTGAGGATCATATTTTAAAATAAAAAAATAAATATATTTTAAAATAAAACAATAAAAAATTACTAGCCCTCCTGAGAATGAGATCAAAAAACAAGGTGGTTAAATGAGCACTCTCCATTGAGGCTAAGCAATGTCTGCCACATCAAAATGATTTTTGTCCCTCCGTTTTTTTCTGTTTGGAAAAATTAAGAAGTATTTCAGTTAGACTGACTCAACACAGAAAAATTGTGCTGGCCTGTTGGTCATCATGATCATGTTCAGGAGTTGCACTGGTGCTGTAGGATCTACTCAACTGTTGTCCATGTAGCAGACTACTTGTGAGAGAAAATACATCCGTGTGGACATTTCTCCTTAGTGGCAAGCTCTATAGGAACACTAATCGGCAGTTTCTGCCAAAACTTGTTGCGAGATTATTTTGCTTTAAAGCGACCTGGAGAAAGCAAGCGCAGACAGAAGCACTCGGCAGACACCAGAGTGGAGCTAGTCTGGGAAGCTGAGCAGCAAGTGGCAGCTCCCGTTTCTCACACAACATCTGCTCCAGCGGGTACTTTGCGCGGCGGATGGCTGACATGCCTGCTCAGTATGATGCAGGAAGAGCGTTCTCTGTTTCACTGGAGGAGCTCTGCTTCAAAGTGCAAACCTACTCGTCACAGGAAATAAGAACCTGAAACTTGCAGAGAGGAGGATGTGGAGTAAGCAGAGAGCTGGCAGATGTAACCGCATGCCAGGGATGATCCCGCCAGTCCATAAATATTGATGACTTTGCAGTCTCTGAATGTAGATTATTCAGGACACTGGAAGTTGCAGCTGCACATTCACAGCTTGTTGCTCTCCAAAAGAGCATTCCTGACCCGCAAATGTGCATATGCCTCTCTGAGAATCCCCACTGTTCTTTTAAACTAGGCTGAAACAATGCTTTCCTCCTTCTCTTGGAATTTATATTTTATCATAAAAACTCAAAAGGGCAAATGAAAGCCTTGTTTTACAAACCTCCTTTGCCCTGCAGTACTTAAAAGAGGTTACTCAAAAAACAGGTTGCTACAAACAAGAAACACTCTTCCCTTTTTCTTCCTTTGTATATTTTTTTCCTCACGTCCACTTTTCCTCTAAGAAAATTTAATAGACATTAGCAGAAGTATGCAGACGGTTCAGTGACAGCTTATGTGTTGATGTACTATGCATAGTCTTATTGTATTTGACAAATAAAAGGCAATAATATCAGCATAGGGCTAGGCTACTTTGTCCACTTACATTTCAGCCTGACTCAGCTAGATTCTTGGACTCAGACAGCCTTAAGAGAAATCCATTAGACATATATGTTGCTTTCTAAGTTCAATAAGCCAAAAATGTGTTATCACCCTGAGGATAATATACTAGAGTTGAGTTGCTGTCTGGACAGGCTAAAGGTGTTTTTAAACTCTGGAATAGATCCTTAGCCCACGCACTGAAATGGTGTTGGGATGGTCTGAGCACTGTAAGGAGAACCGAGCCATGACCTGTCAAACTCTGGTGCAGGCAGGGACACTGGTTTGCTGAATGGCCTTCAGCATGTCCACTGACTCTGGGCCAGAGCTGTACAGTTCAGAACTCAAAACAGGATTACATTAGACCATGGGATATGTCAGATTTTCCCCCAATTCCACCTGTTTGCCTGAAACTCACCTTCCCTCAGAAGAAACACACGCAGAAACTACACGGCTGTCATAGATTTCTGCAGACACTGCTTTGGGACTATGAAATGCAAAATACAGACATTTCTCTGAATCTGCACACAACAAAAACTATAGCCCAGAGACATTTAAACCACGATGTTGACTGAAGCTGGTGCTCTTTTGAAAGTTAATGTGGTTACGTACTTCATTTAACATACTTCATTTATTTATTGAAATATTGAAGAAAGAAGAGTAATACGACTGGCCTGCAGTGACTGCTAAGCTTATTGCTGCAATTGATGGTAGAAACAAGCTCAAGAAATCTAGGCAAATATTGAAGTCTAATGAAGAGGGATCCAGGTTACAAAGGATTCAGCAAGGTACTCCAGCATCTCTGAGGAAAAGTAAAGTGTTAGGAGCCTAGATATCTCATTATCATAACAGACATCTTTCACTGAGTCAGGGGTTGGTTCTTCCTGTGAGGTTTAAGCTTAAAGGAGTACTAATGGCTGTTACTCTCATTGTACAGCAAAGTAGCAATGGATTAATATTTGATTATCACTTTGGAAACAAATTAAAAAAGCAGAGCTTCTTCTTATTATACGTTGTACTTGTATATGTATTCATATACATATAATATATATGTATTTATTATATATGTATATGTATGTATCTATGTTTAAATATATATCTTGTATATATGTATAGATTCATAGTCTTTGTCTTTTTTTAGTATGTGGCCATCAAAAATTTATACTTAAGGTCTGATTTTAGCACATTAAGTAAGGTCTTACTCTACATGTATTTTCAGTGACCTACCTGTACTCTGCATCTTCCATGTTCCAACAGGGTCATGATCTTTCAATCAGCATTTGCAAAAAATATACTCATGGGTATAACAGAGTTGCCTTAAGTGTTCCAAACACAGTTCACATGGGAAAAAAAGCCTGAGCTGAAGCTATTATACCTGATCTATTCTGGACAACAATCACATATGTTTTAAATTTTCACAGAACTTCAAACATGTATAAGGGTTATCCTGAAGAGAGATGCTTCCCTTCACTGGGGTCTAATACAGAAAGTGCAAATTAAATTAGGAGTGAAATTGGGCACAGGTGTGCAGTGTTACTGCATCTTGAAAATAATCCTGTGTCTCCAGTGGTGCTTAAGGATTATCATTTCCCCTTCAACATTTTTACAGAATGTACAAGACACCCACAGCTCACCTGCCTGTGAAATAGGTTTGCTATTAAAAAGTCTCTTAAAAAGCTTTGGCTTGATTTTTTCTTATAGATTACAGATAAAAGTTAATCAGTTACTTGATTTGTGGGAAGCATTTTAGATAAATTGCATACAGTAAACGCTTTGGACAATTATTTGCAATATTATAATTGCCTTTATTTTGGGTAGCATTTAATGGAAAGATCCTGCTTCTGTAGCTTCGTCAGCTCTCAATAACTCAAACTTATTGAGTTCAGAAGAGCCTTGCTTGTACAGTTGCATTAGAACTAATCTGTGCTTCTCACTTCTTACTTCAGTGTTCCGGTTTTATTTCCAGATAAACAGCAGTGCAAACTCAGAAGCAAATCCTCTGGAGTGCACACATATGGCTGATGTGGCGACTTGTGTGGAAATCTGAAATGGAGAAAAAAAATCTTAAGCAGCTCTCCCATGAATTCACACCTCTGGAGGTTAAACTGTCTCTCTTCTTTCTCCCTAGTTTCCTTTTCACTTTTCTCCTTTTTCTCTCCAGTTTGCTCGCTTACCATAGGGTCAACACTAATGCCTTCCAAAACTTTACCATAATTGGTGAAAGAGCTATGTGTAAACTACAAGTAGTAACATCTCATGCTGAAAGCACATCCAGACACAGTACACAGTATATAAAAATGAGATAGCAGATTTGGATCTGTGTATTAAAGTCACCTCCTTTTTTGTCTACCTCTTTTGATCATTAAACTACCAAGACGAAACCCATGTTTGAAATTATGGGGCATAATGATTCATTAGCACTAGTGCTTTTTGTTATGAAAATCTCTTGGACTCTACAAGAGCTGCAGAAATGCTAACGGCCTGTCAAGCTCAAGCTGGGGCAGGGGTCTGAAACTGCAACTCATCTTCAAGTAAACATGCAGGTTTGGGGTCTGGCGCATATTCTTTTTGCTTCTGAAGTTTTGTACTCTATGTGATGTCTTTCTTTTCACTAATAATATTGTATTCTACAATTGCATTAATGTTAATTTCCTTTTCCTTAACATTTTAATGTTATTTCTGTATGCTTCAGCACCTCAAGTCAGAGTTTTCTGTAACTAGATGAGCCTTCAGCTTTCCCTGACTGCAAATGATTCATCCTTTCTTTAACAATAATATTTATTTCTACATTCACTTCATAAGGTCTTAGTCTGTTGACACCAGCATGGTACCATTACCAATATGTAAACAAAGAGAAATTATAGCACTGAGACCGAATCAAACTCGTGCGCACTGTCTGTGGTTGAATTTTAAATGGATGCAGCTCCAGAGAACTGATCCACATAAAAGTAATAATTAACATTCCTGAAGTAATGACTGCACAGCCGCATTTCATACTGCTGGCTCAGACATTTGCATGCTTCCAATACGAGCACGATATGGCTAGGTCTTAAAGCTGCCAAAGCACAGCAGGTTATTCAGCATGCATAAAAAGAACTGACATTACATTCAGCAGGGACTTTATCTTGTTTGAATAATCCTCCCTACAAGATTATTTCGGCATGCAATGTGTTTCATTTAAGCAAAGTCAGGGAATGCAAAATAACATGAAGAAATTATACTATTAAATGTTGCTATTACTTTTTTTTTTCCCTATGTTTCTGTCTCAATATGTAAATAGTCTCCTTAAAAATAAAAATTGCCAACAACACAGTGAATGCACCTCTTGAGTAAGCTTATTAAAAACAGTGAGATTACTTCAGATAGAGATTGGACATTTATGACTTTATGCTGAGAACCTTAAAAAAAACAGAGGAATGAGAACATGTTCTTCACTTCCCATCAGTATTAATTTGCATTTCTGCAATACCTCAACTTGAAATTTTCATAATATTTTACCAATGTCTTCATAATACAGTAGTCCTGTTTATCGTTCTCTGGCAAATAGCTAGTGATACCTCCTAGCTAGGAAAGATTCGTAGCTGCATTTTTGTCCTGGAGATTAGCACCTGATCTAGATATGCCAATGTCAGCAACTTTGGTAAGGACCTTGTCAGCCTCTTCAAGATAAACTCATCTGGTCAGGAAATAGAAATGACACTTCCAGGTAGATTTAAAGAGAAACTAATGCCTAATGTTTCCCAGTAATCTGTCTTTCGAAAAGCTTTCCCAGAGAGGCTAATGAATCAGAGTTCAGTAGTTACAAAATCATGCCTAGCACTCAATCCAGGCATTACACTGCAGAAGAACTTCTTAGGTAAATATGAAGACGAAAATGACCTTCTGAGGTCTGATGGAAATCTCTTACAGAAAAAAATATAATGAAGTAACAGATTGCTTAGCAACTAGTAGTGGATTATTCATCTGGTGGATTGTAATTATCTCCAAATGCTATTTGATGACAAACTAGTTTCAGCTTGAGTCTGTAATCAGACCTTTCTTCTTACCCTACAGAACACTTCAGTGGAACATTAGAGTGAAAGAGACAGCTATTGTCATTTTTATTGGAGCTCCCAAAGGGACCTTTTGTTCTTAAATACAGTCCATTATTAGCCAAGGTCAAAGTATCGTAGGGAAAGTAAGAAAGAAGAAATTCAGCCAGGGTTGCCAAGTGACTCAATATAATCTTGCTGCTGTCCACACAGAAGTTCATAAGAAACTTCAGTTCACTTCTGAAAATTTCATTGCTTTTTTTTAACAGTTTAACTACAAACACCTTTTTGCCTTCTTATATTACTTTCTATTTAATTTCAGATTTTTTTCTAGAGTCTCAGTCCACACTAGGAAGCATTCTTTATAAGCACATCTTACATTGCTGTGACAGTGCCACATCACTTACTGGAGAACAGACTGGTCCACAAGGGCTAGAATTTATTAGCTGACCTGCTACTTACTAACCTCACTGGTGAAAAAATCTGTTTCAGGCTTTGTGAATGAATGTATTATCCAGTGAATACCATTTGAGCAGTTTGTGCAGAGCCAGTCTGCTTGTACCAGCTGATATGAATGTGTCAATCTGGTAAAGCATTAATACTTCTATGTAAAGTTAAGCTCCAGAGCAATTACATATGAGCTCAAGTGCTGTGTTGGATTGGAGCCACAGGACCTGAACCAAAACTCATGGAACTTGATCAGAGTATTTTAAATAACTTCAGTGGATTTTGGATCAGCTCCATGCTGTCTGCTAGAGGTATTGGCTACATTTTTCCAAATAAAAGAAGTTAGAAATAATACATGAAAACCTTTGATCCAGGACTAGCAGGCCCAGGAATTAAGGTGCAGTCCCTTTATATGATGAATTTAAAGATTTTCTGACTTAGGAAAGCATGAAAAACACTGACAAATACTTATGTTGACATACAAATAAGTACAGGAGACCAAAGGGTAGAAAAGGCATTTTAATCCTCTAAAAATATTGAACCATTCCAGAACAGAGAGGGTCTAATGATTTCAATCCACAGTTGTTTGTATAGTCCTAAACCCCGTATCCAAGATGACTTTTCATTCTACATCATTTGTTTCTTTAATCTGTTGTATTTCATAAAAGCACTCTTTCAGCCAGGTCAGCAGGGAATGTGCTGAGCTACCATTAGCAGCAACTGGAGTCACCGATTTCATTTGCCTGCTTTGTGGACTGAACAAGTCGGTGATCAGGCCTCAGCTGCCTGGGGATCTCTGTCTGAAGTCTGCATGTATCCCAATACATTATCCAGCTCGGGCTTTCAACAGCAAGATGTGTTTATTCATCCCTGGCTATTGGTTTAAGAATATCCTAAAATAAGGTTGGCCTTTTTATTTAATCATTTCCAACTGGGCCTCCGTAACTGAACTCTTGCAAACCTCAATTTATTTTATTGTTTCTTCTGACCCCTCCTAGCCCCATATTACTGCTAGATAGTCTGAGGGGAAACATCTCATCTTCTCCTGTCTCTACCTTCTGCGTGTTCAGGTTTCTCCAGGACTGCTCTTCTTAAAAATAGGCAGCAAATAACTAACCATCTAAGTCATCTATTTGGAAGAGGGGGAAGAGGTTGAGCAAAATGACCTCTAACAAGCCATCTCTTTTAGCAGGGTGAATGCTTGGTTCTGCTGAGTAATACTATGGAATTCCCTCTATCTCCTGCCATCACACCTGATTAAACATTACACACATACTGTATTTCATATATTTATATTATTTTCATGCTAATCACTTCCATCATGATGCTAATCCAAGGGGTTCCAACTGCAAATGCAAGAACACCGACCTTACATAAAATACCAAACAGAAAGATGATTCCAGCTGCAAAGACTGCATCTGATTTAAATTGGACATAGACAAATGTCTTCATCTCTCCTCTGCTGTCCTTGCCCACGTGACCTCCTGCACAGTTTTGGTGGTCTGAAGTTTCCCCTAAAGCCTCATGGTCTTTAATGGCCTTCATGACTGTTTTGAGGCAGTTGCGGTGGTTGTGCAAACCCTGCTGCTGAGCCTCCTGTTGTACTGTGACTCCCTCCTCAGAGGCCAGGCCATGGTTTGGCACAGGGACGGTTAATCTGACACGTCCACGGCTTTCAAGTCTATCAATTTCATGTTTGATTTACAGTTGGAGTCAATGGGTGGGAACTTTTTTCAAGGAAAATTAACTTTGTGATTTTGACACAATGGCTGACTAAGGAGAGGAAATAGAGGCCAGCCCTATATTGATGCTATTTTGTGTTGCATCTTGTTACAACAGAAGTAAAAACAAATAAATAAAATGCCCCCCTCCCTAAGTACAAAACATATTCATTTGCCTAAAGTGTCAGCATTCTCTTAATTGAGGGGAAAAGAAAAGCTGGGATGAAATATCCAATTTCCTCCCTTTTTAAAACCTGTCTAAACTATTTATGTTTAAAAGGCACAAATGCTACCTATGTTTTGTATCTTAAAAGCTAACTTTCATACATACCTTCCTTGAAAAAAATCCTGCTGCCTACTTTTTGGTCACTTGTTGCGCTTTGTATTTTGGGAAAATATCATGCTGCCCCTGAAAAATCTCAAAGACGCAAAACACATTTCTCTAGTCTAAAATAACATTTTCTCAGATGCTGATGCTCTCAGCAGGTGGTAGAAATAAATATACCAGAGATAAATACTGCCCAAATGTCATTAAAGCATCTGAAAGGAACTCAGAGAAACTCAAAACTTACCCATTCATATGCTTCTTGGGTTGAATTTGCGAGCTATACTAACAAACAGTTACTGTTTACTAGATTTCCAACCATTATGTAGAGCTTACACAGGTGTCAGAGGGCAATATTTGGCCTGCAGGCACTTTATTACTGCTAAAGATGACCGAGGGGGTAGGATGCCGTGTAACCTCAGTGACATGCATTTATCAAACTGGCAGCTAAGAGAATCCTATTTATAGTGTTGTGCAAAAACTGGGAAGATAACAAACATACAAACCTATTTTTGTCACTGTTTTTCAAAGCAAGGCTATACTCCGAGGATGGTAAGTCCAAGAGAGTCCATAGGAGTGTTTCCATGGAGTTTTGTGGGCTTTGGCTCAAAAATACCTAAGCTGAAAAGACAATTTAGGAAACAAAAGATGTCCAAACGTCTGGTGAAATTATCAAGTGCATGCGTGAACTGGAGATAAGGCTACTCTGACATTCAAGATAAAGTAAAAGCAACATTTTATTCAGCACGTTTTCAGCTTCTATCACAAAGCTGCACTTGCCTTCAGAGTGGAATATGACCTTGCTTTTAAAATGAGCTTTTCCTCAACCAGAGCAGCTTTCAGTGACCAATTTTGGGAGGGAAAATCATATATTATATTTTAATAAAATAGAGCTAGTAAGGACATAAAAATATGAATATTGAAAGCCAGGCCTTGGTCTCCCAGTGGGAGGAAGCTCAAGTGTGCCAATTTCCAATAGTTCTGGGTTTGGATGCTGTGAGCATGTATGGTGTTTATTGACTTCTAAATTAAAGCAGTCAATCTCAAGAAAAAGCAGAGTAATAGAGGCCATTCTTTCTGCTTCTTCTACCGTGTGTGTAAAATAGCAACAATCAGCAAAGTCTTGCTGAATGAAAACTTGCCACCGGTGCCGACTTTAAGAACCAGAAAACACCACCCAGCCAAATGTGCCACCCCTTCTTTGTTTATCCTGTTCTACTTTCCTGTTTTTTTTTTTTTTTTTTTCTCCTGTTGTATCACTCAATCAATCCCATCCATCTGTACAACTAACAAGTAATCCTACTTGTCTCTTGAATTGATGTATATTTATTACTGACTTCAGTCATTCTCTTTCACTGGATAACTTCTTCCAGATGACTATTAGTAAAACTGTGAATCATTCACAATGAATAAATTTATAAGCAATTTTACCTTCTTTTTCTATGCTGGTTTCCTCCAAATGATTATTTGCCAGAAAGTATTCATCCTCTATGGGCTCACATTGTCAGTAAATACCCGTGTACCTGCAGAACAGTTTTGTTAAGCCAGAAATGTAGTAGAGTCTCCAGGCTTATCTTTGAGGCAAGGGTATTTTCCAGCAATTAGGAATCAGGAAAACAAAATCAGTTGTGATATCTAGATGATGCTCTCCATGCCCTTTAGTCTATTTCACTTCTTCTGCACTCTAGATCTATAGCAGTTTCCTCCTTCCATGACTGTTCTTATTAGAAAACTTGTTAGTAGATTGAATATTCAGACTAAGTAAATGCAAGACACAGGGGAATGAACACAGAATCCACTGAAGTTGTTATTTCAGAGAGTGTTTTCCTAGTTATTGCTCCGGTTGCCTGGCTTTCTATGCAATAATGTACCTACCATCTCCATTAATTTCCTCATTCCAAAATAACAAGAAGAAATTCTTCACTGCTGTGAAACCTCATTCATGTCAGTAAAATCACACAGTGAAGATGCATCTCCACCATCCTAAAAACTCCCTTGTTGTTTCACCAGGGTTCTTCTCTAATCTTTGAATGAAATGTTTTTCGCAGTTTACACCTCTTTATTTTGCACAATTTGTACAGAATTACGTTAAGCTGTGCTAAAAAACAGTCACTGCAGGCACTGCAGCATTCCTCAGAGACTATATTAGTTCCATGTTCTCATGTCATATATTGCTTAGGAATAATTAGTCAAGCCTATCCTTAACCGCATCTGTGTACCTCCACTTGCACAGAGGAGACAGGGCAATGGGAAGATATCTATTTATTAACATGGGCTATATCATCTAATACCGTGACACATTTGAACTAATATTAACCCTGGCAGATTGACTTTGTCATCCCTAGCCCAGACAGATGAGCTGGTGGCACACACTCAGTCTGGTCTTTACTCACAAGGGAATGTTTGGATTTCATGAAGTGCTGGTTTGCCAAAAGTCACACATGTACGAAGGGGAGAGCGGAAATGGAAATCACCTTCAGTTCTCCGCTTAGGTAATCCTGCAAACACCGTGCTAGGAGCTTAGTACCAAAAAAAAAATATTCCCCCCACCTTAACTCCTTGACCTCATTCCTAACTATCGTACTGGAGTGAAGCTGGCATTACTTCAGATTTACATGAAGGGAACTGCAAACAACTTTTTGTTTGTACAGCTTTCAAATCTAGTTTGTATTTTGGAAGAGCTATTGTAATTTTCATAGAAATTTTACACAAAATTTTGGACTTGTTATTTGCTCAAACAGAAGGTTGGACACATTATTTGCATGCAGCAGATTATAGAAGATTATTATGCCACGACAGGACACATCTATGGTCCTCCTTCCTTCAGCTGCAATAAACAGATGTGGTTTTGTATAAACCAAACAGACTCTGTTCTGCTATTGACTCATTAAATGGCGTTTATGCAACATTCATAGGTAATTCAAGATGAAACAGAGGAGTTAGGAAATTAACTGGGAAGGGGAGGTCTCTGCTCCTTTACCTATTTACACATTTTAGTCAGTGACCATAAAAATCATGCATTTCTTTAATTAGCGACTGCAAAAAAGGTCTTCACCTTGTCACTTAGATAACTGAAGCAGTGGGACTACACAGACATGGTTTGTTTCCCTCGTTTCGCCAGATCATAAACTCTTTAATTTTTTCCTCTTTCAAAACAACCTAGTATCATTAAGAGAATTACATGTCACTCATTTTCCCATGGCTTTGTGGTTAGGCACTTAGAAGGTAAACAATGTGGTTTTGAACCTCCTTTGAGGAGAGCAAAAATGTCCTCTTTCCCCCATTCTGGGCAAGCAGTCTGAGCATGGCATTTGAACATAACTGGTGCATACCATCACCATGACCATCTCCAGAGAAAGTGACCACAACCAGCCCATTTCACTGCATGAGTGTCTGGAAACATCTAGAAGATAGGGCCCCTTAAGTGACTTCAGCAAAAGAAAAAATATTTTCAGGTTCTCATTTGGATGGATTGGGGAGAAAATTACTGAGCTAGTCAAATAAGGGCTAGTTTGAACCCGCACAAAAATCTAGGAACAACTGCAACTCATCTTAGACATCTACAGTGGAGATATTTTTAGCTAAAGAATAAATCCCTTGAGACTCTTTTAGGTTAGTGGAGAGAAATAGATATTCTTATGCATCCAGTACTTTACAATGATAAATTACAAAATTTATTTACTTGATTTTATTGTTTTAGCTTTTTTTTTTTTTCATTTACTTCTTTTAGCACCTACTTTGAGAGATAAATCATGCCTTAAAAAAAAGAAGTTAATTTTTCTCCACCCCTTGAAGACTCAGATGTAGCTATCCACAATATCAGTTATCAGTGTGTTCTGATTAAACCCTCCCTAGGAACACAGAGAACTGAAAGGTGCTTTACTGCTAGGCAGCATCTGAGCTGGCCTTTGGAAGAGTGGCTTTGGACTTAGAGCCTAAGTTCTATCAAAATGCTGCTTCAAACACTTTTGTCCTGGACCCAACCTTTGCCAACCTTGGAGAAGAACATTGATATATGAATAAAATGGTATGTCAGCTCTTATTGTGCAAGTATGTATTTCATGAAGAAATACTGTATAGTGCGTTGACAGAAGTTACAGTACAATCTTATATTTTTCTTCCTAGCATAGGAATAATCATTTCCAGGTTTTCCATTTCCATTGTGACTTAAGCAGTTTTGCTTCATTTGAAGTTCATACACTGTGGTGATAGACACAGCTTAAAATGGGAATAACTGTGTTAAGATGATGTTGTGTTAGAACAGAAAATGCTATGTTACTTTAGTAGTTATGCATCTGAACCTGCTTGCACATGAATTAGACTTTTCCAGAGGCCTTGGCAGACCCCAGTTACATACAATGCTCATTAAGTTAATAAAAAGCACTGCACTTTCTCTCCTGACAAATCTGACTCCTGAGTGCTTATTAATACAGTGTTGCAGCAGCTCACCTTTTGGCTTTCTAATACAAGCCAAAACTTCAGAATATCAATTTATAGAATTTTGTTCATTAAAAACTCCCTTTCAAAATGAAAACAAAAACCAAAAAACACTCAAGTTCCACATTTTTTTCAAGGCAAATGATGCATATATTTGCAAGAGCTGGTTTAGTTCTTTTAATGTGACAAGTATTTGGAACCTTCAGGAATAAAATAAAATTCAAATAAGTCTAATGGCAAAGTTTGTCAAGATACTTTTTTCCTCCTAGAAGAAGTATTTACGGGCTTGCACAAAAATTCCACTGAGATGTGACCCGCTGCAGTATCTGTGGGCTGGTGAATTTCAAGGAAACACACAATCCTTTATTTTAATCATCCTTTCCTGTGCACTGCTTACCTTTATAAGCATATTTGAATTGGAAGCACTCATACTTTTCATACCTTCATTAATCATTTGGAATGAACACTGGGGAGCTTTGGGGAAATTTAATGGGATGACATCATCACCAGCATCCTAAAAATAATAATTAAAAATGACAGATGAGCACAGCTGGGAAATAGAGCTAAATTAAGAACATATTTTGTCTGACTAATTACAACTTTTTAAGCCACAAATCACAAAGAAATTATTAAAATACTGCAGGGCAGCTCCTCTTCTATAAGCAGACATCACTATGAAACTATATGGAAGATAAGAATACAATAATAAGAATACAAATGTTGGCAAGAATGGGTCTAGCTTGTGAAAATTTAGTTCAGTGTCTTCCTGGCTATAAGCCATCCTGGTGAAATCAACTTCATCTGTGTAGCGAATTTAGGAAATGATCCAGTCTTATATTTGTATTTCTTGTCCCACCCCCCCCCTGCAAAATCACTAGAACTTTTGCCTTCTCCCTGCCTGCTTCACTAGTTGCATTGAATCTTAGAATTGGAGCATTCGAAAGAAATGAAAATAACTTATAATAGAAAATGGAAATAGATTTACTACAAGAATATGTCTGTGCGTTTGCATGCAATTCACCATAACCAGCAGTACAACTTTCAGGTCTCTGAACTGGCCTACAAACAGACAGTTGTTTAACAAAACTAGTAATTTTTACTCTTCTTATCAGAAATGACTCCATGAGCATTTCTAGAATTCTTAATGGAGCACAAAATAGTTGATCCATCCAGCACAGAAATGTAGCTGAAAAGCCTCCAAGATTTTATTGCTTTTCCAGAAGAATAATATGTCCTAGTTTTTCCAGCTGGAGACTGGGCAAGTTCCATTTAATGAATATTTTTAAATCTCCCAAGTATTAACATTAGAACTAACACAAGATTCATTAGCTGAGCTTATGGTAGTTTTTGGAGGTGCACTTGATGGGAGACAAGCTCATCCATGATGCTCAGAGGACCTGGAGATTACTATTCATACAAAGGGCAACTATTTTGTAACTTATATACTAGGAAACTATGGAGCCAGCAGTTGAGTTTGAGGAAAAAACTGTGTCTGGATGAATGGTAAAATTTTAACATTCTGACATTGCTCTCAATTTTTGTGCGTTTCCATTCAGAAAGCGGTGATTTAAAGACTAAAGGCTCTGTTTAAAAAGAATGTTCCACTGCTTTTGCAGTGCTTTAGCCAAGAAGGTCACGGAACAGGTTTTTGGCACCCAGATGAGCTATTAAGCAAGCAACTCAGCTGAGACCCCAAACCAGGTGCCTCCTGCAGAGAGCACTCAGGAGGTAACATTTTATGTTAGCAGTTCTCCCCAACTTTGATTTCTTCCAAAACTCCGCTCAGGAGTGCAAACTCTCCCTCTGCAAAAGCACTTTTTAGAAGATAACCTCGCCAGAGACAAATGGTCTTGCTCTGCAGCTCCATACTGTCACTTATGTGATCCTGCTGATTTCCTACCTAAGATATCCTCCTTCCCTCCTGGCTACTGTGATTCCTCCTGGCTGTTTACACATGCTCGATAATTGCATAGACTGAAATCAGCGCTATTTTGGATGGGAGTTGAGTGGTGGTTAATCTGCAGCTGCTCCAGAGGGGTGCCTGCCTCATTGCTGAGCTCTCTGCACATTACGAATGTTCAGTGGGGCCTATTTGGTCTTTTTATCATTAGCCAAATTTCGTGTGGTCATGAAGGGGAGAAAATCAAAAGGGTTCTTATAAAGAAACAAAGATAAGAAAAGAAAAACCTTAGTCTCACGAGTGTAATTAAACACTGTTGCCATCTGGTTAAATGTGAAGGAACACTTTCAAAAATATTTGCTGAAAGTCATCTAAAGATTTCAGCTGGGGGGAAGGATGTTGGGAAGGTTGATGGGCCTGCCTTGTTTGTGTTCTTGACCTTTTTTTTTCATTTTCTAGAAGCATGTTTCAGCAGCATTTGTCAAAGTGGTAGGATGTAAATGGGTATCACATTGTTTTTACAGAATGGAAGATTCAGGACTGCGCATGTCCATACGTGAAATCCTGGATGAGGCTTCAGGCTCTTGAGGAACCAGCCAGAAGTCCTGATCCATAAGGATCAGGCTCCTGAAGAAACCAGGAGACTGTTGGTGTCTGCTCAAAGCCACAGCTTCACTTCTGAATGTTCTTCATTTTGCCTTGCAGACAGAGCTATAATGGCTTCAGCGCAGAAGATACCTTTACAATAGGCTGGTGGAAGCATTAACATGTACCTGAAAGTGTTTTCTATCTTCTTAAGAGTTGTAGTCATAGAGCAGGAACATCTTTAATTGCTCTTTAACATTCAGACATTACTCTGGGAAAATGCTCCTGGATTTATTAAAAATTTTCAGCTCAAAGCAGGAATACTTGAGAAGAGTAGTCACTGCCCAAGCAGACAGGTGGCCGGACAAAGTTTTTTTTCGAGAAGGGCCGTATTAGAAGAGGAAGCCATTTGATTTGTTTTAGTGCCAATCAGTATTACTTTCATGGAAGACTGTAAACAGAGGACTCCCAGGCCCTTGCTAATTAATTCACATGGAGCTATTGCTAACAGATGGTAAACATATGATTAGTCATGGCGTCTTTGGTGTCTACTTTATCGTAACTATCACACACATACGTAAAGGATTACAAGAACGATACAGTTCTCAAATTATTTACCACCTGTAATGCAGTCATCATGATAGTGCTGCCCTGTGAAAATTTTAGGTACTGTGAAAAGACTGGTGATTGGCCACTTGAAAATTGTTCTAAGCAGTAAAAAAACATATATTTACAAATTTCTCTTCCTTTGGAAAAGCAGTTAGATCCACTCAACACCATTTTCTATTGTGAGATAAATAGCCTCTGCTAAAGCGCTCTGCTGTGCATGTCTGTATCTTGTTTTCCCTACTCAGAGACTTGGTAAAGCGGCTGAAGCCACTGAAAGTGCTCACTCGGTAATGCCAGGCTTCCTGTTCAGCTCTTCCTGAGACACACAGCGAGCTCCAGTGCCTCAAAGCCTCACTTTATAATGTTAAAATTATGTGCTGTTGCTCTGCAGATGAGCTCCTAAAAAGCGCGTAAAATCGGAGCAAATGGAGCCCAGCCTGGCAGCTGTGAACACTTTCGCAGCTGGGGCAGCCGAAGCGGCTGTGAGCAGCCGCAGACCTCTGCGCCGTCGCCGTGCCGTCACCCGGGCTGGCATCCAGGGGGAAAGGCTGTATGCCCTGGCCCCTCTGCCGGCGTTCAGGTGCCTCGGATTTGGGGGTTGTTTCTGTAAATAAACCTGGCACGTTTCCGGAGGAAGATACTGAAAAGTAACAGCCAAAAACTAGATGAGAGCTCAAGTAAGTCCAACCATCTTTAGCGTACAAAGTGCATACCAAGCCCTCGTGTGGCTCAAAGCCACAAAACTCACACCATGGACCTCCAAGAGGAGATAAAGGGTGGCAATAGTGGTGGTCCTCCAGAAGCCTTTGGAGCTGGTCCGGCTCAGCATGAGCAGGTCTGTGGCCTGAGCAGGGTGTCTGCTCCGCCTTGTCGCACAAACCCGGAGAACAGGACGGCAGAGGTAGCAAGCAGAAGTTGGTAGCTGTACTCAAATTTTCGTGCAAGTCAGAATCCTGCTAAGAGTCTGCTTTATCCAGATCAGTATTAACACATAGATACACGCATGGTATGAAATGAGTTTCAGCTTTGGGTACCTTGGTAGAATAGTTTTATATGGTAACTAGTGAACGGCAAAATCACAAATGAGCTGGACTAAACTGAGTCTAACCCATTGTAAACAAAAAAAAAAAAAAAAAGCAAAAAAGGGCATATTTATGAGAGTAAAATTCCATAGATGGAATATTTTTAAATGCATATTTTATTGTACATTTTCAGGCGATTGCCTGTGCAAAGTTCAAAGGAGGCTGGGAACTCCTGGATGGAGTTGTTTGTCTGGGTGATAGGATGAAATTTTGGGAATGCCTTGCAAGTCTAACTAATAAATCATACAAAATTCCCATTAAAAGTTCACATTCCAGTCCATTGACTCTAATATAAAAGTGGGAAACAAATGACATATGTAAGATAGCGTCTGCTATAGAAACCACTAGTAAGGAAGACTTCTCGGTGTCTGCCAATAAGTCATGCCTTTTGCTTTGGAAAGAGTCATCAAAACGTTTCATCAGAGAATAGAGGACAGTACAGAAGACAAGAGGTAAATGTAATACAGCCTTTTTCTTTCCCTGTGATCCCTTCTCTGCACAAGTGTTTCTGCTGTTCAGACTCTGTTACCTTCCCTGTTCGTATTGGCTCCAGTGATAGCTGAGATTTTTTTCAGGGTTGGATGGGAGAAAAGAAGTTACAGACCACCTCTGAGAAGGAGAAGAGAATCAATGTCCCTTTTGTACCTCCCAGCCCTCCAGGCATTTCACAGGACGGTCCCTCCTGCACCCTCCCAATGCTAGGTCAAAGAGACTTGGCTGAGGAGGCGTTTCTGGAGGTCCTGAAAGCCCGCAGTCATTCAGAAAAAAATATTTTTCCCTTTATACAGAACTTAAAAAAAAGCAATTTTTGCTTCAGAACGAAACCAGATTTTTGTATTCCTTTCTGGCTGCCTACCTACACACACAGGCTGAGTTAGCTTATCCTCTACATACAGTATTAAAGTTGGTGAGAGACGAGTTGGCAGCTACGCTCAAGATGTAATGAACAAATCAGTTTGTCATCAGTTTGTAATGGTGCAAACATTTTGAGTATTGCAAGGCAGCTTGAATAATATTGTGCTCTCCAAACTAAAATGTTAGCATTTGGTTAGTGGCAACAGTGGGCAAAAACGAATCCTTGTTGTTGGAAGGTTACATTTCTGTGAGGTTAACCACACTTTGGCCAGAATCAAGCCAGAAATTAGCCTTTCGGCTGCTAAGACGGCAGCCTGGATGCGCAGTTTCACTAGAGTGCTTCTAGATGCTGGGGATCATTCAGAGGTGGCATAGGGGTGTTTAGGGTTAATTTAGCCATATTTAAACTAGGTCTGCAGTTGTCCCCCCACCTCCCACCTCTATGCTATAAGTACAGAATTATGGCCTGTCTGCTCATGGTAATTGTATATATTAATCAGAATTCCAATTCCTTCAACAAATGCGCACAACTCTGGTGAACGGCAGCTGGAGCAGAGTCTGAGTGCGAGGGGCCAGAGTCAGATGTGTCTTATAGGCAGAACTCCTAGAGCCAACAGCAGTTAGAGTCCCCTAATGCCTCCCATTATAAGGACCAGAATATTTTTAAATATTTATAAAATTGCTAAATCTAAATCATTTGGTCAGAATACCTTATTGCTGAAAAATTTGTTTCCACTTATATGGTTCATTAAAGCAGCAGCGTTTTCTATCAAGTGTGCTAGTGTGTGTCTAAAAAATTCAGACCCTACTAATGACCCACACAGGGTCACTGATTTTACGGTGAAGAAACATCTGTATTTTGTCTGCTTTCTTTAAACATTTAAAGAATCTACAAGAATCTTTCTGCTCTACAACCAATCATTCCCAGTTGGTGATGCTACAAAATATCTGCACATGCTTGATGCTGTATTCCCAGAGTAGTCCTTCTGAGTCCTCACAAGGACTGGGATTTCTGATTGCTGATTTAAAAATTACATTTAAAAGGAAAAACTGTTTTGGTTTCAGGTAAATAAATCATAATTATAGTTTTGACAGATTTTTCCTTAAGTGAGAATGGTGGCAGCACACTTGTGATTGTGTTTCTTTCCCCCTGCCAAAAAAATGCTTAAAACTAATTTTAACATTTATCCTAAAGATGACCTTTTATCTATGATTTGTATTAACCTACTTGAGAAACCTCAATTATTCATGGGAATATATATGTGACCATGGTACCGTATGCATTCATATTACAGCTCAAAAACAATATTGAGCTCTTTGTATCTAAAAAGAAATCTGTAGTCCAACTTAGTGTAATGAGCAAGTTTAGCCGGTATTTCAGTCTGGTTATAGAAGAATTTCACCTACCTTGTAATGATTGAACATATTGATATTTTTTCTATCTGCCCTTCTGTTAGGAAAAAATGTATTTAATAAGAGAATAGAACAAAAACTGCTGGGTTTATTGTTTATTAACAATAACAACGTCAGCGTGCATCGGACTTTTTGGTACATGGTGAGGTCTGCCCTCCAAACATAAGACCGAACACCGAAGTCGTTAACCAGTCTGTAGCTCATGGGAAGAAGAAAAGGAAGGAAGGAAGGAAGGAAGGAAGGAA
>VZSV01000012.1:5278901-5297072 GCA_013398735.1 Nothocercus julius
GGAAGGAAGGAAGGAAGGAAGGAAGGAAGGAAGGAAGGAAGGAAGGAAGGAAGGACAGGAATGAATGAGAGGGAGGAAAATAGATTAGTAATCATAGAGACTTTTAAAAATTTAGGAAAGGTCTTGGTCCTACTTAAATTAATTGGATTTTTGCCACTAATTTCAGCATGCTCAATAGCCTACCTGTTCTCTTCAGACAGCTTAATACACAGTAATAAAAGAATAACTCCCATATGCAGACACAAGCTACTTAACACAAGAGAAGATGTTGCTCATTCCCTACAGAACAAGGACTTATTTTAAAATGTGAGTTGGGATGTGGCACAGTGACAAGGTAGCTACATGTGGCAAGGTAGCTACAAGGAGCAAAGGGTGAGCGAAATTCATCAGCAAACATCAGCAAACACTTTGTATCTGGATACCAGGCATTTTCTGCTGTGTTGAGAGTTTGGTCTTAAGCACATTAGCAGTATCAGCATAACTTGCAATGTGATTTTCTCATAAAATAAATTCCTAAAAAGAATTCCTACCTCCTCATGACAAACATGAAACCTAAAACAATTTCCAGTTAATCTCAAAATGATTAAAATTATATAGCTAGTGTAGACAGTCCTTGACTGTCAAGATCTTGGTTATCTTTTAAAAAAAAAGCACTTAGACAAAGCAAAATTTAACTATGTCCTTTTGTCATTGGTGTCAAATGGAATATTCTTTCCTTCTAGCTAGACATCCAGCCTGTCCAAGACTTCCGCTATGAATGGGAATCATTTGCACTGTATATAAACACACAGTGTAGGAACGTTCGGTTGTTTTTTTAACCATGTGCCAGTCCAACTCAGAACAAAATGAAGAATTCTTAATTCCTTTATAAGTATTTTTGAGGCACTTATTGTCATAGGGGCTGCATATTTTATGAGCATGTCTGAATTTATTTTCCAGCACCTACCACTGTAAGGCATAATGTTGTTTCTGTTTTAAAAGCATGGAATAACCGAAAAGTCTGAATACCTAATGTGAGATGGCTTGGACCTGATTTTTCAGTGTACTTAACATTTTATAGCATACTATAGTTTCATAGCACAGCTTCTATTGACTCAGCTGCATTTCTGAGAGCTCAGCACTCCTGGAAGGCAGACCTCAGGTATCTTGAACTGCATTCTCAGACCTGAGGGAAACACAGTCAGTGACCACCTGTGAAAATTTTGGTGCGTGATTTGCCCACCACTACCAATAGCCATTAGCAGAGTAAGGGAGAGATTCCAACTCGCTAAGGTGGTAATCTGCTATCTAAAACACAAGATTTTCCATTTTCTTTGTGAACTTCTGTCTTACCTCTCAGCTATGTTAAGTCATGGGCAGGAGTCCTTTGTGGTAGGTGGTTTGGAAACCTGATAGTCATTTTTGCTAAGGACATTTTTGCTAATTCTATAGTTTTATTCTCTGTGATAATACATAGTTTAAAAAGCAAAAAAAAAAAAAAAATCCAACAACAACAACACAGAAAACAAAACAAAACAAAAACTCTGCAAGAGGGCAAGAGGCTGAGAGCTCTCTGCAAGATTACAAGTATGCTCAGGTACTTATGAGCTTGGCTTATTGACTGTTATCTCAGTTACACTGAGCAGTTTTGCAGTTTTAAAAGAAAATCCAACCCCTGCATTTCACTTGCAGGATGGTTAAATAAAACACACATTCAAAGCTCATGGCAAAAAGTCTTCTCGGTATCTGAGTGTTTGAGCCCAGGAGTGCACACCAAAAAAGGCACCCAAAATTCAAAATTCAAAAAGCCATGTCTTTGTACAACTTTCTTTCAGGAAAAGAAACAATCAAGCATGTGTCAATAAATATTAAGAGGAAAATCAGGATTTGTGCTACTACTTTCTTCTTTTAAGAAGGTTTTATTTTACTTTATGGTATGTTGTCAATAAGAGAGCATTATTTCTCTTATCCTTATCTCTCATGAATCTCTCTATCACCTCATAAAGCCATCACAATTACATTGTCATGCACTGCCAGTTTTTCCAATCATTTTTCATTTTTAGGACTGGCAAGTCCTATGTATATATTCCCTGCTCAAATAAATGTAGTAATACCCACTTCAAAGGCCCTCTGAGCAAAGCCCTGGTGCTTTCCCTGCATCACAAAGTCCCCAGCCTTGGCAGTGCTGATGCACACTAAGCTCAGCTTCCCATGGTCCGTAAAAAGCCGATTTGGGCAGGACAAGCTGATTTGCCCCAAAGGCTTCCTTTTAAAGCCTTTTGTTGCTCTGCTTGTTTGAGAACCGGTTTGCTTGGCTCCGCTGTTAGCTGTATCCACGGCAGTGCTGGGCCCACAGAGGGCACGTTGTCCCCATGTCACTACAGCGCGTGTTTCCCCTGCATACGCCAGAGTACAGCCCTTTGGCACGAGGACAGCCCAAAGCACGAGACCCCCAAACTTCATTAGTCATATGTTTTGGCTGGGAACCAAAAAATACACCATTCATAATCATGAACGAGTTAACTTGCAATAAGAAAATGGAGAAATGCTTAAAAAATTGAAGCTGAACCCCACCGCCAAATGCTGAATGTATAAAAGTATTTTCAGTATTTTGGTTTGTTTGTTTGCTTTTTGCAAATGTTCAGTCAAGCATTTTGTCTTCTTTTTGAGACTGAGTTTCAGCTGGAAGGGGATCCGCTCTTTAAACCCCAGGAACCGGTGCAAGATGACAGAAGAAGCAGTTTCCTACGCAGCTCTGGTCAGCCCGTCTCCCCTCCGCCGGGCTCTGTGCAGCACACGTGGCGCTCGGCAGGATTTGCCAAAATCCTCCCTTTGTGCGAGCTCTTTGCTGGACGAACTTCATCTCTGCTCCTGCCTCCTCCTGCCACTGCTTGTCATCAGGTGACTGAGCTTTTAGGTATAAAGCCTGTTCTTCTACGCAGGCTTTGATGTGAAGATTGCCTACCCCTTGGTAACCATTACTCGCTTCAGTCTGGTAATCAGGCTGGAAATTGGATAGGAACATCGCTGCTCAACAGAAGGGAAAATTAAGTGATTTAGCTGTGGTGTGCCTAAAATTATAGCTCTAGCCAGCAAAGGAGCCCAGAGCTCCTCACTCTGGAGCACAAATTCCTGTCCTGCTCATGCTGCTTCCCTGCTTCATCAGTTCTTTCCTACTTTAACATATAAATTATGGCAAGCCTCCCAGGATATACAATCATTTTATTAGATTGCCTACTCGTACGTATGTCTCCATTTCTATTATTTATGTTTTCAAAGAAAATTGCATTTCACTTTACTCCAGAATTTATAGTTCCATGCAGAGTTTTATCTCTATCCCCATATCAAGGCTCGAGGTTGCCAAAGCTAGCGCTTTTTCTATCGACCAGCTCTCTGATGAGGAAAGTTGTTTCAGCCCAGCTGATAAATCACAATATCATTTGTGTTTTCCTAATTTTAACAGAGAGAAGTTTCTATACATACTAGTGCAACACATGGAAAGAAAACACCGACAGGACTTGTTCTGTATATACTATAACTAATCCAATCGTAGCCTTTATTACACAGTAGAAAAAGAAATCAGACTGAGGTGCTATTTTTCTTAAGATACAAATTTTAAAAAGCCATTTATGTAACCCCATGTTTTATAAGAAACCTAAGGACTTCTACTTTGCTGAACGTTTTGCAGTGAGTCTGTTCATCTTTACAAGACTGGCTCCTCCTTATACAAATCAGATCCTTTCTGCCGGTAGTGGTAGAGGAAAAATAGTGGAGGAACTGGTCAGAGCAATGGCAAGGATAGGTCTGTGGAGACCTCGACCTTCTACCCTCACTTGGTCTCGAGCAGCCCTCCTCCAAAGGGCTCTCGGTACCTGCTGGCTTAGCTCTGTCGCAGTAGCTGTTCCATCTCACCTGCTAGTTCCAAGTTGCTGAGGCAGAATTTTTAACCTGTTTTCGTTTCTGAAAATGCATATTTATGTCTCCTGCCATGCTTTATAGGACGTGTGGATAATTCTTTATGAACAACCGAGGAGTCTAAACTAAAACATTTTGAACTCTAAAATTAGAAAAAAAAAAAATCTTGATTGCTTATAATATGCAGCACCTTCACGCAGCACTATGGGTCGCCTATGCGCACAGCTGACGGGGAAAGCTGGCGGGTGTTTTCTCTTCAGACACAACACAGAGACAGAGGCCTTTATTTACAACATTAGACTGCCTTGTCTATGCCCCATTTGTAGCCTTATATTACTGAACACTTGACAACATAATGAGATAAAATTATATAAAATGTAAAGGAAAGCAAACACATATTTTGAAGAAATATCCACTTAGCACTCAGCTCAGTGCCTGCATCCCCAAGCTTAGCAATAACAAATTATTTCAGAACAAAGTATACATTCTGCTGGAAGGGCGGAAGGGCCATGATATATATTTTCCAGCACAGTAAATTCCTGCCATCATGAAACTTAATCTTTACATTAAAGCCACAGGGGCTACTATTGTTCATGTTTTTCCCCGTTTTCATCCACCATCTGAATGCTTTCTCCCATTTGAAAAAAATGATTAAAAAAGCCTTGACATATGCTGGGGTACAGTGAATCTGAAATAAAGAAGTTTGGTCGCTTTTCCTTCCAGTTGTGAAACAGGAATTGCTTTTGCATGGGGCCGACTCTACCCGAGTGAGACTAAACATTTATAAAATCAAGTAGGGATTGAAATATAGCATTGTGGTTACTAACATTTTGCAGCAGCATATCGAGTTTCACGTTTCATCAGCTGAATAGCGTCTGTGTGCTGGGCTATTGTGGTTCAGTAGCTGACAGCAGTCAAGTAAGTGCTGCTTTCTTCCTGGCTTAATCATTTCTATTACACTCAGTGTCAAAACAATAATGTCAGTGAAATGGGCTTGCTGACATTATAGATTAGGATGGAGTGATTCTGAATGTTCTGTGACTGAATTGCATTTTATTTCTTGAAAATTACATATTACAATTGCAAATTAAAGAGCTTAGATCTCAACAGGCTGTATCAACAAATACGTGGCTGTGTACTCCAAGCTGCCAGGGGAATGACGGGTCATGAAATCCTTAAGTTTCATGTGTACTAACAAGTGAACAAGCACCCAAATGCTCTGTGACCAGAGCAGATCTGAAGGAGAATCGGTTTTGTCAGGAGGGATCACTCAACTACGGGAGAAGTGAGAAGCCCTAAGTTAACCCCAGAGATTTAAAAGATGTTCCAGAAAATGAGAAAAACCTTCCCAACTTTCCTTCTACTGCCTGCCAGGCACCACTGTTCATGAGGTTACGTCTCCTGACCTTTACTTGAGGAACATATCCGCAAAACTGGAGAGCAGCCACAGCAACAGGCTGAGGAATTGCTGAGTGATGGACAGCAAGCAAATGACTAGCAGTAGCATTTAATGACAGCAGTCGTTAGGGGTCTTCCAGACAAAAAACAGGACATTTCTTGTCATCTGAAGAGCTGTCCTGTAGATGGCAACGAGAATAACTGCCTCACTGTATTCATCTATAATAGCCCTATAATAACTAACTTTAAAATACACCTGCAAAAATATAAAAAGCCTTGAAATACGAGCAATATACTCCCTCTTTTTCTTTTGCTTAAAAATCAGCAGAACAGAAGTTACTTTGGTATTTGTGATAATAAAATGAAGTTCCCTGAAAAGAGCTAGTATGACCAAGCTGACTAAAATTACAGTGCTCAGCTGACTTTTAGGGAGACTAAAACAATCAAAGCTTTTGTCTTGTTTTAAAGAAGAAAAAGTGCTGCTGCCAAACAGCAGCTTTTGTTTCACTTAGAGCACGAGGAGAGCTGCGGGGCTTACTCCAGGCACTTGTTTCTGAAGAACTTTTGCTTCCTTTGAGGAAAGAAAATCTGTAACGGCAGATCTGTAAACTAGGGAGAAGAGGACAGTTAATATCTTTCTTGGAAAAATCATTGACTGTTTGATCACAGGCTGAACTCTGAGCCCATGAAGGAATAAGATTGCATTTCACAGGGTTACATGGCTTCGGCAAACTTTGCATCCAGGTGCGCGGAGGTAAGGGGAACATGAAGATCTGTTCCTTCTCACCCAGGACAAGGTAGGTATATGTGTTAGGGAATGAGGGAAGCTTTAGCATGGCTTTTGTGTTTGTTTGTTTTCCTGGTGGTAGTTCAACTGTTTTTTCTTATTCTTCTGTGTATTTTCCTTCTTTTGCCTGCCCAACCTCATTTGCATTACTTTTTTCTCTTGCAACTGATCTTTTCTGTGCAGATTAAACATCATATTTTCATTCCGTTGTTTCTCTTCTCCAAAGCTGAACATAAACATAATTTCCTGCAAATATATACAAACACACACACATACAATGTTACCTATTTGAGATTTTTTTGATCAATGGGTCATTTTTGTTCCTCTCTCTACCCCATAACCTTCCAAAAAATGCACTTTGTGAACATACGGAGTTTCTCAGATGACAAAAGAAGGAATTTTCAAGTTACATCAATTCTCTCATTCTTCATTGCTTTATTTTCTTTTCCTCTAGTAACTATCCTTTAACTCTGCAGTCATAACCAGAAAATGAATTCCCAGTGGTTGATATTCTATCAGCTAAGGGAAGACAAATATTAGGAGGGTTTATTTGTTTGTTTTTATACACATTCTTCTGAATGAAAAAAGCCACATTCATTTTGCCTGAGCAGTAGGAGTTGAAATTTATTTCTGGCCTGCAGAAGTTTGTCTGCGTTCAAAATATTAGTTGCAAAAGCTGCCATACAAGGAAGAAAAGTGACCATATTATTCACACATGGGAACATGTATTTCCAGGAACCAGAATTAAAAGGCCATCTCTTTGAAGGATCTCTGAAAAGTCATTTAATAAACAAGCAGAAATAATATCACCAAATAGGTAGTGAACAGCAGATTCTCAAAAAAAAAAAAAAAAAAAAAAATCACAAAAGAGACTTTACAAAACTGAAACTAGTGAGGAAAATAAGCAAGAAATAGCTGCTCTTTGTATTTTTTGTTAATTGCTGAAAATATTTCTAAGATTTTAACATGCAACTGTCCTGTGAGTAATTTGGAACCAGGAAAGAGATTATGTTTATGGAATAAATCAATTATTTTTAGTAACAGGGCAAGGTAACATTTATGAAGAACAATGAAAGTGAGCTGGAGAATGCAGAAAGAATGTATTTATATAATTCATCCTATGATGCTTAAAAGCAAGTCAGCTGTGCTGTATGACGGAAGTTGGATACGGTTTTAAGTTAGTTCTCATGATTACCAGCCCAGCATTCAATAGGCAAGAGTCAGGCAGCTAAAAAACATGAAGCTGTCTTTAAAAATTCTTATGCTTTTAAAATCTCTTCATTTGCTTGGTAGTTTTGGATCAAAGAGGACATAGAGATATATTCTCAGCGTTTTTCCTGCAATCAGTCATAAATGGTAGATATATTTTAAAGAAATCAAAAGCAAGAGCTGAGGTTAATCTACAAATCCTAGATATAGACACACATATATATATTCATATTTTGCAAGAATTCTGATGTAGTTGGGAGAAAAGGAATTCCCGCTTTCTGCCTATAAGTCCCAGGTACATAAGGAAATACATGTTAGTAACAGAAGATCCTGACAAATTTGGCAAATGTGTTTAGATATGAATTTTTGCAACAAATTCACTGCTTTTGCTCAGTGAATGATCACTAAGAATCCACAGCTTTATCTTGTTATGTGTCTGGCAGCCTCCTCTGTGTAAGTGAATGAGAAAGTGTGCCTTCATTTCATATTTAGCAGCAAACTCGTCATGCACAAGATAAAGGTACAGTTTTTAGAAAGGAATTGCGTTTGCTAGGGATGTAAACATTTGTTACGCATAATCGTGGCACATCTGTTGCTCTCTCCCCATGGGTGGTCCGGCTCCAAAATATCTGTGGCATTTGCACCTTTTGATATGCAGCCCAGATAAAGCAACGCTCTACGGTACCGTGATTAGCGCTGCTGGTTGTTTTCCTGGTTTTCATGGCTGAACCTACTCCTTGGCTCCAACAGTAAATGCAAGCACTTCGGGTCAAAACAAGAAATTGCAAAAGGACAAAAGGATCAAAATATACAACCTAGCTTCAACAGCTAGTTTTGGTTCATTTATTATCTCAGTTACAAATATGACCTCTGTGTTTTCTGTTGCTGTCTTCCCAGGGCTTGTCAATAAAGCCTTTCTCTTCCTCCTGTTCATAACCCTTGTGGGGGTGTTTTTTTAGCTCACAGAGATAAAACTGACTTCATAACATAGTTGCAATATGATCTTTAAAGGGGCTAATTATGGAGCATAATTAGCATTAACTCTGCCTTCCCTCAGCCTCTATCTGCTCTTTCTCTTTGTATCTCTCTTTCCCTGAGTCTTCCCCTGCGACCTCATTTGCTTCAGCATTCCCAGGGTAGAAGAGGACTCTGCATACATAGCAGAGCACTGAAGATCTCTCTAGATTCATGCAACACCTTGGGGGTATCTCTTCAGAGACGTTCTCTAAGGACATTTCTTTGTAAGATGTTATCAGTGTTTGCCCTGTGTTATGGTAGATTGTGATACTATTTTACTATGAGGCTGGGCAACAAGAGAGACCTGCTGAATCCTTCAAACTATGTAACACCTGGTTGCAGATGTGCACGCTGACTGCCCATATAGTTACTTTCAGCAAAGGTCTGTCAAACCCTTAAGCACTCATTAAACACACCCTTACCCCCACAATCACTCTAGTCTTCTTCCTGTTTGACAAGGCTAGAAGGTGCAGAAAAAATACCTTTAAGGAGAAAAAGTTTTACACTGAAGTAGAGCTCTCCTGCTCTCCTATAAGGCATGCGTTCACATACTAATTGACCAGTTATGTTTTAAACCCGAATCCTAGGAAATCTATAGATTTTCCATTCATTTTTTTATGGGAAAAAAATCCTATTACATTTTCAAATATAGCATTATGACTAAATTGATCTTTTAAAAATGGAATATAAAATGTGAAGATCTTTTTGGAAAGTCCTAATTAAGTCTAGGTATGAGGTCTAGGAAATACAGAGCTGGTTACCTGGTGGAAACAACCGTTTTCTATTATCTAGACACTTCTGCTTCTTTTCTTCCCAGTTTAAAATCCATATGCTTTCCATCTGCTCTATATAAAATGGGTTTCTCTCCTTTTCAAATGTGAGCGTCATGCTCTCTGCGTATCTGTGACTCTCCAGCCTTTAACTGAATAGTCAGACCCACCTGGAGTAAGGATGCATCAAGATGGGAAAAAGAGGAGGATGTAGGTGTTGCAGGAAATTTGTTCTGGTGATGAAGGAACATCACAAACTTCAAAAGGGGGCGGCTTAGTTGACACATAATTATAGCAAGTCTCTCTGACTCAAAACTTAAATTGCTTCAGTTTTAATAACAGTGGTTTCACCGGTAGCTTTGAACCTTCACATCCTCTGCACAGATTTTGAGCTCTGTCCTGAGAGTACACATCATATGTGACCTGAAAACTTCCAAGGATGAAGTTTAGGTAATTTTCAGTGGCTATCTGATAGTGGATTTCAATTTGTCACCAGTGGTGGCATTTATTGGAAAAAAAAAAAAAAGAGTTTTTGAGATCTACTAAAAATATTAGACTCTTTTCAGTTACCCTCATAAAGGTATAAAATGATAACTATCTTAAATTCAGTGTTGCAGAGTTGGCAGTAACCTTCATTTTGGAGACATGAAATAATATCTAATAAGAATATGTATTTAGAAAAACAAACCAACAAACAAAACCAAATTACTTTTACATCCAGGGAAAAATGTTTCATAAATGTGTGTGCTTTCAGAAGTAATTTACCTTCCTTCACGACAGACAGCCCTATATGGCATGAGGATGTCTATCACTTCTTTGCCAAGCGAAACAGCTTGATGCATCAAGGAGGGCAGCTTCACGTTGGGTCATATCTGCAAGGATGCAGCCAGCAGGTTGAGGGAGGTGATCCTTCCCCTCTACTTGGCCCTTGTGGGACCACATCGGGATGCTGTGCCTAGATCTGGGCTCTCTAGGACCAGAGAGACAGAAACATACAAGGGCAGGTCCAGCTACTACAGATTCTCCAAGCTGGTCATCAGCTGCAGCACACAGTGTGCATGGAAATCCTAGGGGAGCTGGATCTGCTCAGCCTTGAGAAGGAAAGATTTAGGGGACACCTTGTTGCTGCCTCCAACCACCTGGTGGGCAACACAGAGAAGATGGAGGGAGACTCTTCTCAGAGGGAAGCAAGAACACGATGAGGGATGCCAGAAACAAGCTGGAAAGTGGGGAATTCTGGTTAGATGCACAGAAAATTGTATTTACCATGAGGATGGTCAGACCCTGGAACAGGCACCCAGAATGGTTATGGAGTCGCCTTCCATGAATATGCACAAAACTTGGCTGGACAGAGGGCCCTGCACATCCAAGCTCTGTGCAGGGAGGTGCACTGGAGGAAGGTTCCTTCCTACTGAGATGATTCTGTGATCTGATTTTTGGGGTGTTTCCTGTTCTAGGAAGCAAATGTGTAACTGACAGACATGTGGTGATATAAAGACGAAAAGGTCAAGAATCTTTGTTAGGTCACTTGCTTCCTCTCATGGGACTGTGGTCTCCCCAGAATGGTGTGCAGAAACCAGGTGCTTGAGTGTTACACGTATAAAAATCGAAGTGTAGGTCCACCCCTGCACCTCGGCATCATGACACTCAACATCACAAACCTTCAGAAGCAAGACAACTGCCCGTTAGTTATCACATTCAGGACAGCTGTTTTGTGCTGCTTGAGAAAAGAAGTTGTACATGTCAGGGATCCTCTGCAGGAAAACAGGAGGCATGAGGAATGCTAAAGGGGAGGGGGGTGTCCTCTGGGAGCCATCTGGTAGCATGGAAACCCTGAAAAGCATCTTTTTCTACTTGATACTGATATGATCGGGTTGATTAAGGATATCAAAGATTTTTCAAAACAGCTGCACTAATACAACCACTAAAATGGGTGAACTGCTGCTGCTTTCAAAGTAAAACTTACTTCTTTATTCCCTCATGTAGGAGATAATCCTAGGATAGTCCCCACCACAGATGTGAGGGATGCAGCTTTTCATTGGTACAATTCTGATAAAATGCTACTGTATCTCTGTGCAGAAGGCTCTGCAAGTGCTCTTGAAAATATTGGCTACTATGATCACACAAAAAGGACTTTTTTCCAAAGAAAGTTTCCTCATTTTCTTTTCCCTATTCAGAGAATGAACTGCGCACACTAGCCAGGGTCTGGCTTGGCTGAGAACGGTTCTCAGTGCTCTCCACGTGGCCCTAACACCTTACATATCGGATGAGTTTGGCCTCTGAAGACCTGGAGTCGTTGGGAAATCTGTACTACAGTCTTTGGAGGTATCTTCCCATTCCCCTGCTCTTCACTCACTTTTCAGCAACTGTGCACAGTGAATGTCCACAGTGAATGACATGATTCTGCCATTGTATAAGCAAGGCAGTGACTTCACCCGGAAGAAAAAATACTTTGCAATAATTTCAGCAAAATGTATTGTAAATTCTATACATAAGGGGGACAGCTAAGGTGCAGGCTGAACAAATCTGACTTTTAGGATAGGAGAGATACTCCTGCCAAGTTTCAAGTTTCCATTACCTTTTGCAGAGGTGCTAGAGCTGTTAAAAAAATTTAAATCTCTTAAATCATCAAAACATTTTTACAACTTTTTCCTAACCTAAAAGTTGTTCAAAATTCCTTACCTTAATTTTGGGCAGAAATTTGAGAACAAGCAGACAGCTGCACAGGAAAAATCTTGAGAGAAACATGGATGATTTAAAATAACTTAAAAACAGCAACACTTTGGGGCATATTGGGTATGCCAAAAGATGGTGCACCTTGAATTGTTAGAAAGGTTGTTTTTAGAGACCCACATCATAAGCCTCTGTTGGTACATTTGATTTAGCTCAGATCAGGACTGTCCTTTTGAAGAGAAGGGCTGCCTCCCCCTTGCCTCTACTTAGTGGCCTTAGGTTCACATCACAGAGTCATCTTTGCATGTGTAGATAGGATTTCATGGATTTATTTTTGAAGATGTGCTCCAGTAGCATAACTGATGCACTCTGAGCCCCTGGTGTGTGTCATTTTGACAATGGGACCAGGCTGGAGTTAGATGGATGTTAAGTACCCTGCAACATGTACAATGTGAAAGTCAAGTTCTTGGTATCTGTTGCTTCACTGTACACATCCCTTCTTATTGCTCCTCAGTGCTTGCTAGTGTTGAAATACCAAACAGGGTTAATTAATAATGACTGTATGATTATTCCTGACAACAGTGCATACCACATGGTTTCATATTTGGCATTATTTTTCTTTTTTTAAACTGACAACCTCCTGAATTCTCATTAATTGTAATAGGGCTCAAAGTGGATGCACAGAAATAAGTTTATCCATAGGAATGAAGGGGTCAAGAAGCAGGTATCTTTCAGGTATCTTCCCTCAGGAGGAAGATATTTGGTCGTCCTTAAAGTCCTTGCACTTACAGAATCTTCTCACTAGGTTGTTCCACAGAGTATGAAACTTCTTGGTGAGTGGGAACAGCAGCCTGACTCTGCAAACTAGTAATTCAAAGGCAAGAACTGGTCGAAAGGCTAGAGTTGGAATAGGGCGTCAGAGATGCAGCTGCTGGAGCCACAGCAGAGGTGGGCAAACAGTGTCATTTCTCTTGAAATAGCCAAAGCTGGAAGATATGACAGCTTTTATTCCGATGGCACCCCTGTGCCCAAGTGTCCAAAGAGCTCCTGCCCAGCGGGATATTGGCAGCAGTATCTGCAGACAGGATGACAGGCAGGCAGGGAATGGGTAACACTCGGCCACTCGCTTGCCTGGGACATGGATCTGGGATTCAGTGGCCCGTCTTCTTCACAAAGAGCTTTGTGCTAGAGCTGCACAAATATCCACAATGTTCCATAAGGATTTGCTTAAATACCAAAGTAACTTACATTTACTGTCTCTAAACACTCATTTACCACAAGTATTCTAGGTAACTGCATTACTGGCCAAAATCATTTGGAGAATATTTCTTGAAAAACAAATATATTCCAGACTTTGGAAACCACAGGCTTTCTATGGACAATTCCCTCAAGGACATGCAAAGAAGATTGCCAAGTAAATCACTGCAAATTACTTGTTCACTCAGCTTTCTGCCATATATGAAGCAGGAGACAGGAGAGACTACAAGACTTTTTTACGTGCCCTTTACATCAGATTTCAGGGTTGAGGGAGTAGAACTTGCTGACAAGATTTTATGTTTATTTGGTGAGGAGCAAATTGAAAGCACACTTAAAAAATCAACAAAAATAGCAACAACAAAAATAAGACAAAATCAAGCCAGCAGTTGCAGCAGAATGTTTAGCCTGGAAAAATAAGTGGTGAAATACTCTTGGACTTTGGTTGCTTCTGCAGGTTGTTTGTACGTACACATGCAGCCACATGCTGTCTCACACATACATGAAAGACTGCAAATCCTAAATAATGAGCCATCACCTAGCATTCACATGTGTGAGAATAATTGTTCCTTTGTAAGACATGAGATTTCCTAAGAATTAGCTGAGTTCCATAAATCAGTTTTACCTTGAAGCATGACATTCCTTTACCCTGTCTGGTCAAGAACCCTGTGCGAGCATTGCTTCAGTTGCAAATACTTTTTTTCCAAGAAATATGGGTAATCTTTTTACACTCTTGCTTGTGTTTTTTTCATGATGACTGCTACAGTTTTCATGGTGAAAAGAATAACTCTCAGTTATTATGGCAACCACACATCAATAATTAACTTTCAAAGGAATTATTTGTGTATGATCATATAAAAGAAGCTCTACAGTTTTCCAACAACCAAGGTAACTTCAGCAGTGTTTCTTCCAGGTAAGATGCTAATTTTATGAACAAGGGTGCCAGTGCCAAAACATTAAAACTAGTAGCTCAACTTACCAGGGAATGTAAGTGCCATTTTAAGAGAAATGCTTAACTGAGTGTTTATTACTAATTAGGAATGATGTAATGATTAACTTCTATAAATAGACCAAAACCTGCTTATAAGCATGCAGTACTACCTATAAATTCTCAGATCTACTTTCCTGTTATCCTCTTTGTTGTGACTGAAACTAAATATTGGTATCACATTTGAGGTCTGTTATTGGTCCCGTTGTTATTTCTGTCATTGTTACGCTTTGATCAGATGGTCCTACAGAAGACAGATGGTAAATCCCAAATCCAGGTAATGCAGATGAATATTGTACATTAAAAAAAAAGCAGCTAATCCAAGCAATGCATCTATCTCAGGTCTGTGGCCAGTTCAGGATGTTCAAAGAGGTATTCATACAATCAGATTTGTAAAGAGTCATTCTGCTTGGTATCCTTGGGTCCAAGAGCTAGTTAAAAGAGGAAGGGCAGAAGGTTTAAAACTGTGTAATAAAAATTGTGATAAAAGTATTTACCTCTACAGGAAGCCCTAAAATTCTCTGTCAACACAAGTAAGTAAATAGATACTGTGCAACTGTTTGGCATTGCTCTCTGATGATTTAAAACATCTCATTAGACCAGGTGAATAATTATATTCTCCAAGTGAAGGAGTTATGGAATAAAAAATTCAGAAACACCTCAGTGATTCAGAAAAACTTAAGGGAGGCTACAGGCAGCGCATGCAAACACAGATTAAGTGCAAACTCAATTTCAGAAGCATATGTCTGATCACCAGGTGAGTGGAATCCTACCAGGGTCTTGCAATAGTAATATGAGAATGGGGCAATGAGTCGAAGAGAGGCAAGACACCCAGCTACTTTGAAAATCAAGATGAGCACACTGATGTACAAAAGAATATAATGTAGGGTGGAAAGACAAATACAGTTCCTAAGCGCTGAAAACTGCAGTCAGACAAAAAAGTAGAAGTCACAATGGAATAACCTGGTAATATTCAAGTATAAACTTTAAATGCTTATTTGCTATACATGAATATTGCTGTACTGAAAACTAAGGTACTCAGGGCATTAGTTTGTTTTGACCAGAAAGATCACTAATTAGATCAATGCCTGGCTTAGGCAAGCAATAAAGCATAAACTGCTGTGAAAATTGTAGTATCTTAACGGTTGTTACTCTCTTACTTCTCAAGGTCATTGTCAGTAACACATCTCAAGACTCTCAAATATATTTATGTTTTTATGCTTGCTGAAGAACTGTAGCAGGTGACCTTGGGATGTCAAAACGGACTTCATGTTTCATCAGAAAATCTTGACCTTTGCTTGAGGGATAATTTTCTGAGAGCTACTGGAGTCATTGACTATCACCCAAAATGGCTTGGGAGGTTAGGAAGTTTGCAAGGCTGGACGTCTTGAAGAACAGGTTGGACAAACATTCCCCAAGGATGATGCTGGTATAAATGACCCTGTCATTAATCAGTAGAATAATTAAGATGATCTCTATATGTTGTCTCCAGCCATATTTTCGCTGAAGCTACTTTAATTTGGAGGAGTATGATATTAAGAAAAAGCATTGAATATCATGTTTAATGACTTCCATTATTTCATTAATGAAATATTTATAGTTTGTACTACAAAGCTGTTAATTTTTGCTGCTTCCATGTGCTGAAAGCCTGCTTCAAACCTGCATTAAAACTCGTAAATTATGTGTTTCCAATTTAAGCAAAAGTCATTAATTTTACCACTCAGATATCAGTATGTATCTTTCTCCTTTTATTGCAGTTTGAGCCTTTTTTAAAGCAGCGGCGCAGATAATCCATCTCTTGCCTAATTCATGGTGAGGTATAGGGCTGTTGGAATTCTTCTGTGTTTTGTAGTTCAGTGTAACTTTGTCCACTGCTCCCCTGACTCAAAGAGACCAGGAAATGGGAAACAGTTCCAAGATGCAGTGCTGAGAATTGGTAAAGGCTTGCCAGTTCCCTATTCACAAATTAGAAACAGTATCTAAGCCTGGGGTTTGGAAGGCATTTAAGAACAGGAAACAAAGTTGGGCTTTTCATCAGTCTCCCTCAGCTGTCAGGCCCAAGCTAATTTACCTGGTGAAGTGTTGCCATCTAATGGTGAATACTAGAAGTAACACGAAAAGTTGAGATAAAAATAAAACGGGCCCTATTTGGTACAGACCTTCTAATGAACTCCACAGAGACTGATTTTTCCTTCTAATTTCTCTTAAAAAGGTCTGATCTGGAAGTCATTTTAGAAAACAGGAGTCCTTCATTAGTTACAAAAATGGTATATTTTACCAGAATCAAGCTCTGGGGAGATTGGTTGCATGAATCAGATCCAACACAACGTGTAGCCGATCGTATCCTGCGGCCGGTAACAGAGGCTTAAGGAAAAAAAAGCAAGAATATAGTGATTTAGGAGGTTTCTGTTAAAGGCTACATCCAGCAAACTCAGTAAGAGTGGGAACTCAGTTTAGTGAGGGAAAATAAAAATTAAAAAAAAAACTTTTTTAAAGTTACAGTAACAAAAGTGAAACTCTCTCTGACTTTTAGTAGAGGATTTTTTTTTCAGCTAAGTACATTTTGTTAAAAAAAAAAATAGTGCAAAAAGTACCCTACAAAAACCCAAAGTCTGTCTCTTCTTTGGTCACCTTCTGGAAAGTGTTAAAAAAGATCACATTACATAATATCTTTATTTAAAACCCAGAAAAATCCATCCATCAGAGGAAGTCAAACTCCAATAAGAATATTAAAGCGAAGACTCAAGACTGATTTGTCAAACAGAAGTCAAAGTGATACTTGCACTGATGCTTGGTATATGTGCTCAAAAGGAAAAAGGTTCCTTTTCTTGCTGGGCAAAACATAGAATTACCTCTAAACTGTAAAGGAAGGGATTATAAAGTCAGCATAAGCACACAGACTGTTTAGTGTACTTGCTCCATGCTTGTTTTTGGTCCCTTCTTATTTTTCCTTCCTGTAACTATTACACTAAGGGTTAGGCTGAAGCCAGTTTAAGCATGGAAGCAGTGGGAAGAAACGGGGAAACATCATTTTGCCACTGCATAAAACCTCACATTGTGAGTGTGGTGGGCAGTTTGGGCCTCCACACCTCAAGATGGACACGGCAGAATGAAAGAAGATACCAGGAAGGCGGCTGAAACGATCAAGAGTCTGGAGCAGCTGCCTCCCTGGGGAAAGCAGGAGGACATGGACTCTTAGTCTGGAAGAGGAAATGTGCAGGGGAATAGCCCTGAAGTTTATGAAATCATGAAGGGTCAGACAAAGTCAAAGCGGACCATGGCAGCTGGGGCATCCACGGCTTGACACCTGCACCCTGGCCAGCCTGCTTGAGGACACACAGCTTGTGAACATGGGGGTGACAGCCCGTGAGTGAGTGAAATCAGGTTTGTTTGGGGACAGAATCTCCCTTCCACTCGTAAGGTCTCACATTGAGCTTTTCGGTATTGCTGCTAAAATGGGGCAATATTAATTACTAAAGGGGCAGCATATTTGAGCCCACACCCTTACTGGAAGTAAAGACAATCTAGTATACCACGAGATTCCTAGAATAATGAAAAAAGTATGTAACATTTTGTTTTGCTCTTGTGTCATCTGGAAATATAGGAGGAAGTTTCTTAAAACTCCCCCTCCTCTTTGGATACTAGTAGTGGGTGAGAGGAAGGCTCCGTCTAAAGGCAGTACAAGAAGAGCTGTTGTCCACAGTAAAACGGATTGTCCAACAAAAGCCAAGGGTCTGAGGCTTGCTCTTGTTCCAAAGAGGAGCAGAGAGCCAGAAATAGGTAAAACTCAATCACTCTCTTTGCAAACAGCTTGTTTGGCCTCAGGTATCAATTAAAACATCTCTTTTGAAGCATGCATAAACACAGGAGAAAAGACTCTCCCACAAATTCAATTGTGCATCAAATTTAAACTTCAAATTACAAGTAATGCAATCTTGTAAGAACTGCCAGGCGCTTTATACAAAATCAAAACTGAGTACAATGAAAAAGGTAAACTTTCTGGAAATTTCTTAAATTCCAGGCTGAGAGAGAAGAGAGAAGCTGAGCTGAGAGATAGAAGGTTGAGAGAGCTGGGCCTGTTCAGCCTGGAGAAGAGAAGGCTGAGAGGAGACCTGAGCAGTGTCTATCAGTACCTCAAGGGAGGCAGTGAGGAGGATGGGGCGGCCTCTTCTCAGTGGTGG
>VZSV01000012.1:5297297-5331068 GCA_013398735.1 Nothocercus julius
CTCTAGAGGTCCCTTCCAACCTTAAGCATTCTATGATTCTATGAAATGTTCTGTAGCTTGCTGTAGTAATGATGGAAGTTATTAGGATTACCCAAGATAGTGGTAGACATGGCACACATTTTCGGTGAGCAGCTTTAAGTATGGGGTGCTGAGACTCTCCTTTATTTTGAGAGTAATCATTGCCAAGCCATGCCAGCAAGCAGGAGCAACAAGCCCCAGTCAAGACAATGGGACCACACACTTCTCTGGCAGGATCTTTGGAAGGGCAAACAGGGAAAATACTATGGCTGAATTATTACTATTAACACAGCTCACTGCCCCATGTTTTTTAAAGGAATATTATCCTTCATTGCTTTCTGTAGTCTCTCATAGGTCCTTCCACTGTTCCTTACAAAATCTCGTGCACCATGAAAGGTAACAATTTGAGCTTTCATCCATGTTTCTCCTTCTGAGAAATATTTTAAGGGAAGCTGGTATCTATAATTTCAAGTCATGGTCAGTGCTATGCATACCGATACATAGAATATAAATTGTTTGCACACTTTGTTTAGTTTTTTTTCTGTAAATTGTGCATTCTACCAAACCACCTCAGCTCATTTTAGATCACAGACTTGCCGTGATGAATACCACATCCTCTGAGTGACCCAGAATGTTTGCTTTTGTTGGCTGGATGACAATACATGGGAGACAATGAATACTAAGCACATTGTGTAAGGATTTGGTCAAGCTATAAGGTTCTCTTTTACTCTCGAAGAGGCACAGGAAAAAATTTGTAGACCTCTCACTTTATGGCAAAGACCTGCTGGGTTCAAACTGAAGAGGCATCATAAATTCAATGAGATGACTGTCTTTTATCCAGCTTGCTGGTATACATGAAATATTGTAGGGAGAAGAAAATATGTAAAGGATATACCCTACTTGAAGAAAATGATCTTTTAGCCCATTTAAAAAATACTTTTCTTTTAAAATCCCTGTTTTTTATTTTCTTTTTTTTTTTTTACATTTTGAATTATACCTTTTGATGCTAACCTCAGCAGGGAAATAGCTATTATTCATGCAATAACCTAAGAAGGAATATATTCTAAAATGACATCCATGGATGTTATATCCGTTTTGCTATTATTTCATGATTTGCACAAATTCATATAATCTAAAAGGCAACCCCAAATAAATCTTGTTGCAGTGTGTTTTGCTTAAAAAGTCATTCATACTATAAATAGTACTTGGCTTGCATAAAAAATATGTCTGTCTACCATCTTTACTTATTTATATGGTTCACTTCAATTTGTTTCTAACTGAAAAATTCAAATTTGAATTGAAAATGAACAAACTGAAATTTGTTAAATTTTGGACATTTACTAAATCCTTGTGAATGCTTCTTGCTGTCTAAATTACTTACGAGCTTCTTTCTGATTCTATTATCCATTATTTTTGTATTACAAAAAGAGTCAAAATGTGCTATATGATTTTCCAGGTGCCTCTCAGTTACAATTTCTGTCCCCAGAAGCAGGAGGTCTGGTAAAGTGAATTTGTTTTCCAAAAGACAAGGTATGCTTGGCCATTTTGTCTATACCCATTCATGTAAGGGGATCCCTTTGCAGTCACAAATTCAGAATCTGGTTATCCACTCCTATCAGCAGATCATTTTGTTAGATATTCACAAAAAAGCTACTTGAAAACAGCACAAATTAGTGCTGGCATATCCATAGACTCTCTCTTTTTTTAGAACTAATCAATAAATGAAAAAGAATTTTATTCATTTTCAAAATTAATATGACTATCATCATCTCATTCCTAAGGGAGTTGGGTAAGTATCTTTCAGACAATTCAATTTTAGCTACAAATATGAAATTTGAAAGCTGGGCATGGATAAAGGTGAGATCACTCATATTCAAGTGAGATCACTAACTTCCGACCTTTCCTTTGTGCTCCTCTTTCTCTCAGCATGCTCCATCTAACTCAGCATATAACCTTAAAAAAATCAAGGAAACATAGGAATCAAGGAATAAGCTACCTAGGGAACCTTATGTGCCTTTCTCATAAAGATACATAGGAAAACAAAGCCAATTCCCTACCATTGCCTATGTAACATTAGGGATATTTATAGCAACTAGAAAACTCGGGTTATGCTTGTCCTAAATCTATACTGTCTTAAAAAAAAAAAAAAAAAAAAAAAAAAGCTAATGTTTTCTATAAATTACATTATTCCCCTGTTAATCAATGGATTGGTCAGGGAAGCCCCAGATTTACTTTGTAGTTCATAAATGTGGTGTTGACAGGTCTCTCCTGCCGGAAACAGCTAAGCAGTCAGTTGACTCTGTATCAGCCAACTTTTATGAATTTTGAACTTTGTCTGGTACAGAGAAACCACAGATAACAGATGTAGTTCTATGACTATGTGCAGTATAACTGATAAGTGTTTGATGTGCTGCTCTATATCTAGGGCTGGAAGTCTTGGCTTTCATCTGCTGGCCTCTGCAGAAATCTAGGTTGACAATAAATCCAGCCAAGTATAAAACTGTAGGAAACAAACTTGATGTATATGCTTGGAAAAGCAATGATCAATTTTTATGTTGAAAAAGTCCAGATCTTAACAACACTGCCTTCTCTCCCATGCCTCTCATTCACACAGACACACAGACAAACACACACAATATAAACATGCATATAGACATCTATTTTTATAGAATATATATATATATAAAAATATAGACATGCTGCTGAATTGCATCCACATTTGTATAGAAATACACACACCCCACATACAAACTCACAAACTATACATGAGCATTCATATATACGCATGCACAACTAACTAACCATACCAGCTCTGTTGATCTGAGGCATGTGAAACAAATGCTTCCAACCACCATAGGATTATCCACTCGTACGATCTGTCCTCTATGGATCAGCCTTTGCCATTAAAGAAAAAAAAATAGTTTGCTAGTTCTCCCACTTGTCAATTCTTTGAGGTCTATATCTAAAGTAGTAATAATTTCGGAATCCTTGAGAGAAGATCAGTGAGAATTAAGACTATTGTCAGGGAGCACCTTGTGTTTCTATCTCTGATTATTAAAGTGATGGAAAGCAAGGAGAAGCGATAGTTTTTTAACCACTTCAGATGATGACGATGATGATAAAGATTTATGGGAAATGTCCCTAGAAAGAATAAAGATAATTCAAGGATTAGAAAAAAAATAAAAAGTTTGGGAGATTCGATAAAAATGTAACAACTGAAGAATGATACTGAGAAAGGTATTAAATTTTCCCAAGAAGTACTAATAAGGTCAATTGAAAGGTCCCAAATTAATAGAATAGCAAAAATTCCTGCAGAAGCAAAGGTTACAGGTCACAGACTTGCTTATATGACAAAATGATACTCGACACTGTTTACTAACAACCTTGGAGTAATATAACTAGAAAATACTCAAGTAAAAGGCAACAGATATATGCAGTAGAGAGTATGATATGATATGATATGATATGATATGATATGATATGATATGATATGACCACAGGATGATTTACGGCACCCAGCTGACCATCTTTCTTGAAAAGATCTCAAGCAGTTGCCCCAGGGACATAGTAGACTCCCTAGATCTGATAGTATAGCTTTCCCACTGGGCTAGTAAATAGCTTAGCTGGTCTTTGGACACTGTTAATTACCGATGATAGGTATTTTCAATTCTTTGTTATGATGGCATCAGCTTGTCAATTCTTGCTATGCTTGGACAGTAATATAAAACCTCGGAAACCTAAAATCTAGCTGAAGGAAGGAGCTGTGCTAGAGAACTGATTAGATTCAGTTCAGTCATTGAACAAAACCAACCTCTGAGTTTTTGACTTGGTGATTTCTGACTAATAGTGATATTTAATTAAACGCAAGTTAAAAAAGTTGAAGAAAACACTAATGAAGAAAAGTCACATGCAATCTATGGGACTTGAGATCTCAAATCTATGAGATCTTTGTTGTCTTTTCAAGGCTAGTCAGATCAGAGTAGGTGCTTTGGGCAACACAACTGAAAGAGGAAGACAAACTGTGGAACACCCTGAGAAGAACAAGAATTTTAAGAGGTTTAATGTGCATACAAATGAAAGAGGTGACTGAGAGGATATAAATTGACAGTTTTTCAGTGTGGAATAGTAGATGCTCCATTGTTTCTCCTGACCACAGTGAAAAGGAAAAGAAGAAATCTGCTAATTTGCATCAAAAGCCATTTCAGGTTGGGCATTAGGAAAAACCTGTCTAGCTGCAGAAATACTGAAGTATGTAGGAGGCAATGAAATATCCTTTCTGAAATATCTTAAACTGAAAGTGGATCATCATTGACAGATGTGTCAGTTTAAGCTCATCTCTCTGCAGAAACATAGACCAAGTTGACCTACTGAAGGCCCTTCCAGTTCTTCATTTCTATGAAAGTATAGGGAGCTGTAAGCTAGCAGGCAAAGGAAACAGCAACAGCTACTGAGTAACATCTCATTTTGTTGAGATGTTTTTCATCCTTGTCACTGGCGTACATCCATATTCTGAATTTACATGCTGCTGAATTGCATCCAAATAAGTGTCTACACGTAGTTACAAATATGTCCTGTAAGCCAAAATAATTGTTTCTTATACTATGAATCATCTTAAAGAACGTTTTATAATTACAAATGAGAAAGTTTCTAAAAATACATTATGCCCTATTTGGCATGGTATTACAAAAATACCATGGTATTAGGTTAGAAAAAGTCCCCCCCATGCCAAGTTTTACCCAAGTTGACTGGTGTGTGTGAGGGCAGAATTTAGCCTACTGTAATGAAATCCAAACATTGCATCAGAGTTTAACTAATGCAAGACCTTGTTTTTTGGTTTAAAGACAGTGGAATTTGCGACAGCCTTTTTGGGTGTTTTTGGACTGTAAAAAGCCTTCCAAAGGTATCAGTCACAATGGTGGACACAATTTAAAGGTAGTATATCTGACCAGCATGAAAGAATAAACACAGTTGGGATTAGAAAGGTAGAATTTACAGCTAGAACCAAGTTTTCCCTCCCCAGTTCTTGCTCTCCATGTTTACAAAGAATAAACCCTGATGATAACTGATGCAAAATGCAACTGAAATGTACTGATATTGCCTAATATGGATTTAGAATTACCAACATGTGGACTCATGCACTAATGCTGATATATTTCTTGGCCTTTATTCTAACGGGAATGGCCAAACATAAAGCAACTTGATGTAAATTAAATATATAGAAATGGATTCTCAGACTTCTAAGTTCATTGTGCAAATCTTAAAGAGTGCAAAGCAAGCAGAATTTTCTCTTTGAGGAATTTACCCTATGCTGTGGGAAATTTTGCTGGTGTTACATTTGGAGAAGGGTAGCATAGGATAATCACTCTACGCCAGCTAGAAAGACTTTCTTTTTTTGTCAGCATCAGGAAAAGGAAAATAGGCAGTGTGAGGAAGGGCTGACAGGAAATAGGTAAAAATATGCAAAGTTAAGTTAAAATTTGAAAGGGTGAACCTCTACTGTGTCACATTCCCCAGCTGAACTTGTTTGAAATTGCCAAACCTCCATCATTTTGACAAAAGTATAATACGAAAATTTAGAATAAGGGATGCTTTCCCCCTCCACTGTGCCTGAGAAAAGATTCTCTTTGTGCTTGAAAAAAAAAGGAATCCTTTTTCAGGATTTAATAGGGCAAACTTACACTGAGTACGAAGAGGAGGGTAAATCCTTTCCTGCCATTAGAAGCACATTGTATAACATTTGCCTTCTTCCATCAGAAGAGATGAATTTGCACAGTGAAAGCAAATGATCTCAGGGGACCATAGGACTCCTCATCAGAAATTATATCCTAACATCTGCTTGGCACGGCTTTCCCAAGGGCTCTGCTATTGCCCTTTTTGGGGAGTTTTCCACAACCCCATGGAGAATAAGAATAGGCTCGGTGCTCCTTTGGTTGGAAGTATATTCCCAGCCCTGCCATGGTTTGGCATGGCTTCAAAAGAATACTTCTTCATGACTGACGTCTAAGGATTCTATCTTTATGTTCTGAAAAATATATATGGGGATGTTTTCCAAGTACCTTTTTTTATTAGGGGTAAGCTGCTGGCAGCAAGCTGGCACAGGACATGGCTCTGATTTCCTGGCTCAGAAAACCACTTTACTGAGTATCCAGGAGAGGGGGTGAATCAGGTAGAAGAGTATGAGATAAAACAACAACAACAAAAAAAAAGATGGCATAAAATAGTTGTACCATTCACTGCACTCTGAGCTAGGAAGTTTATAAATGAATATTATAGGAATTTTTCTTCAAGCTTTCAAATTTGTTCAATTGAATAGTAAACATCTTCGCAAATACAGTGCAACTGTGAAGAGAATCAAAGTTATAAGCTAAATGAGCAAAAGAGACTATTCACAAAGTTTCTATGCTACATGATAATCTTCAAAACTGTTCCAGAACTCTACTATAATTTGTTTTCATATTTTGAAATAGGCTTAGCAAGCTAATTAATGTATTATATTATCTTGTATTCTTGCTTTTATAACTACACATACAGGTAATGTATATATTATGCTTATATTATATTATTACCTTATATAGTCATCTTGTATGCAGCCAAAGGCTGTAAGTTAGTCATACCTGATCAAATCCAAAGAAGGTTAATCAAAGTGTTTGCCTTTTCATAGCTGAATTTTATGTATTTCAGGAAAAAAATTATATCATAAAACTTCATTCAACTTTGTCTCTTTTGATAATTCCTGTGTGAAAAATAAATAAACAGACAGAACTAAGGTAATTTTTCTGGAACACTATTAGGTGTATCCACTCCTGACAAAAAAAGGAATAAAAAAGGAAAACAATACCATATGCTATTGTGTATATTCCATGTTGTCTATGCAGAGGACAAGTCCTACTTCAAAAAATGTTTCTGTCTAAAGAACTGATGAGCAAAAGCAGACAGGTAAAAAAAAAGTCACATTGGAAATGTTACTCACATTCTTTAACTTTAAAGACACTCACGGTCTTTAAAGATAAATGCAGACAGATATCAGAAAATATTAAAAGAATGTTACTAGTAGTGCGTTTGCAGCAGCACTTTAAGGAACTCAGAAGAATATCTGAATCCCCTGAATTTATATAAATGGATACAGCATGTTCCAAGCAATGCAGGGTTTACATATTCCACACACTTAACCAGGAGTGCTGGAAGACAGAGGGGGAAGGGGAAGCTGAAGAGAATGAGAATGTTCAGCAGTAGATTACATTAAGTCTTGGAAAGATGCCTCTTATAAGCCATATTAAATACAGAAAAGGTCAACATTTTTGGCATTCAGGCCAAATCTAAATGAGAAGGGTTCAGGATGGTGCAACTCCTCTAATATGCTGCCAGCTCTTTAGCAGCTAGAAAAGATGTTATCAGTAGAGGCAAAAATGCAGAGGAATGCTCTTGGAGGCATAATGCAGAGAAAAGAAGGAAATAAAATGTCACTTTATGATATTTTTCTTGGGGTCAAGGAAATGTATTAGATAGACAATCAAATTTTCTAAACTAGGTGCCTGAACAGAAAAATTTAATCTGAAGGGAATGTAAAGGAAAAATATAGATACTCATATAAAAACTGGTCAGTACATCAAAACTATTTCTCTCTTCACCTTTTGGTCAGGATGCCAGTGATGTACAACATTAGTTGGTATAAGTACGTGACTGGCCACGTGATATTCAGATACAATATTCTAGACATAGTAAAAGAAGTGGAAAGAAAACACAGAAGAACATAAAATAGAAATAATCAAGCCCTGGATTTTTGTGTAGTCCAAAAAGAAAATCATATATTTAAATGTCACCCTTTTATAAGCCTAGAGATTTAAGGTGAAAGTTAACACTGCCAGGCCATACCCTTTAGTAGAGTGTATGGAAAAATCTTGGTTCACAGTAGTTAACCAAGACTTACTAAAGAAAGCAGCAAACACTGCAGCTGCTTTATTAGGATAATAATTATCCTAATTATAGAAAAAAAATGTATTTTGATAGTATCTAATTAGTACAAAAGTGGTCCAGAGCCTGGAACCATATTTCAGCCTCTGCCCATAAATGGACGGCATAGTAGGTTGCAACAGCTAAACCTTCGCTTCTGTTTTATTGCCTCAGTCACAAGGTTTTAAGCTCTATTTATACAAGTGGTCTGAGTTATAAAACGCACATTATTACTTATAAGTAATTGAAAATAGCCTCCCAGACAAACAGAGAATCGACCACCTGACTGCAAGCTTGCCTAGCAAAACTATAATTTGATAGGTGCGCGACAAATGGTAGATATCCGGCACTAATTCTTCTGCATGTCACTTGATACAAAGATATAAGGAAAACAGTAGCAGAAGTATACACAATTATTTTGAGTTTAAGTCACTAGGAAAATTATTGGGAAATTGCAAATGTCTCCCATTAACTTTTTAACTTTATTAGTGTGTTTTCAATTTAGCTGACAACTCCTCTTTTGCAGGTCCTCCAGGAATGTGTAGAAAAACAAGGTACTTGATAAAATGCTTCCATGCAGAATTTGGTTTCAGCTATGTAATAAAAGGTACAATAAGTACATACTCGAGGGCAGCCTTAGGCTTTTTTTCCCTTTAGGCTGGTGGAAACTAGAAACATTACAGAAAAAAATGCTCTGCTCTCCAAAAGATAGGTTTGTTTAGTAACACTTCCTACAAGCTTAAAGAGAAGTACGGAAGCTAAAATTTGCAGAAAGAAAGAAAGAAAGAAAGAAAAAATATTCTCATTAAAATCAGTAAAGATGTTCCTAAGTCTTATACCCATGACTGACTCAGACCTTAATCCTACTGCTGTTGAAGTAAAAGCAAATCTTTTAAATCAAATTGGCCAGCCTTCTAACACAGCAATAAGGCGAGTACATCTGGTGCAAGTTGAATAAAACCTATTCAAAACCTGTGGAATTTTCTGTGGCCACGGAGAATCTCAGCCAACTTTAAGCCGTCATCTCTTTCTGGCGAGCCTGGGTAACGTTTTTAGAGTCAGATGAAAGTCCTTGAAGTCTAACTCCTTGAAGAGACTTGGGCACTTCAGAAAATTTTGCTCCATACGTCCTTCCAAACCACTTTTGTATGTTTCTGTCCAACATATGCCCTTGAAATTGATGCCATGAGTGCACTTTGTACTGGAATGCAAATGGCAGCCTGTGGTACAAATAGCTCCTTAGCTTAATTACGAAAGGGATGTTGTTTTCTTTTAGACTATAGGTATAGTAGTTATGAGAAGGCAGTTTCAGAAAAATTTAAATTATGAACTTTACAAATTCATTTAAATACTTCCAAATTTGTATTGTAGCAGTGAAGTATGAAATTTAGATGCATATTAAAAGAAGAGTATTTATGTTTTCTTTCCTGCAGAGAGGGTTTCAGTAAAAAATAAGATAATAGATCTAAATCTCTATAATCATGGTTGCTTGCCGTGCTAGCAATTCTTTTAAGTGGAACCTTCCTCCAGTTCCAAAGCAAAAGTTTCTTTTCAAATTCCCATCACGACATTACTGGGCTCCAGTTAATAGTGTCCAATGTGATCTCACAGCAAACTTTTTCAAAAAAAAAAAAAAAAAAAAAGGTGAAACTCCCTTCTGGAAAAAAATGTTGAGGAGTTTAACATTTCAAAACCTCATGGGACCCTCACAGAGCCCTGCAGGAGAGCAAGTTTGAAACATGTAGTTTTCCTGCACTTTTGCAAATATCTTAGATGAGCAGGCACTGAAACTTGATTTTCAGACCAACTATTTTCAATATATATCTGACTATGCTATTTGAGTGAATTGCTTAAGCCTGTTAAAGCTACCCACCTTTCCCTCCATGGATCTGCTCTTCAAAGCTCTGTGGTTATTTAACAAAACAGCTTCCTAAAAAGTTGGGGGGAGTGGGGTCAGTATGGCTTAGTACCAAAAGGGTGATCACAACTCCATAGTGCATGAAGGAAGAGACACATCAGAACCAAGTTTTCTATTTAGGATATTCTCTTCGAGAAATCAAACGGTATAGCTGAGTTCAGTGTCCTATCATCAGTGGCTAATCCTGAAAATGCTAACAAATGATCTGGATAGCTCTGAATACAGCAGCTGAGATTATAATTTTACACAGCTAACCCCTGGGAAAAGGGCAGTCAGTGCATCCTATGCAGAGCCGCAGCACAGCTCTGGAGCTGGAGACTGTTAGGAAGTTCTGTTTTTTCCCACTGGTGTGACTAGAGCATTATTTAGACCCCCTGACGATTAGCTGTGTAATATCCAGTTTGTTCAGGTTAAAGCACAGACCACACTTCAGATGTTGTATCTGAGCTCTGCATTCCCTCTTCAGTCAATAAAGGGAGTAAAAAGAGGAGTTATAAGCATGAAGCCTCTATATTCTATTTTACATTACTACTTTATGGGGGGATTAATCTTGCCCTCAAAGTACTCTTCCATACTGACCATAATGTTAAAAACTCTTTCACATGCTGACAGTTGGAACAGAATTGTGTAAAGTTAAAAATGAGGAATCTACTCTCCATGAGTGATTTTTTGTGGATTCCTCAAAAAGCATGCTAGGACAACTAGCACAGATATTGACACCTATAATTAAGATATTTAGCTAGATAAACCATTCCATATCTGGCATCATCCACCACATTTCCTTATCATTCACCATCACCACACCTCCTCCATTCCAGCTTTTTCTCCAGTCCTTAACTACAACTCCTACTTAGGAAGCATGAACTACTCATAAGTAGGAGTTATATGCACATCCTCCAGATGTTCAAAATCCTAGCTCACTGGGACAAGCCACTTCTGAGAGGGAAAAAAATGTGATATTTCTTGTTATTAGCTCTCACAATATACAATGATGGTTGTACCCAAACGGATGATTTTGCAAGGGTGCCACACACAAAAAAGTAAGCTCCGCATTAGCTTTGGCACCTAAAGAAGGCTATTTAAAAAGGAAACATCTCATTTTCTACTCTTTGACTAGAGAGAAACCAGAGGCAATTATGCTCCTAGTTGTGGTGCCTGGAGCTAGGAGAAATGAATTCAAACCCCTGAGAATTCCCAGATGAGACTTGCTTTGGGTAAATATTCAGGGCATTGAGGAAAAAGAAGTTCAGAGATGGCATACGCAGCCGCTAGGAGGAGGTAACAGGAAGGGCTCTTTGGAGGTCCCTTCAGGGAGTCACTGCGCTGGAAAGGAACATCAGCAGTGTGGCCTCAACTGGGCCTCAACTGGCCATGCTGGGTCTCAAATGCTACTAGTGCAATTACAGGATCTGCACTTTCACTTTAAAACAAAGTTCATCTTTTAGTGGGGTGTGGAAAAATAAAAAAGACCAGTGACCAGAACTAGTACAGCTTTTATGGCAGTGATGTTTCTCCATAAACGGGGAAAGAAGGAATGATGCTGCTTATATTCCTGCCATTGTGTCAAATGATTTGTCAGACTTTTTTGGTATGATGTCATGCACTTCTGATTAATTTTTTGCACATTTCCATAAGCTATAGAGGAAGCTGCAATGGCTACAATAAAGCCAGGAAAAAATTATCTCCAGAAAGATGAAGCCTAAAGACATAAAGACAATGCATAAAGCATAAAGACAATGTAATATCACACTACTAATGGAATTTGGAAGGTGGGGACATTGACCTGAACCAAAATCTTGAAACAAAGCATTTCTGACATCTTAGAAAGCCTAGATAACAGAATTACACTTATTTATTTGCCTCTTCTGGCATGTTGAAATTCTAGTGCCTGCAGGAAGTGCCAAAATACCACAAAAAGAGCTGATGTTCTAATTTTACAGGCTGATTATGATCAGCGAAATGTTAGAAATATCATGGGACCCTTTTCTTACGTTTGCAGAATGAAACAGTAAAAAAAAAAAAAAAAAAAAAAAAAAAAAAAAAGGAAAAAGAGAAAAAAGGCAGCTAAGCTAATTCTGAGTTAGTCCCAGATATCTGAGGTGTCTGAGAGCCAAGAAGAGTCAATTTCCGTATATTATAAATCCCCGGGCCCTGAGGCACTGCCAACCCCACTGGCCTCTCCTGGGGCCTCTCCCAGCTCCAGCCTCATCTTGGACCCATTGGTCACTGCCCCGCATTGCCAGCACAGCAGCGTACAATATACTTTACACAGTGTACAGCATTACTGTGTACAATATACTTTATGGTCCTCAAATATGAGGACAGTTGGAGATACTATGATGGCTAAAAGAAAAAACATCTTCCTGATCTGTCTTTTGCATCATCTGATTATTTGCTTTTGATAGGCCGCTTTATCTAAAAACACTTCTTTTTCAATTGGGTAGTGATAATTAACCTCAATGTTTCCATAGTTGCTTATCCCTAACCTTAATTATTGGTGTTGCCTAAAATATAGCATTTTAATAATGTCTGATAAAAGCATGAAAACAAGAAGTTGTTTTAACCTAGTGTCAGTACAACAGGCAATTTTTACACACACCAGAAAAATCCTCTTAGTTAAAATCCCTTGATGTTTTATATTTCTACCAGTGAACATGCAATCCTAGAGTCAAAATCTCCCACCACTTGTGATACAGCTGTCTAGGCTCAGCACTCAGAGAAATAACCACAAGGTGGAGATGTTACAAGCTCTTCCTAAGAAATACAAAACACAGTGCCTAATACTGCTTTATGGACTTTTTATCTGGGGAAACAGGATCATATTTTGAATTTCAATTTTCTCTAGGTAAGAATTATGGTCTAATAAGAGTAAAAGCAGATTGTAAGCACAGTTTCTATCTTGACCTTGAAATCAGTCTTTCATATTTTATAAAATTTAGTGATACTAACTTGATTACTGCATTCTACAGAGGAACATGGTTTACATTAATGAAATAAATTGTATATTTGCTAATTATATAGCCCATATAGAACAAGTTATATAGCAAGTCAGCTTTGCATGGTCATCCAAATACCTCTTACGAGCAGAACCTACCTTGACTTTGGCTTTAGGAGGAAGAGGAGTAGAGAGGGAGCACAAAGCTGCAGTGGGCTGCACCTCAGGTCTCAGGTATTTCTCTAGGAGCGGGGGTGAGTGAGCCAGCACCAGAGGAACTGTAGGAAATGACTGTGCCAAGCTTTGTAAACTTTCAGTAAAAGGCAATATTCATAAAGATTTACACTCACAAGGATGAGGAAGAGAAGGAAACACTTTGGGCATTTTTATATTCTCTACCTAGTAATCGGAGCACTGACTAGGTGAGAAAAACCTACATTCTGCTCCTTCTTTGTAAATCTTTAAAGTAGAAATTTAGCTACAAAGGTCTGAACATCATACCGGTTTAGAACGTATTCTTAACAAAGGGAAGTTATGGATTCAAACTCTGGTTTGAATTAAAGGCTCTTTAATTAGTGTACTGCAATAGGTGTAAAGGAGTGACCACCTGAAGCCATTCTGAAGTCCTCTTATGAATCTGCATCCTAGTTTTTAAATGATTCATTTTTAGCATTTTTCAAAAGTGTTTATCTCTCATTGCACATGTTTTCAGCAGTACAACAAATATGAGTTTATATGACTGTTCCAGAGCACTGGGATTTCTAGGAAAGACAGGGAATTCCATACTCATAAAATATGCTACCATTTCATAGAGACTACTGGGACTCTAGAGGTCCTTTCCAACTTTAAGCATTTTATGATTCTATGACATGTCCCACAGGACTTTCCAAAATGTAGAATACTACTTTTGTCATCAATCTCAAGGTTTGGAAATGTAGTAAGTGTTTTCTATAGGGGTATAACTGCATTGTTTTATATAGAAATGGAACTGTATCTGACTTGGAAAAGTATGACCCCTCATCCTGAAGGGTTTTTACACCATTATCTTGAGACAATTAGGTCATACAAGCTTCACATCAGAAAGGGCTGTGAAATCAGTCCTTGAGGAGTAGTACTGGTGTTATCAACATCTGTTAAAGTTAAAACTTCAGAATCTTTTAAACTCAGGCATAATTCATCTGTTCTTTGCCTGGAGATACAATCTGATACTGAAGGAAGTTTAAAAAATTCAAGAAGAAATGTAGCTCCGTTTTTCCATAAAATATGTTACAATGCTATCTAAGTGTTGACCCAAGTCATCTATACGCTAGGTATTCATTGTTAAAAGCTGTAAATTTACGTATCAGCATAAATTCTGGAGCCAGGTTCTACCAAGCTGATTCTTCAGACCAGCAAAATTATCCCTGTGGAATTCTCCTTTTACAGAAAAATTATAGTTACGTCCTACAATGGGAATTAAAAGAAATTTGTTCCTGTATTTCACATGTGTATCCCCTGTATTTTTCCTCTAGTAATTAGTCAACTAAATTAGAATAATGTGTGGTATATATTATTCATACATATATACATACATACACAGAAAAACATGTTATATTCACGGTTTAATTTTTCAAAACAACTTTGTCATTTAAGAATCTTTCTTAAGATTCTTGAAGATTTAAGAATCTTTAAGAGCAATCTTTAACAGACATGCCATACACCTTATAATTAACCTAAAAGCAATAGTCTGTTATCCCTGCTAGCGTTATAGTTCCTTTGAAACCCCCCAAACCCAGGTTCTTCTAACTTAAATTGCTAGATTTTTACTTCTCCATTACAGCCTTATTATATACTTTGCTTTCACTTTAGCAACTGGAAAATGACAACAAAATAATTATACAATACCATAATGGGACTTCAAAATCTAACTGTAGATGACATGGTCTCCCGGGCCAGAAGACTATTAATATATCAAGTGTATAGGTTCCATCTGGCAGGCCACACAAATTTTTTATGTCCCTCAAAAATGAGGTAATTAAGGGTGATCCAGACAGGTAAAGGATGGAAATAGGAAGAGGGTTATTGCAGGAGGAAGGAGCATACTGGTGTTATATTCTTTATTTGCTAGATAGGTCACTGTATTCAGAGTGTTTGCAAACACATCCAATCTAGCATTGAGAATTTTCTTCTTACTGTGTATTTCTAACACCATTAAGGAGGCCCCCTGAAAATACGTCTTTGCGTGCTAATCAGCAGAGACTCTTACAAGGCAGCAAATACTTAAAATCAACAAAAGTGTGAGCTGGTAGCTACTGTGATTGCTAGGCAGTGAGTCATGTAGCAAAGAAATGGTGAAATATGGCCTGTTTTATTATTATTATGAGGGGCTATTGCTAGACTTAACTGAAGAATATAGGGCTCATGGGAAGCCTCATAAACACTGACATAATCAAGTATTGGTTTTAATACAAATTCATAAATATTTATAGGTGCTGAGTTGTCAGGCAGATAATATATGACCAAACTCTGGATAAAGTATATGGAAAAAAAAGCATTCCAGAAGGACTGAAAATATAACATGACACAGTGCAATGCCACAGAGGCCCGAAACTTTGTGGGGATACTGCTATGAGCAAGGGGGTGCAAAAAGCATCCTCTAAAAGGTGCCTCTAAAAGGCCTGGTTTGTCTCCTGAAAACCTGCTGTACAAGTAGCAAATTCTATAAAGCTGCTCTGAATGCGCTAACAAAAGCTAACAGAGAAACATGATCAGCAAGCGCGCTGGACACGGTGTACTTTTCAGAGAAGTTTTTCTTTTATTAGAGGTAACCTTTCTCATATAAAGAAATAGGAATAGGGACCAAATAGGGATGGATTGGAAGCTTTGCAAAAGGGAGAGAGGGAGCCTTGCTCCTTTGAGGCAGAAGGATGAACCTGGTCCAAAGACGCAGGAATCTCTGTGCAGCTCCTGGTCACCTCTCTGCTACTCCCGCTGAAGTCCCATCCGCTTTGCACAAAGCAGCCCTTGCAGATCAGTTGCAGGATGTGGATGGGGAGTGTCTTGCTGACTGTGAAATACTATATTCTGACATAATATAATCTCTCAATGCAAAACAAAAAAACAGGCAAACAGCAAGAATGGCTAACAAAATAAAAAGATGCCGGCACAGCCGTGTAAGGAGAGAGAAACCCTAGCCTCATCCAGATCAATGGCAAAATTCCCATTCTTTTCAGCAGGCCAACATTTCACCCTAGATATTCATAACCCATTCTGCTTTTTAACTGCATTCCACATAACTAGGTTGGCAAATTGTACAGATCTTCATGCTGTATGCATAACCTCAGGATTTAATTTCAAGTGATTAGCTTTGGAGGCTTTTAAATATGGGTGTCATATCAACTTCAGCCTTAAAAACTACTTCACCCTATGACAATTTTACGTTTTGATCAACATTCCGAAGAAATTTGCCACGTTGACATGTGCATACACAAAACACTTCATCCACGACGGCTCTGTGCATCCCGCACACTGCGCCCAGCTGTTGCTCTGTGACACTAGCAGATTATATTGCAGCGCAGTACACACCAGCCCTGCAAGTCATCGGCGTCTGCACAAATCCCCATGCTGCATCAAGCCAAAAAGGCACAGAAGGCATACAGAAAATGATTACTCATTATTAGGATTTTTGACTGGCAACAGCATTAAGGAGAAAAACTGAGTGAAGCTAACTCACCCCTTTTGCAGTATATCAAGTGACGTGGTGCTGTCTTCAGTATAAAACTGTCCTTCATCTAGAACTGGGAATGGCCCTTGCTAAAACTGAGCAGAAGCAAATAATTCAAACCAAATTTTGTGTTCTTTTAACAACAGAGATCGTTTGATGAATTTCTCTACTCTGGGAAGTGCTTTAATCATTTTTACTCAAACTTTCTCTGAAATAGCCTTAAATTTTCTACTCTTAAGGAAAAACAACTTATAATTTTTGCCAGTTAAATATATTACAGTACATTATAACTAACATTAGCCCTTTGTTTTCCCCCAGAACATTACAGCAAGCCATATTATGAATCAATAAAATCCACTGCCTTTTCCCCCTGCTCAATTGTATGCATTTGGGACCTGGGCCAGAGCCAAAAAAAATCAACACATACCTATGAAAGTCATAAAGAAAAATCTGACATGTTCTCCTGCCACTCATTCTAGCATGGTTAGTCTGGCTAGATGCATAATTTACTTTTCAGATAATGTGCTACTTGACTACTATTGCTCACTTTTCAGCAGATTTTGGGGGAAAATTACCTAGACTTTTTTACCGGTATCTATGTTGTGTAAATACCTGTTGTGTTACAAAATGTTCAATACACAAGGGCAATTTTCCTCTCCTTAATTTGTTATAGAGTAAGGAGTTATGTGTTGTGAAGCTCATTCTACAAGGAAAACAGAGAAAAAATAAAGAAAAAAAAGAGCAATCGATCAAAACTTTCAGCTCTTCAGCAATTTCTCATTGAAAGTTTGTAAAAAATAGCATCATTTAGTTTAGGACTAAAGGAAAATTGCTCACACAAAACATATGTTCCATACCTAAACTGCAGCATTTATGCAATGCTGCAAACCCCAGTTCAGAGTGAATGTGCTCGTTTTTATGGGGCACTCCTTCACCCGAGGCTGCGCTCTTGTAAGGCGACTGTCAGCATGAGCAAAATATTCACTTCTGAGTTTCATTTTCTAGACTCTTCATGCTACGACTGCTCAGATATTAACCACCTTTTCTCATGCTGAGGATGGTAACAACCCTCTTATTTTCCACAGAAGCTGTTTGAAAGCTTAGCCAAGGATAAAGTACAGTCAGGAAAGCTGGATCTGATTCCTGCATTTCAACAGTTCACAAGAAAATACTGTAGTTTCAGTGTTTGGCCTAAGTGACTGATTTAATATCCCCCCAAAGTCGGAGTCTCACTACTGAATTCAACAGAGTTCGATTCAGCCCATATGCCCTCATGCCTATGTGTATCTCTAATTAGAGAAAAGCCTTGAAAAGTGAGTTTGAATGGTACTCTGAAAATTGAGACACTACACATATCTGTAAATGCTCCTTTGCATCATGGCAAACTATAAGCAACTGTAGGAAGAACTTCAGAAAATATGAAAATAGCTCAAAATATAATTCACAGTGTTACAGTCTAAATGTTGTAGGCATTTCCTTTTTGGAAAATAAGGCAGCATGATTTTAAGTGTCATAAATTATCAGATCCGTAAACGTCAAAAATCTTGTCCCAGCAATGTCCTAACAAGTTACTGTAGTTTCAATGTCTGGTTTATAAACCTAATTCTGCAACACAGCTACTACACAGCTGCTCACATTGCGCAGGAATAACAAATGACCTTATTAAGTCCAGTTCCTCTGTCAGGGTGCCAGCACTCTCTCTTTTCCTGTGGGTCCAGACCAACCTCGTCACTGCGATGTTCTTCCCATTGACTTTAACAGCATTGGAGCAGCTCCATCTTAGCAGGAATAGTACAAGCAGAAGCCAGCCTTACATTTGTAAGATGTTTCATTAACATTTTCTTTAAAAAGAAAAGCATGTGACAATGCATAAAAAGCTCTGAAATGGTAAGCATAGGCAATGCAAACATTTAATTGCTTTTATTTATTTATTTATTTATTTTTGAATATAGTTGCAGAAACTGTCCAGTTAGAGACAAGCGAACAGTTTGTTTTAGCTTTATCCCAGTTGCACCCATTCTGTCAAAATAACTCTAAATGCAGGTGTTCCTCTGCTGCTTTGGGGACCGGACGCAGTCCCTTGACGGACAAGCCCATATGGACAATCCAGACCTCACTCACGCACGTGAAAAAGAAGTTTTTGACTGAGGGATTTGTTGCTGCTCACTTTCATGATTCCAAAGGCCATTTCAAAACTGCCGCACTCCTTCCCATTGCATTTTGTAAGACTTGTATGCGAAAATGTTCAGCCACAAACAAGCCTTTCTTCACCAAGTGAGCGGGGCCCAGCTGGCCACAGGGCTGATGGAGGGGCCGAGTTCACAGTGGGAGATGCAGAGGCAAGAGCTCAGAAACCACAAACACAGCTCTGATGTCAACGCTGGAGCTCTGCAAGATGGACAGCCTCTTCCAGAAAAGCTCTTCATTTTTAAAATCTGCAGAAACAATACCACTGTTGGAGGAGAAAAAGCACACTTTTTCTTCAGAAGAGCCGAGTGTAAAGCAAAGCACGGGGTTTTAGCAGTGACTGCATGACTGCCTTGGGCTCGTATAATTGTGGCAATGATGCCTTGCTGGCCACTTGCACAGGAGTGCGTTTTGCTCGTTGTTTTGGAGCTAGTAACACACAATTCTTTTCACACATGGTTATGTTTCCGCATTTCTCGAACAGTATTTAGAAAGTTTAACTCCCTTAAGGATATTGCTGTTTTGAAAAAAGGCATCTGGTAACAGGGCAATTACTGGGACTAATCAGCCCAGGATTCTTCTGTGCTGAGAACACCTGCAGATACCAAAAACATGGGGGGATGCCTTTTTCTTTTAATAAAGTAGGGTTCAAATTATTACAGGAGAAAAGCTTCTGATTACACCTAACTCTTAATCAAAGATAAAAACAACTCCCATTGACCAAAAAGCACAATATAGAAGTGGCTATTGAGCACTGAGCAATTCCTCTCTCAATCCTTCATCTTTTCTTTAAATAAATCATGTTTTCTCCATTAATTATTCAATGCAGGTTTTTGAATAACAATTTCTGCATGTACTTGCTGTTCTAAATTTGCTGCACCTGGTAAAACATGTTTTTTGACCATCTCTGAAGCCTGATGGCAGCTGACTCCTAGTAATGGAACTACTGAGCACAGAAATTACCCGCTATCTGATCCTGGACACCTTCAAGCACATTTGAGTATTGCCTTTTGCAACGTGGAAGAATTGCAACCTTAAACCTTATTAATCTTTCTTTAAAATAAATTTCTAGTGTCAGAATGTCTTATGTTGAGTAAAAAAGAATTCATATTGAACAAAAGATGTTTCACAAAAGAATGAAAATAAGCATTCTGACAGGATGAGAAGTATCTAGGCAGGATGAGAAGTAGGACAATTTTTTATTACACTTCCTATCAAATAATTCAGTGCAAATCAATGAGAGAACTCTTGAGTTACTCATGTGTAACTTCCACTCCACTGTAAGCAATTGATGTTTTAGGGACAATATTTCTTAGTGCAGGATATCACTGTGATACTAAATAAACTACGCATTTCACTACTGATGAATGTAGGATGCTTTGGGCCAAATCTTCAGTCTCCCTCAAAAGTACTATTGACATTAATCTTTAACCTAATTTTTCCATTTCCCCTGAAGTCATTCACATTCTAAAAGAAGTAGTTATGGACTTGATTCAAAATCAGTTGCTTACAGGAGTAGATTAACTGTGGAACAGCAAGTTCACTTAAATTGTCATCATCCAAAAAAAAAAAAAAGGCTCAGAAGATAAGTAAAAGCAATTCCCCTAGGGAACGGCAGGACGCATAATACTATTCATTTTGCAGTTTTTTTCTTGTGGATTCCATGCAAGTACAGCCCAGGTATTGCTTTGCATCTTTCCACTCCTTTTGCGTGGGGCAGACCCTTGGAGAAGAGGCATGGTGACAGGGATACGCTTGCCAAGGCCTCAGTCGCCTCAGTTGTGCAAGCGCTCAGTCGTCACAGAGCTGCGCAGAGCAGTTGTGAGCCTGTCACAAGCTTCCCTCCTCTGGCACAAACAGAGCGGGGGCTGGTCTTTCATTTTCCAATGCAGTGTGACAATTACTTTTGAGCATACGAGCCAGACCTATATAAACATTAACTCTTAAAAATCCACCATTAGACTTCAGCAAACTCTTAGTATGGAGAGCTCAGCATAACCTTTGCGCTATTCTTTTAACAAGACTGTGGCCATACACCCTGTGCAAAACACTGTGGTACTATTTTTATAAGCTCTTTCCTTTTTGCAGCCAAAGACGCTGGCCTTGGTTTGCGCAGATAGTTGCATAGGGCAGACTGGAAGAAAACCTCTGCCAAGAATCTGCCTGTTTTAGCTCCAGATTTATTTTCATGCCTTGTAAAGCTAAGGATCATCTGAAGACCATCTCTGCACTCTCAGGAGAGAGAAAAGTGCCTGGTGGCTTGTAAATAAGCCTAGCAAAATAGATGTTTTTTTTTCACTCCGTAAACATGCGCATGTCATGCTCAGTTTGCAGACGTACGGCTCCATGCTCTGTATTCTCCCTGCCTCTGCTGCTGTGTTAGAGATTTAAGCCAGGCTAAGCAGCCAGAGATTTTTCTGTGAATCTGCTTGAAACCACACAGTGCAATTTCGACACGTCTGACAAAATGGTACAGGCCATGCTGGCTGCAGCACTGGGAGAATGGGAAAATATGAATGAATTACGACCATCCTGACAATAACATGGATAAAGCTCTAAAACAATAACCACAAGAGTTACTTAGTAAAGTGTAACTGACTGTAACTTCAGCCCCATGTCACATCACTAAGCCCAGAAAATGAAGATCATTTTGTCCCCAGTGCTCCTTTGTGTCATAACATCATTAAATACAGGTTGTCTTTTTTAAAATGCATGAGTTCCCTAAAAATTGATCAAAAGGAAAATTTCTTTGCAGTGTGTTACTTAGGGTTTGTATCAGAATTGTTTCTGCTTCCTGGTCATAAGCTCTGGGATACAGATGTCCTTGCCAGTTGATTCCAAATAGGCTTCTTCAGAGCCCTGATATTTATTAGAAGAAAAGCCTCGCTCTCCAGCAGCCTTTTTACACCTACAGCACACATGCTGCCAGCAAAACCATGGCTGTGACAAAAGACACCACTTCTCTCAGGATGGCTGTTTTGGGGTGAAGTGCTGTAGGCGGTCTGCGGCCAGTTTGGTTGGCCAGCTGAAGTAGGGCGAAGCTTCATGTGCTGCAGATCTGAGCTCTCTCCAGGGCAATACCACACGGATGCAATGAGAAACCTCAGCACCTCTAATCCTCACCAACCATATATAATCTTCCAAAGTTGTTCTACGTTTCTTCTGTATGTACAGAGTAAGTCCACATGCTCTGCAGCTACTTTTCATTGTGCAGGAAGTAGGACATGGGGATAAACTCAGACAGGATTAGACCTTGCCTTATCTCAGTGGGACAACTGCACCACATCTATGTAAGAATCTTTACTACCTTCATGCCCTCCTGTCCATTCACAGCACGGTGCTTTGCCAGGTACTTTAGAGACTCTGCAGGGCAAAGTCAGAGAAGGCTCTTACTCATCTCTGCTCCTGTACACCTTTTTTCCTCTCCTTGAACTGCCAAAGTGGAGATCTGGAAAGCGAATTGTTATTTTCATGCAGTTCAAAATGAAGCACATACAGGAAACATTTTCTGGGGAAACAGTAATAGGCAAAAACTATCTGAAAGAATGCACTGGACCCCCTCCTGTTTTAAGTTTTTCCAGATGTCGGCCAGGTGTCTTTATCCATACTTCACTGAGTGGGTTACAACCGGGTCCTGCAAACCAAACACCAAATCACTCACAGATATCCTTTCTGTCACTGCAGGGCTTCAACATCTACCTGGAAATTCCAGGCAGCAAGGGGTCTGAATACTGCTTAGTTCAAGTCAACCCAGCTTCTCATCCCTATCTCTTTCATTATTTTGTCCTTTTTTCTTTTTTTAAGAATAAACTCATGAAAGCCCCGAAAAAAATTCCAAATACATATTTTCATCTGTCCCTTCCTCCTCTCCCCCAAACCTACTTCTTTTGTGCTAGCAGAAGATTCATATTGGAAGGAACGGGAGGAAAACATTTCTGCCAACACTTTCAGAACTGGAATTGGCCTCTCTAGTGCCGGATGTAGCAAGAGGAGAAGCAGGACACTGAAATGCTGCACACAAGTCAATGCTTTCTTGTTTTTCTGCTGTCATACAGTCATTATTCCCACCTGTGAGGGAAACTGTAAAGATCCAAGAAGAGAGCTGGTGTTTGGTGGGGAGAGTCTTTCAATGTGTTGGTTTGTTTCCTTACTTATTCACATCTTAAAAACTCTGTAATAGCATATTATTGTAAATAAGCATCGCACTTATTTCACCTAAGTTCACCCATCACCACCAGGTCGTTGTTTATCTTTCTCCCTTGCCTCAAGCTTGGCTGCTTGCTGCAGTCACTATTCCAGCTGGTTGAGACTGAGTGTTGCTGAAATCTCCTTAATGTCTGTTTTGATTTTCTATCTGTTACACCCCACAGAGTACTACCCAAATATCAGCTGTTTACACAAACTGTTGCTTCATTTATTGCACCTCTGAATACCTCTGATTAAGCTGATGCACCAATTGCTGTTCCATGATTTCTGCAAGCATCCTCTAGCAGGATGCATGGAGCCTGAATGAATCTAGTGGATAAAAAGACTAAAATACTTTCAAGAACTGTTTAGTTTCGCTTTTCCTCAAAACCTGATTGGCAAGCCACAAAAAAAGTTTATTCTTCCTGGGGGAAAAATGCAGATTCAGACAGCCTAGGAAAGAAGGAGCTGTCTTGAATCAGTTCGCATGAGGAAAAGTAGAAAATAATGGCTGATGAATTGCTGGTAAACAGGATGCTAGAGAAAAGCTGATTTAATGGGCACTTGCTTTTACGACTTGATCAAAAAAACAAATGAGTCATGGAAAACTTGGAATTTCCGTGTTTTTCACAGTTGTCCTGAGTATATCATCCTTATCTGGTTTGGCTATTGGGTGTGTTCAACCTCTCAGACTTATCATTTGAGATATTTTACCTGTACAATTGTTTCTGGGTAATTTCAGTGTAAGATTTTTTGAGTCCTTAAAATAACGTCTGATTTGTTTCATTTACAACGACTATTCATTGAACATTAACTCGGGAAAGTACTGATCTCTCCATATCCAAAGAGCCACTCTGTGCTTGTTGCACTCCGAAAGGCATATTTTAGGCATCTTTTAGACGGAAGGAAGCATGTGAGAAAGGAGAAGTTTTAAAGGTCCCAGGAGCAAATTCATTTCACACTTTTCTTCCAGGACCAAAAATCGGCCAAATAAGTAGACTCCATATTCAATAAGAGGCTCAGTGTAGATAAAACAAAAGAATATCAGCAATGAACAGTGCCCCTTTGTGTAAGGTGCAAACTTACCCATTGAAAGAGATAAGAGTCTTTGTCCCAAAAAGCTCACAGCCTAAATACTCAGAATGTAGAGCCAGAGAAGTCTTCTTGTGGTAAAAATCACTGGATACCTCTCCAACAAAAAGAAACAATTTATCATGAAAAAATATCCTGTCTATAACAAACTTATATACCCAGATGTCATGCTTAAAAAAAGAATATAATCCAGGCCTTATGGCAGAAAATTCCATAAGGTGTTCAGCAGGCAAAAGTTTACAGTCCCAGCAGTGTTCTGGTATCTGTAAATCATCTCTGGCAGGTTTTCCGGCTGGTTCTTTATGTTATCAATTCCCAAGTAATGCCCTTGTCATTTTGTGAGATACGTTATTCCATTCATATCTCTGAGCAACAAGTCCTTATAGCTCTACTAAACAGGTCATGAAATACCTATGTTTATCCTTTCTAGATCAAGTGAGCTCTTGGATACTCCAACACCAATTGTGATATATAGAGGTGTATAAGCATCATCTATATAGAGATCACTAACAAAGTGATGATAAAACATTACACTCAAAGTGGAGAAATGAAAAATTTAGGTTCTGAGAGCAACATCATTTATTTTATATTATCTGAGATTAGCTTCTTCTATTCTCTTATGCCATGGGACTCTAGGTCCTATTGCTACAAGGTCCTTCTCATCACAGAAATCATAATTCAAAGTGTTACCTTGTCCCACAATAACATGCTGTAAATCACAGCTGGTTTAGTCTGTAGATTAAATTTAAAGTGAGTGTGTTGCAAGCTGAGCAGGCATTCAACAAGGCTTCAAATCTCAGACAAAACAGCTTCCTAAAAGACATATTTGGTACTAATTAGGACTTAAAAAAAAAAACATAAAATATTTTATGCAAGAATCCCACATGATCTTGGCTTCAGCTAATGAAAATTATTTTTAAAAGAGAAAAGTATCTGAAAAGTATCTATGATATTTTATCTATAACTATATCTAAACATATATATTGACGTATAGACTCATAGACTCATAGAATGGTTGAGGTTGGAAGGGACCTCTAGAGATCATCTAGTCCAACCCCCCCTGCTCCAGCAGGGACACCCAGAGCACGGGGCACAGGGCGGCAGCCAGGCGGGTTTGGAAGGTCTCCAGAGCAGGAGACTGCACAGCCTCTCTGGGCAGCCTGTGCCAGGCTCTGGCACCCTCACAGCAAAGAAGTTCTTCCTCACATGGAGATGGAACTGCCTGTGTTTCAACTTGTACCCATGTATATGTCATCCTGGAAGAGCCCAGAATCATATAAGAAATAATGCCTTCCCAAATTACACAAAATTACTGACTATTCTGCTTGAGGACTTTTTTTTGCTGTTGTTATTTAGCATTTAGTCTAGGCATACGCATAATAAAATCCTAGGTGGAACCTGGCCATTTGCAAGGTGAGATGCATAGGAAAACTCCTCATGATGGCACAAGACTACCATGTCTTGTTGAGTATTTAGGAAGAACACAGAATACAACAGTTCATGTGGAAATTTGGGTAACACACAGGACATGATAATCCAGAAAACAGAGCTTCTTCTTTTAAATAAAATTAAATTGTTGCTACAGTCTAGAACTGTTGGCATTCACCTTGCTGACTGTACAGGCTGGAAGACTGATTTGAGGCTGTAGAGGTGGCCATTAGGTCACTCCCCAACATTTTAGAGCCTCAGCAGACTTGCTGAGGCCATGATACCCAAAGAAGTTGCAAATCAGTATAAACGCCTCAGATTTAGTTATAGACATCTGCCAGTGCTGAGTACAGAAGGTTCTGCATGGGATCATTAACCAAGAAGATTACAAAATTTTCATAAAGCCAGGGAAAAAAAAAAAAAAAAAAAGGAAAAAGCCTACCCTGAGCTTCCGAAAAAGTTTCTTGGAGAAACTGCTTGTCTGAAGCATATTTTTATGGCTACCAGGACACTAAAATCAAATTGAAATAAGAGCAACACAGCAGCCTGACACTACTAGTGTAAAAGCAGTCCATACCGTGCTGGTCATGAGATGATTCACTGCACAGTTCAGCCAAGGCACAGACTGAAGCGGGTCACATTTTAAAATACAGAGCATCAATCTGAAATTTTACACAAAAGCAGATGCTTTCACCCTTACATCACCTCTAGCAGCAGAATATGATGGGAAAAAACTGTTTTCCTCTGCTCTTAAATGGGAATATAATAATTTATTTATTTATTTATTTATTATATTAAATATATATAAATATTTATTTATTTATTTGACATCTTTTGGATGTCAAATGAAGCTTCGCGCTTATTTATTTATTTATTTATTAAGCGTGAAGCTTCATTTGACATCCAAAAGATGTCCAGTTTGACTGTTGGGTTTTCTGACTCCAGGAATGTGCCAGGTGGGATCCCCAAGGTTGGTGCCGGTCACAGTGAATCCCCAGCTCGGCCTCAGGCTCCGTTAGGTCCCAGCTGCAGAGCTTCTTTGGGACCTTCCTCGAGGCTGCCTGGAGGCAGTGCCAAAGACTCCTCCTTCCCATTGTTACCATTTCATCCTCTTTCTGTCTCTTTTTGACTCTGTTCCCTGGAGAAAACACACATCACCAGTTAATGAATGAGAGCTGTCATCCCACTATCAAATGCAGAGATTATTGGGATCCGGCCTGTAACTAATGAATGAAAGGATATTTCCTAAACATAAAGAGGGGCTCAAGCAAGAAAGTCAAGGTCTGAAGCCAGAGCACAAGGCTCCTGGGCTACCTGATTGTACTGTCAAAGGTTCTGGCCCACATATGTGCGCTCAGGTATACATACACGGGTACTATATATATTGTTACTTTTCCTTTACTTGTGAAACTTGGTTCCCTTTAGAGCCATGCAAGCTGCAACAGAGCTCTGCTCATACAATAATCCAGCTGCATCTCTGTATGACATTAATCCAAAAACCTAAGACCTCAAAACTTCAACAGTCCTTGCCAGATTTTCCCTCGCCCTTCCTGGGTTAGTACTGCAGTCAGTTAAAACCACACTGAAATTACATTTTAAACATGCCTTTAGGCATAGAGCTAAAGCAAAGGTTTGGCAAAGATCATCTGATTTTTAATGCTCTAATGCCATATTATTGCTACTCATTGAAAAGCTTAATGCATTTAAATTCAACCACCATGCCAAAATACACTGACGTTATTTAAGAGTTTGTCATATAATTTGAACTGATTGCATATTTATTGTTGAAGCGTTCTCAAACCATAAAGCATGTGGTTTCCGCAGAAGCACTTATCCCTCTTACACTTTGATGTTTCATCCTACATGATGATTATTCACGGCAAGATTCAGGGAATTCTTTAGTTGAGAGGGAAAATTTGCATTTCTTCTACCTTCCATCACTGAAGTTTGAATTTGGGATTCAGAGATTTTCCTGCTAAAAGGGTAACAACAATCCACTGCAATAACAGATTTCAAGTTCTCCTATTTCAACACACCTCACCCTAGGCAGGCTCTGGGGAAAAATGGTGCTTGTACAACTGCATTTTGGAATGTGTCTATGCATGCACTGCTAAGAGATGATCTTTCTTTTTAAAAGCTGTTAAGAAGTGTGTGAGCCGCAACAAATATATTTAGGGGTGGTTCTTTAATTCCTGATGTGATTTTTAATTTACAAGGTAGGCACTAAGAAACTGGATAAATGTCAATGGCCACTTAGTCATTTAAAAAAGTCTAAGATAGAAGAGTACATGTGCACGTATACACAAGACATGAACATACAACACAAACCTTGTTTTCTGTGTGAATCAGAGTTTCCGGCCACATTTATCATTTTACTTGAGCTCCCTTTTTCTCACATTTTGCATTTCTAGGGAGAATTCACAGATGTTACCTAAAAGCCGAACCACAGAAAGACACACTTTTTACTGTAATTATAATATAATAAATACTGATAAATATCACCTACACCCTCAAATTACACTTGGATAGCATCCAGTGACTGTAGGTCACTGCAGACCTTTCAGCAGCATCTTCCCAGGTGACACAGGCTCTCTCAAAAGCATGTGCTCTGCTCTTCCCCCAGCTTCTCCCTTTACTTTGTGATATTCCCACACATATCTCAGAACATCCAAGATTTACTAACTACTTGGATGCTTTTTTTCATGCTCCTTCAGGAATGGCTTCCTTTCACCACATTATTCCATTTCATCTCCTTGAAGTATCAGAAAATAACCTTATCTGAATCAGCATCCAAGAACAGCAGTGCCTTATATTGCAGGCATGAGGATAATTCTCCTATACCAAAGAAAGACATGTGCAACAATATTAGTCTTTTTGCCTTGCTCCTTTTGGCAGCGCGCTGAATGACAGAGATGGTCTGTGCTCCGGGAGAACAAGACCAGGTCTCCAGTCTGCAGTTCACGCAGAGGTAAATCCCAGAAGGCCAAACGCACATGGTTACGCTAGAGCACTCCAACTGGCCTCCGTGGAGTAAGACCAGGAGAAGCACTTGACCCACTGTGTATTTAACAAGATCCATGCCAGGAAAAGAAAAAGGAACAAGAGCTCACACACACAGTCCTCAAATCTCTCCAGCAAGTGCCTCTCAAGAAGTCAGAATCAGAGAGTCTTTCTTGGGGAGTAATCGTGTCTATGCTGCAGGTCATCTCTTCCACAGCATAATATGTGAAGGAATTTGCACTTTCCATTATTTTTCCTTTCTTTGCAGGCATGTGGTCCTGTTTCCAGTCTGTGAAGGGACAGTTCACAGAGTCACCAGCTCACGTTTTGCTAACCGGGTTTATTTTTCTTTAAAACTATTGACAGGTCAGATTACACTAGACATTTGAAGCTCTTTATGAGACGTCTTGTGCAAAAATGAGGCTGTAAAAGGTTTTCAGAATGAAGCCTTTAACTTTTATGAATATTCCACTAACTGTGAAGAAAAACATATCTGCAGGCTAGAGCCGAGGAACCTTCGGATTGGCAAAGGAGATTTGCTCTACTGAGGATATGGGAGGCATAAAAAGAAACAGGCAGGAGCCAAGAGGTATTGAATCCTGATGGTATATGAAAGAGCCCAGCATTGCCACCCAAATGGAGGAGCGCAGGAATCCACAAAGCCCTCAGCTTTGACCACATCCAGACACTCCTCTTTCACAATGAAAGCTTCTGTAATGATCTGCAATGGAGCTGGAGCCACCCACAGAGGGGGTATGTTGCTTATTTTAAACTGACATGCTCTTTTCCTGGACTGATAAATGAAAGGAGGTGAAAGTGAAAAGGAATAAATAAACATTGCATGTAGAGATAAATATATCTTCCCTCTTTGTAGCATCAGGAAAGAAGTCTTTGCCAAACTCTGAGAAGAGCAGGACAGCAGTCGTATGCTATGTATCATCTCAGAAACTGATGCTAATTGGAAAAATAACTTTGTCATAAAAGCTCTTTCAGCTTGATTTCTTGGTGCTCCCCTAGCCAACAAAATGATCTTATGGTACCAATGCTTAAAAATCAGAGGCCAACAACTACAAGAACAGCCTGAAGCCAGCATTTTTTTAAATATCAGGAAGTAAGGAATTACACTTTTTCTTGAACGGCTTTTATCAGGCCCAAATGCCTATATGTCATTTGTGACCCTCTTTCGACCCAGACACCCCACTCCTCTGAATGTCTTCAGCATGATGTAGTTTTTTCCTCTCCTTCTTCATGCCCATGAAGAGTAAGATGTAGCAGCCTACTTGTTAAAAGAGTCCAAGAACAGATGGGGTTAGAAACAGAAGTTGGTGTCCAGTCCTTGGGGAAAGAGACTGGGCAGGTAGTTGGAAACCTCAACACCTCTGATGCCTGGATTGGGATTTTCACAGACTCCTCAGTCAGGCAACTCTGGGCACAGGGGAAACACGTTGCACATGTTGACTGTAGCGCAGGAGCTGCTACGTTCTTAGCTAGCTCAGCCCTGCTAACCATTTTGCACTGAGCTCAGCAAGCTCCATACATACCCTAAAAGGGAGAGAAAATTGCAGTGGACAACCAGTACAACCACTGGACAACAATACAGATACATGTCATTTTAAATAGATTGTCTGGGCACTGACTGATAAAATTAGGGAAAAAAAAAAAAAAAAAAAGCTCTGCCTCTGCATTTGGCCATTTTAATGAGAGCATGAGGATGAATTTATGATTATATTGTTTATTAGGTAATTTTCTGCACTAAATATGATTAATTTATTCCTCCTTCAATGACCACCCATTCAATTACTGTTTTTCAAGCTTCTTCTTTGACAGATTTTTAAGAAGAGCAAGTCATATCATCCTGTCCTGAAGCGAGATGTTTTCCTACGTCTTTACATTCAGACCACTCTGTACAGTGTTTTGCGTACCAATGAATCATAAGAAAAGAAAGGATGGGATCTGCCATCTGGAAATGATTGTGAAAACTTATTGTACTGCATAAATATGCTTCTTTTTCCTGCTAATTCTAACACAAAGCAGTGATACTGAAACAGATGCCAGACTAAACAGAGAAGAAAACAATGCAAACATGAACTTTGCCACCAGCAACCTAAGTACTCGGCTTGAATGTAAAGCAAAGCACAGATTGGAGCTAATGAATATTCTGAAGTGGGTGAAATGATCTGCTAGGAAAAGCAGAGTGAAATTTAGGTACATTTTTTGTTTTGTTGGCCTAAGCAAAATTTGATATCACTGAAGTCCAGCAACTAGCTGGACTTAAACTGCTGAAGTGTGAAATCAGAGCAGAAAGATTCAGTTTCTAAAAAAACTCTAGGAAAACACGCATCTGTAACACAGGGGAAGTCAGAAGGAAATCAGCTACGAAGAATGTCTGCTCTATTTCCTCAGAGACTAACATATTTCTCTCTACAGAAAAGGGAAACAAGCTTGCCTTGGGCCCTAGCGCCCTCGGCCAGCTCTTTCTTAGGTTTTGTCATTTGCCATTGTGGTGTTTACCTCTTTGTCATCTGAATCCTAGGAGGTAATTTTTTTATATATGATTTTCTATATTTCACTGAAATGCTAGAATGAAATAATTCTCTGAAATGGCATAAAAAGTAGGATAACAAGATGAAAGCATAACAAGATGACAAAAGTACAATTTTTAACTTCTTGTGCCACTGCATTTTGTCCAGCGCATACGAGAATATTCAAGCTTACAAGGAAGGAGACGACACTGGTGTATTCAGTTCAGGAAATTACTTGGCTGGGAAATGGCTATTTACCAAGTCGCACTTAGCCTTCATTTGCCATGGCCGAGTGTGGACTCAGCTGCACCACATGGCCTGTCTTGAGTTCCTCTTGCTTGGTGGGACATGGTTCAAGGTCATGCTAATCCCTATGTGGGGCTTGAATTTTCCTGCCTGAAAAAACACAGTTTTTTTGCTCGAGGCCAAGCTGACACATGAGCCAATAACAGGAAATAAGGATGGTGGGAGAGCTTGGACTCAAGCCACGGCCCAACATATAATTAGGCACAAATATCATCATGTGAGTAAGCACTCAACAAGTCAGTTCTGGCAGAAACCAATAGCCAGTTAGTTGCTATCAGGGAGTTATCTAGGCAGGTATTTTATCTGGAATCACATTATCAACAGACTTTAAATGCTGCAGAAGGGAGGGGGTTGATTCCTGTTCTTTCCAAATCTTTGGACACGACTGACCGAGACCAGAAATGAGCAGGTTCTCAGACATTTCACCCCTTACACGCTGAGGTAAGCCAGCTGGGACAGCGTGGAGGCACTGCTCGATCCCGACGGTCAGACATCCCAGGGAGCTGGGCTGCTTTTGTTCGTCTGGTCACATGGAGCAGCTCGAGGGGAAATTTTCAGCAAGCGCTCCCCAAATTGGAACTGCTTCTCAGCTTCTTCAGAACAGGTTTCCAGGATTTTGAGCTAGGTCCTGGAACACACTGCTCTATTCCTGATGGCTTGCAGATACCAGTTTTGCTATTGGTATCTAGGTGCTTGAAAGGCCCCCTATCCACTTAATGCAGTCAGTGATGGCCAGGACCTAGACAGTATCTGGAGCTTCCACCTTAAAGGGAATGAAAGAACTCCCAAATGAGAGCAGGTTAATGAACTGACCCTCTATAGAGATAAGTGGGCCAGGACAGATGTCTCAGAGTCAAATAAACACCACAGCTGGCTGGGAAACAAACTGCTAAGGATAGGGAAAAGCCTTGACAAACATTAAGGGATGTGTGAGTGAAGAGCAACACCCGTGGAGGAGCAAAGATAAAGATAGAAAGCCCAACATAATGAAATCAAGCCAGAGATAAGCAGTACGCTCCCAGAGCACTGCTACCAAAACCAAAACTTAATCCCCAGAAAGAAAAGGCAAAGGAAATCTCAAGGAAAAGATGGTTTACTACGCATGGGGGGAACCAAGCTTATCTTGACAACTCCAGGCCAGAGGCCTGCCAGGACGCTCGTCACCGCCCGCGCTGCCATGAGCGGCAGCACGCCGTAAGCAAAGGGCTGCTCCCCAAGGGCACCTTGATAACAGTGTGGCACCAAACGTGCCTTTCTGCTCCCGTTTATACATTCCCTGCTTAAAAGAGGCAATTTCAAAAACACGTTGATAAACTGAAGAGGCTGCAAAAGTGATTCGAGTGCTAGGGGAAATACAGCCAGAGACAAGAAGTTCAGTCTATTTGCTTTATCATATGAGAAAGTGAAAGGGAGCTGATGTCACTTTCAGAAAAGAAAATATGAGGGATTCAAGGCATCTTCACTTTACAGGGCAGGATGCTTAAGACACTTATCCTGCCGCTGGAGCACGCAAACTCAAATTAGACTGGAGCAGCGCATTTTAATCGTGATGGCGATTAGCCTGTAACAAAACTGCAAAGGAAGGGGTGAGGCCTGCACATTTTTCTGTAACGCATATCCAGGGTAGATGCCTTTACAGAGAAAATGATTTCAGATTAGAAGCTCAGTGCAGGTTGGAGCGAAACTCTGTGGCCCGCACGATACAAAAGGTCAGGACTAGATGATCTAATGGTCCCTCTTGGCCTCAGAAATCTGCTTGCGGATCTATGAATCCCTTCTCTCCGCTCCAGTTGCTCTGTGCATAAACACAGCAGAAATCCCGGGGCTCCGTGCAAGCACTATCAGTGTTTACACAGTTGCATTCACACCACTTCCACATCGCTTGCAGCCTGCGTTCAGTTAGCAGGATGAACTCTGCCCGTCTCCCTTTCCGACACAAATCGGCAGATAAACGCGCCACACGGCCCTGTGGTCCAACCCAGGGAACCATGGGGCGGCTGCTGACATAGCTCAGCACGCAAGCAGACATAGAGAAGCGTATAAAAGTCCTCGCTGTCACAGCCTCCCAGACTGGCCTCCAAGTACAGCAAATCCACGGCCCACGTACACAGACACAGGAGTTGCGGCAGTTTTTGGAGAGAGAGAGAGATGGACCTGAGCTCTCATCAGTAGTTCAGTGGCACCAATACTATTTCCTTCCGATTTGTGGAAGAGGGTGTGTATATACATATATAGGGCGGAGGGGTGTTTATCTATTTTCCCCTAGCAAATCCTAATAAATAAATTAATTAATGTCGGAAAAGAAATATGAAAACAAAAATTAGTTATGGGAAAAAAAAAATGCTTCTTTGTTTTGTTTTCGTTGTTGTTTGCTCGTCCGTTTTCCTGAAGAGAAGTCGGTCCCGGCACTCCGGCGGCGCCGGCAGGGGGCAGCGTCGCTCCGCGCGGGGCCGCGGCGGCCGCAGCTCAGCCGTTTCCGGCGGGAAAAGAAAGTAAAAAAGAAAATAAAATGAAAAGAAAGAAATAA
>VZSV01000012.1:5331535-5345117 GCA_013398735.1 Nothocercus julius
TAGCTCTGATTAAACAGCACCTACTGTGAAATAAAATAGTAACGGCCTGAAATTGTGAAGCATCTCGCGATGCTTTGGGTTTGCATTTCACCCACAAAGCAAGGTTTTGGGAAAAAAAGCAACTGCGGACACACACACACACACAGATTTTTGTTCACAGAAGAATATCCATGGGGGCAGAAATGTTGTAAATGTGTAATTCTTAGGATACTTGCTAGAATATTTTAGCTATTTAGTATCCTTGCAAACTTGGAGGATTCTAAAATAAATGTTTTTGTAAAATAAATTTATTTTGTAAAATAAATGTTTGGTGAGCCAGACCTGCTATCCTTTTCACAATTTATATGCTAAGCCTCATTGCTGACCCAATAAATGCCAGTTTCAGAGTGCCTGCAAATTTTGTAGCTCTCCTGTATTTTTTCTCTGTTCGCTTAGAACTCAAAAACCGTGCCGTTTTAGCATAACATCAAATTCTGCCTTTTTTTCTGTAGGGCCCTCTAATAAATAGACAGACATTGTGGCAGTGAACGTTTACAGCAGAAACTTTCATCACATCCCAAACCACTCTGCTTATTTCCAGAACTTGTATTTGATATATGGCAACATTTCAAGACACAAGTGACGTGACACAATAGTGATGGAAACATCCTAATTGCGCCAACATGAAGATTAGGTTTGGCATCTCTCTCTTTTTCCTCTATGCTGTGACTTTTGTATTCGTTAGGAACAAACTCTTAGGAAATTAAATTTAAAAGCAGTGTGCACTCAATAACTATTACTGCAAAACCCAGCCATTAGGCTTTCCCTGATGGTTCCCAAGCTAGGCAAAGCCAGCTCACGCAACTGCTTTTCTTGCGCAGTCAAATCCACAACTTCCATGCTACATTCTGCATGCCTCATCTTTTCTACACTCTTAAAAATCAGCAGGACAAATAAGTTGAATCTTTTTTTTTTTTCTCTCCACCCCCCCAAAAAGATACCACAAGATTTAGGTCAGGATATGAAGGGCAGAACAGAATCAGCAAGAGGTTTTGCTTCCTACTGTTTTCTATACCACAACACTAAAAGTTATTATCTTTTGTAGCAACTTTATAATCAGCAGAACAATTCCATTAAATGACTAGTTTCCCATAGATGGCAAGTTACCTTCCATGTGCTCGAGAAGGAAAATGACCTATTTTTTTTTCTTTTTAGAAGATACCCAAAGTTAGTAGAATGGGAAAGACCTATAGTCTACTTCAATGTTGTGTGTAAATTATTTTTAGATATGTTCATTAGTTATTCTGTTAGTCTGTAGCATATGTGGAATATAGGACTGCATACATTGCTTTCTAAATGAGTGGCTTCTCTAATGTTTGTGGCAACTGTTGTAGTTGCCACATCACAAATGCACAAAAAAGGAATATCTCACTTATTTTAAAAGTCTGACGTTCCCTGCAGACTACATCTATTACTGCTGCCTACTCACTGTCCTTTGATAACAAAACGGTTAAAGATGTCTGCAGGAGATTGACTGGGCCAAATTATTCCCTGGGCTAATTGCATAGAGTAGATCAGGGATGAATTTAGCACCATTCAGTCAGTGTTATAAAAGCTGCATTCAGTCATTAGCCACTTGATAAATTATTCAAGAGCTTTCCTTCCATATTGCCCATTAGGGAAAAAGAGAATCCTTTTTCTATCAGTTGTTGCCTCATCATTGTTTTTTGCTACCGATTTTAGAAAACACATAGTATGTGACCTAGGCGGTCCTGCCGATCTCTGCCTGCACGAGGTCTCACACAGATGGTCAGCAGGTCCTGGCTGAAGGTCCTCACACCTGGCCTGAAGGGATGCTCCAGCCCAGGTGTGCCCCCATTTGCCAACTCTGGTGCTCCGCAAAGTGTGGTCACACAAGCAGCTTTTAGCTCAGGGGCCAAAACAATTTTATTCGCAGAAATCATCATTCTCCTGACTCTACAGACAGCTACGTTCCCTCAGCAGCTGGGCATCTGCCCACAGGACCTCCCAGGAGGACCCCAGGCCTGATTCTTCAGTTTGTTGGAGCCTTGCTCCAAATGCTTCTGAGATTTCCCACCAGGAAAACGATGCCTGTTCCTTCATCACCCCTGTTCTGAGAAGATCCCAGGAGCAAAATACACAGCTGGGGAGAAGCGAGAGCATTTTTCCCCATCCTCCCGCTCCAGTGTCTGCTCTCCTGGCTGCTGCAATCAACCAAGTTGAGGGAGCCCTGAGGTAAAATCCCTCCCCCAGCATCTGCTCCGGAACAGGAGGGGGGCAGGATTGTCCATCACAGCCAAGGGACAAAGGTGATCAGAGAACTTTTAAGTTTAACACCAATAAAAGTATGCATCGAACTAAGCTTAACTAAATCCAGGAACTTTTAGCTGGATCATCTAAAAGCTGGACTGCTGTGTAAATTAATCTGGAGCTGGTAAAATAGAACGATGTAGTTTTCCTTTTCCCTAGTTCTATTGTTTTGTGATGTCTTTAAAAAAGAATGGAAAGTTTTGTATCTGCCTAGCAGATCCACAGAAAATGAAAAAAAAAAAAAAAAAAATCAAAACTATGCCTGAGTTCAGAAGTGCAAGAACTTCTAAGTCATATACCTCACTTTCAATGGACCTTTCAGGATAAGCCTTATAAACTGTAGGGAAGAATTACAGAAATTTCCAGCAGGCTCACAGAGAAGTATAAATGGCACAGAAGAAAAACATCTCTACAAAACTGCGTTAGTTTTATCCTGACTTGAATTGTGCGCTGGTTTTTGTAGAATCTCACCACCAACCAGATGAAGAGCTAGCCCGTACCCACTCATGTTTCTGTCACAGGTGTTTGGGCTCATTGCATCAGGGCCCAGAAGACAGTGCCTACCTCTGCAGCAAAATCCTTGCTGCTTTGTCATGCAGGTGAAACTAATTCACTTCGGGAGATGGAGTTACACAGTCATGAAGCCAACAGCTATGCCAAACCTTTGATGCATTATAGAAAAACTCAGTATCAGTTTTCACTCCTCTTCAGTTCTGCCTCACTTAAAAAATTCCCTCCACAGACCTGCTATTTCCAATCCAGGCCGGCACAAATTCTTTGCAATATGAACGCCTGCAGAGCCCCATCCTCTCCAGAGCCAGATGATATTTAAAATAACTTCATCTATTTGCTTATTTTAAGCAGCATGACAGCAGGGATAGCTGAGCTCCACCTTGATGGCATAATAAACGTGAACTTGGCGATAGGGGCGGGGGGTGATTTATGCTGTTGACAGGTTCTAGGCTTCGAGAATGGCTGTGTTAGAGGGGAGACGAATGCAAATGGCCTCACGGTTTTCGGAAGGCCTGAATGCTCGTATGGTCTCGTATTAATCGCTTCCACATTTAACTCTCATTTTTCTCAGCGTAAGCTCCTCAGTTTTCACAGGGAGAGTGTGACTATCCTGGCTGAATATATTTACTGATCAGCTCCAAGTTTTTTGGGGGAGAAATAAGCACCAATTTTAAAACAAACAAATGAACAAAAAAATAATAATTTCACTTTCAGAAGCATCTCTTGAAGTTTCTTTCTGGTGGGTGTTAGACCCCAACCTGGACAAAATGAAAACTGACATAAGGTAAAAATCAGTGTAAGAAATGTCAACCTGTATTTCTTATTTTGATAAATATATGCTCTTTTTTTTTCACCAACTCCCCAAAACTTTAATCAGAAACATACATAACTGTTACCAGCATAAATGTTTGTCAGAAGGGTGCTCTGGTTTTCCCCCGGTTTCATCAGCCTCCATCTCTTTCCCCTTCTCAGGAACAACAGAACAACCCTTGGCGGCTGCTCAAACCAAATAACCAAATCCAAAGTGTGGGTGTTTGGATTTTGGTTAAAAAAAAAAACAAAACACTGCTCTCACCTTTCCCTAGAATCCTTGTCCTGCTTAGAACAAAACACAAATTTTGAGTTACAGAGTTACAGAGAAGAACTAGGAAGAGGGGAAATCCTGATGTCTTCCTGATTGCCTATTGAAGTATGACTCAGTGCTTATCAAGATAACACACGCAGCGCCCCGTGACCAGCTCGGGCACCTTCCAAGAAGAGCCCAACTTCACAAATGGCTGCAGGCAGCACACGGCCCCTGGCAGAGGCGGCCGCATGCAATAGGCGTTATTTTTGTTGGAGGTTTGGGGAAGGAAATGACCTGGCCTCTCAAGGGGGCAAGGTCGAAGACAAATTAGCAGCTGCGATGCGAAAGAGGAAGCCCAGCATGCTTAACTGATGTTACCTTTTCTCTTCTTGGCTCTTGTGCTATGGGAAACGAAGGCCGTGCAGGTTGGGAAGTTTAGGGGGAGACCTCAGCCTGCACCAAAGTGGTTCTTGCAGTTCAACCCTCTGTTCACACTGCTCATGGCTTCTTAGATCAAGTTATGAACACAGGGAGGTTGATCTTGCATGTGTGCAGGATTGTGAGGGAAAAAAAAAAAAAAAAAAAAAAAAAGGCAGGCAGAGCAGACAGTCCAAATCCAGTTTGGCAGGCAACATGTACCTGCTAGCTGATTACAGCACCCAAGAGGAGCAGGTTCAAACACAAGCTTGCTTCCTCTCTCGTCAGTGCTCAGGCAGCCTTGTCTCGCCCCCATCCTATTCTCTTGCACCGTGAAAGGAGAAAATGCAAATATAAGTTTTTTTCCAAATTTTGTTGTGACATCAGTATTTGAATCAGATTACGGATTGAAGGGGATGTTCATATGAGATCTTCTCAGAATATTTTAGTCAAAATACACAATACAAACTGGGCTTGGTTTACCCTGTTCTTGAAACTGTTGGTGTTTTTTCAGCTTTTCCCTAGAGGATTTAGAGCTGATAAAAGCTTTTTGTGCTGTGGAAAAGAGAAGGAGAAAAGAGAAGATTTAACACTCAGACTCTACAAGATGGAGCTTTAAAGTAAAAGTCATTACTATCACAAGACTCTTAGTAAGAGTGAGAGCTGCTTATCATGCAAGAGTCTTGCAATCCTTGCTGAGTTATCCTGTGAAGACATCTGAAAGAGAAGAGTTTTGTTTAGCAATACCCAAATTACAAAAAGATAGCACTCAAAGCAAAACAACAAGTCTATTCTCTGGCTAGCTGCCTGATTCAGTGCAATGAAATCCTTTGTAAAATGCTATTCAACATGCACCAGTCTGCAAAGACTTTCCCCCCAAAAGAAGTACTGATCATCTAAAAGATTATTACTATTTCTTCATGCTCTTTTTGCATTCTATCTTGTTTTCATTATTTATGACAAATTTACTATAAAAGATTTTTATGGACTATAAGAAAGCCTATTAAATCAGATGCACACATTACATTACACTTCCTGGTTCTTATCTGTATCACTTTATAAATCTGAAACCTCACAGCCTTTTTGGCAGTAGCCATTATCATCTGTATTTTAGAGGGGCCATCAGGGAAGTAAATCAAGTTGCCCAAACCAAGAGCAATACTCAGTAGTGAGGGTATCTGGGACATGCCGTGCCCTGGATGTCAGGGTGCCACTCGCAGCCCTAGGCAGAGATGGCCTTGGTGGACAGTGGTCCGTAGTGGCAGACTCAAAGGGCAGCATCTCCAGCATCATGCGGAGCAAGGGGGAAAGCACAATTCTCTGTGTAACTGGGGAAGGCATTCCTAAATTAAAAACAAAGTGCTTAAACTTAGCAAACTGAAAGCGAAATTGCAATCTAATTAATCTCAGCTGTTTTGAAAGGCAGCATCAATATGGTGCTGGTATATAATACAAGTTCAATCACCTTAATGATGTTCAAGGAGTTCAGTCAGCTTTAGAAATCAAGGGATTGTTATTTATTTGTACAAGCTCTGCTCAGAAGTGTTTCACCATCAAAAGTTGGAAAATTTCTGACAGATAGAATCTTCTGACATTTTATTTGTAGTATCCTCATTGTATGACCCATTTTTGAAGCAGCAGATGTGTCATTCTGTCTGGTTAGCCAAGCAGAGTTGTGGAGGATTGGTAGCTGGACCGTGTCAGAGGATCAAGAAGTCATTACTTAAACATTCCAAGTGCACACGACTGTCCTTGGTAATTATGCTGAAACAGCCAGCAAGGCTTCTGTCCTATCAGGAGCTCTTCGTGGCAGACAAGAGAGATGAGTAAAATACTTCTTTCTACTTTTTACTTAGCCCTAGTGTATCTTCTTCCAATAATCTGATCAACACTGGGGAGTGTGCTTTCAGCTATTGTAAATTAAATTAACTTACACCTTTCATGCATCCCTTGATGTCCAATCATTCTGACTAGGAAGAATCCTCCTCTTCTAGGCTACTGCATTCAGCTTAAATTATGTCTCTCAACTCCTTTGCAGTGATAGCTTAAAGTTGGAGGAGACCTTAATGCACCTCTCAGTGTTTTACCTCCTCACTCTCCTTGCTATAAATTTCTGCGTGGGCCAAATACGCACCCAGAGGAAGTTGCATGCATTCCTGAAGGAAATAGTATTTGGATGCCCATGCATCCAAATCACTTTCTACAACTTTTCTTTCTTTTCTTTCTTTTTTTTTTTTTTCCTATTTTTGGCAATGCCTGGTCCAGTATGATGCAGTCATCATGACTGAAGAAACGTTCATTCCTGTTCTAGTGGCAGGTAGAAACCCAAAGCAGGTACCCCGGGCGAGACTAAGATTCCTGACCTTAACTGTAGGTGGCATTCTTCATCTGTTCTTCTGAAGTACTGCTTAAGGAACGGAGAGAAATGAGCAGTTCTCAAGTACCCTTGATTAAAGTTATCAGCTCTCTGTTAGGTTTAATTAAATTGTACTTTCACTTGGAAGGCATGTGGGTTCATAAAACTCAAAATTGCATAACTAAGTCACCTGGAAAGATTAAAACAATATTCTGCTGTTCTTGCCTGAGAAGTTGAGGAAATGACATGCACTTCAGTGATCAGGAATGTTTCCAAAGAAATTCTTCTGCAGTGTGCTATGGAGAAAAGAAAGCTTTAATGCCCAAAGATTTAACCATGGCCTAGATACCAATTTCAATTACATTGCAGCAAGAGGAAATAAATCCACCTACGCTTAAAAAAAAATATAACAGGGAGACATCTCAAATACTTTCCTTTGGTAGGGGGACTTCAGGATATCCAGCATTTCTCCTCTGTACTTGGTTATCTGAAACAACTGTGTAGTCTTCTGGCACCTCTAGAAAGGTTACTGTTTTTTTTTTTTTTTTTTCTCAAAATGAGTGAAAAACCACTGAGCTTGAAAAAAGGGAACTAATCATGCTTGGCTAGAGCCAGAGTAAACTACAAGTAAGCAAGTTATCTTCAAATAACTTGTGCAGCTCTGAGTACATCTTGATCTCCAAGCTTTTCCAGCCCCAATCCTTTTTTGATGTAATGCCATCAGTGGTATCAGATTATGTACATCTTTCACGGTGTAGGCAAACATCCACAGAGGAATGGGCTGAGGATGCAGGGTTCATTTACAGTCATGGCAGGGGAGGAGGGACAACTTCTAATCTTGAATAAATCTTCCAAATAGAAATTTAGTTCAATTAAATTATTCATTTCCTTTTTCAGTTTAATCAAAGATTAAGCTACAAGTAATGCTTACTTGTGCCAGATAACTAAAAGCAGATGGCTAAGACTCATTTCGTCGGAGAAACTGATGGGTTAAAGACATCAAGTCCCTCAAATAGCAGCCTTTCTTTTCCAAAAAAAGGGTCTTATTTTGTGGGTGACTCATTTTCTTTTAACGTGGTCATTTCTGTCGTGATAAAGATGCACAGTCCAAATTGTTAAATGAGCTGTTTGCCTGCATTACCAAGAGGATCACAGGAAACATTTCACAGGAATGTGTTAATTTTTCCACATTCTTTCTATGTGAAATGTGTTATCAAAATATTAACTTCAACCTTCCCTATGACCAAGTCAAACAAATCTTTTAGTCTTATTCGAGTGGAACACTCTGATAAGGTCTAAATCAAATATTCTGCAAGGTTTCATTTTTTTAATGGCATTTTCGGGCACAATTCAAACAAAACAAAATACTGAATTCAGTAACAGAGTTGATATTATTTTGACCAGTTTTAAATATTATCGGTGTGTATTTCTACAGTACTTAGCAGCAGGGAATCTGAAAGAGCTTTAGTATGAACTTTTCAATACTTTTGAGAAGTATTGAAGAATTCTCAGCAAAACAGTTGAGAAGGATGGAAATGCAGCTGTAGTTCCTTTGTAGACAAATTAGTGACTGAAAGATGAAAATGATTTATCAAAGCCCCCTCCAGTTGTTCCTAGATTTTGCTTTACCAGGTGTGGATTTTTTGAGAAAGGTGAATTCGTCTTGCATTATGTGGACAGTGCTTAGACATATTTTCACATACCTCTAGAGTAGAGAGCACATTCTCCCACTCCCCTAGTATATGAGTCAACGCAGAATGAGTAATGTAACTGTTTGGACTGTCAAAACATTCATTGTAAAACCTGATGCGTTATTTAGCCTAAGTAGATCACAGCAAAGGATATAGTCCAAGCAACACAGTTCATTTTCTTCTGATTAATCAGGGCCTGTAATCATGTCTAAGGGCATTCGATAGGCTCTCAAGGTCAGGAGAAAGATGCAATGCTTGGGGAATAGAAGTGGTTCATCCTGAGGCCTTAAGCAGTAATTTAGATGAAACGATGTTGCTTAATAATTTCCTTTAAAAAGTTCCACATGGCTTCTTGTACCTTCTCCTTTCTTCCCTATGTTTTTTCCCCCCATCAGAAGGGACAATATAGCCCTGAGTGGCTGCCCACTCAGTCTTCGCTCTGGGGAGGCAGGACAAGCAGGAGAGCAGAGCTGCTGGAGGGAAGCATGCATTGCATGCTGCTGTGAAGTGTCTGCTGCGCTGTGCAGACCCTGACAGAAGGTGAAATCAGGGCAACATGTCAAAGAAAAGTTTTTTGTTTGTTTGTTTGTTTGTTCCTTTTCTTTTTTTTTTTTTGAATGACATGCACTATCAGCAAACATTTTCCATGCAGCTTCCTTGTCAAGGATTTATTTCCTAAATAGACTGCAGTGCTTGCCTAAGTCCTAAAATAAATCATTCCTCTGACTCACCATCACTAATAAACTTTGTAATGTGTAAGGAAAAGAGGGTGCTGAGGCAAAATCTGTTAGTGTTTTGTGTCATAACACTGTTCAAAAATAGTAAGAAAAATGTCAATATTTGTAAAGAAAGATTACCAAATCAGTTATCATCACTCAGGCTCAGTTCAACTGATTTAGGAAAAAAAAGGTGGAGCAAGGAGCTGTACACACGATGTGCAGGGACGCAGGTTGTACCCAACAGCATTGACCCAAAGGTAGAAGCTCATCCTGAACCCAGCAAAACTGTTCCCTTTCACATATATACATATAGTGACAGCTCAGTGCTGAACAGAGCACTTCTAGCATTCAAAACTTTATGCCTTCTGGATATTCTTTTCGGGATTTTAAAAGCATTTTATTGAAAAAGTGTAATAGTATGGTTTGACAAATCTCCTATACATCTCATATTATGTTTTTCAGAAAAATCTTATGTAGTACTTATTAAAGTCTGAAGAACTTCCTTATAAATGCTTCCCAATATATATATTTTTTTCACACAATGACACACGGAGAATATTTTTTTTCCCTTGAGGAAAAAAAAATCTTTGGATGGCTTATATAGTGTTCAGGTCCAAATGTGTGCCTTGATTAATGAAACCCTAAGGGATAGAACTCATAGAACTCATATCACAGGAGTAATTATAAGGCCCAAAGACTATAATTTTGTAACAATTAATATGAAGATGAATGCATGCATTGCAGCATGTTTCTGCACTTCTATTTTATCATCACCAGAATACTCTAATATCTTCAAGCTTTCTTATGAAAATGGGATTGCTACAAGAGGGAAGTTGTACTTTTACAGGATGGAAAATGCCTGTTTGCATATCTCAGGAGCGAGTCTGAGCATATCAGCATAATATTGCTGTCTAGAAGGGAAGATGCTTGGAGCCCTACAAAAAACATGTGAGTTTCAAGTTCAGGTTTGTTAACATAGCAGTTGATTGAACACTGTAAAATCCATAAAATTCACGTATTCTGAATGTCTGAATGGAGAAAGGGTCTGCATACATCAGCTAGCCCATGCTCAGCAATTATAGAATAAAAATTTAAAAAAAATAAAAATGGAGCAGGTATTTTCAGTCCTCTAGTTAAGAATTTGAAATACATACTGACAACAGCAGGCCCAGTATCTTATTCTTATTCCTTCAGATCAGCCTGCAAACGCGATATCCACACGTTTGTCATTAGCATAAGGACTCTGCGAAATACTGTGAAAAATGAATGTCAATAAATTAATTTTAAGTCATAGCAGTTCATTCTTCTTTCCAGAATTCATCTGTGGAAGCATCAGGTACCTAATTATATAAAACTAAATCAGAAATACAGTAGGGAAATATAATCTTCATGTGAACAAACAACAGAGCTAATTTTGTCCAAACATTATAAGGATGGGCAACAACAGAATAGTATGAGCAGGGTCAGGAGGGCAAATCAAAATGGCCAAAAGTAAATGAAGCTTTAATAAATGCACAGTGGAAGAAAAAAACAAAGGAAGGAAAAGTTTAGGGAAAAAAAGTGGTAAAGGAATATTGCTAAAACAAAATGGCAATAAAAAAAAAGAAAATACTATTCAAAAAGGCAGAATCTGAAATACAGTATTCCATCTTCTCTGAAAGCGAACGTGATGTCTGCTTCTCTTGCACACGGCAGGCTGTACACTCACTGAATCACGCGAGCTCCCGAGCAGCACAGCCGGTGTGAATGGGGCCAGGGAGGAGAAGCTCCGCACAGCGCTTGCCCCGGCTCACAGCGCTGTTGTGACTTTCGCGGGCACAGAAGAGCGTACATGGCGTGCAGTAACGTTACACCTGCACGACGCACGCTCACATCCCTTGGAAGGGGGCTGCTGGAATCGGTGGCCTGGGGGCGCTCCCGGTCCCCACGGCCGCGCGGGGGCCGCAGACGTGCAGGGCTCCGCCGCGCGCCACCCGCGCTCTCCTGTTTCTCTTCATTAAGCTGTGCGAATACTGGAGCGCTCGGAAGCGGCATTCTGCTCTGGAAACGCCTGGCCTCGTGCTTTGCAGCAGCGTTCCCCTGCGGGTCACCCTGAACCCATGGCGCGGCCCTTGGCGGTCAGGACCGGACCGGTGTTACCTGGATGACCCATCTCCCTAGCACCTGTACGCTTGTGCTTATAACAAACTGCTGAGGCTCCCTATTGATTTCAGTGGGGACACTGTTCTAAAACAGCATATTGTGAGAGCCAGAAATGTGCACTTATCTTTCTCAAGTCAGTTAAAACAGGGACGTTTGCATCACATGGAGGAAGGACTCAATACAAAACCCGCACGGGAAGGCACAGCTATATCCCCAAACCACCAGCAGATCACTGGCCTGCAGGGCATGGCCACTCAGTCACTTTCTGCGGGTTACCGGGCTCTTTCAGAATGCTTCAATTGGTTTCATTAATTGATTGAATAGATTGATTTCATCTTCTGCCCCTGCCCATGGGAGGAGGCAGAAAGACGGTCAAATAATCCTCCGGATTCGTATGCTCAGCACATGGTTCTCCGGGAGCACCTGGAATATAGTAAGCCTCTTCTCCCCGGGGCTGGTTTTATTCAAAACTGACATCAATTTATTGGCCCTCACCTTAATAGTAAGTGAGATCATGCCTTTGTAGCCCCAGCAGGTACGAGCTGAGATAGCCAGGGCCTCAGCAAATCTCTGTTATGCCCGTGGGTGCTCAACACCTCCAGCTTGCACTGCAGGGCTGCTGGTCCCGCTCCTGCCGACCAGTAGGGCGAGGGGCTGCTGGTGGGTGCTGAGGGCTGGGCTCTCGTCTGGCCTGGCGTGTTTGCTTGCTTTTCTAACAAAGACAGGCCCGGCCCGCCTCTGGAGCTGCTAGCACTGTCAGGAACGTCCAGAAAAGGTTAAGTAAATAGCAGGTTGCTTTAGGTTTAGAGTTTCATTGAGCTTGGATGAAAGGCACGTTTATTTTCCCTCTAGCCCTTGATAAAATAATCCAGTCTTCTGAAAGATTGCTTTGACTTCCCCACACCCTCAATATGCTTGTGTTTGGGGAATTATGTTTGTGGAGAAAAAAGATGAAATACTTTTGTATCATGTTTTCACTCATTTAAAGAAAAAACATGTCATGACTTTGCCTTGAATATTCTTCCTTTGATGTAGGAAAGAAAGGCAGTATTGGTGCTTGAAGTCTTTTCATGGACGAAAGTAATATATCCTGACTTTGTGTCGGGAACAAGCATGAAAAAACACATTTCTCCCCTTTTCCCTCCCCTAGATAGATAGTTCTGTGATCAAATGACAACACTGTCTTTGTTTAAAACCCTGAGCTCATGGCACAGGCTTTTTAATGTCTAAGAAAGTGAGTTAAAAAATAACCTAATCACTGTTCTATGTCTTTCAAAAGGTAGTCTATGAAGACACTCACTGAACCAAGTATATGTAAAGAGTTACGAACAAAACAACTAGTTTGCAAATAGCAAATAAGCACAAACTAGCAAATAATTAGATATGATAGACTGATTTTAGATGCGATACGTACGGATTACAAATGACTGTCTGTAATTACTTTTCAAGGTTCGCAGAGAATTGCCCAGTGTTTTCTTTATTCAACAAGCAATGTTCACTAACTTAGCTATTGCCAAGAGGTAGCAAATTTCTGTTAACAGCTCTGTGTACAAGTCCAGCTTTGGACCCCAGGGGATTGATTGTCTATATCACAAGTAAATCAAGTAATTATTTGATGTTAAATGTGTAAGGATGGGTGTTAGATTTTTTTTCTAAAATAAGGATATTTGTTAGTAAGCAGCCATAGAGGATCAAGAAAAAAAAAAATTAAAAAAAAAATAGCATGAGCTTCAGCTAATCACTTCAAAGAAATAATGTCTGACTAATGTTTCAAATGTTATGCAAACATTGCACATTGGCTTCAATAGCTCTTGAAGCAGAAAACTAAGGGGTGGGGTAGGCTGCAGTTTTCATTTGGAAAGACACTGGTGATTTTATGGTGGAGAAGAAAAACAGAAAATCTACCTCTGTCTCTCAGTGGGGGACTGGCCAATCTGTTTTTGAATAAAAATATTTGTAATATATTTTGCTCCAATGTAGAAATGTAGAATTCTTCTGTTTTTTTTTTTTTTTTTTCCTGCTATCCATCTTGAGAATATACAATAGACAATTAGAATGACATTTTTGAAATTATCCAGTCTTAAAGTTTGAAAGGCCAAACTTCTGCATGTTAGAATTAAAGTGCATACACACATGCATACATAGATGTTCTTTAGTGTAGAAATAAAGTGCAAAATTAAAGCATGACACTATGTGGACTTTGGGCAATGTTAGGAAAAGAAACACAAGTTTTCCTGACTTTTTTTCCATTGATGTTAGTAGTAAGCATTCTATCTTTTCTTTTCTTTTCTTTTCTTTTCTTTTCTTTTCTTTTCTTTTCTTTTCTTTTCTTTTCTTTTCTTTTCTTTTCTTTTCTTTTCTTTTCTTT
>VZSV01000012.1:5345157-5386513 GCA_013398735.1 Nothocercus julius
CTTTTCTTTTCTTTTCTTTTCTTTTCTTTTCTTTTCTTTTCTTTTCTTTTCTTTTCTTTTCTTTTCTTTTCTTTTCTTTTCTTTTCTTTTCTTTTTTGCAGTAGCAGTCTGCAGGTCACTTGCTCCAAATTGTGCTGCCTGCAATCCATGAAAAGCTATTTGTTGCCTATTGCTCCCTACTAAACCTCTGACAATAGGAACGCACAGCAAGGAAAATGCAGAGCAAATTCTCCTGAGAGAGCTAGACGGAAAAACAAGCTGCGTCTCAAATGGAAAGCTTAAAAAGTCATTTTTAATGGTAGAGATTTTGGAAAAAAAAGGTCTCATAAGCCAATGGTTCAGTAGCATTTTCAAGATCAGGAAATCCTTTCGTTACAATGGATGCTTTGTAATGCCAACAGCCGGATCCAAAATTACATCGTGACTCATTCAAAAGGCATTCAAACGTTTTTATTTTCTTAAAATGTCTGGAGTTTGAATCATCCAAGGCTCCATCGAAAGAAGAAAGTGAGCACTTTCTTCTCACAGACAAGATGTTTTGGGGAGAGGCCGTGTGCTGCACCAGTGAACACGGAAACGGGTGCAGTGCAGAGGTCACTAACAGCAGGCAGCAGTGTTTGCAGTTCCCTGGGCACTAATCGGGCTAGTTACCAACTTGTCTCTACAGATTTTTACTTCTAATAGAGCCTTTCAAAGAACAAAACTACTTTGGCTGTTGTAAGGTGTGCGTAAATCATCATGACTGTACAAAATATGTTCCATTGAAATTAATCTGTTTAGACAAGTCCCTCATCTGATTCATAGCTTAAGTAATATACCCTGAAAAGTTTTTAATAGAGTTTTATTAATTTTCTGCATCCCATTCATTTAGACTAACCATATAACCACCAGTTTTTGACTTTGCTCCTACAGGCACCTACAGAATTGCTTAATTTTACCAGCAAGAGCAGTTCCATTCAGTGAGAGATACAAAGCTAACCATGAAAGTGAAGCAAACATGCAAATTTATGCTAGACTGAAGCTTAAAAATAGGTGCTATTGAAACAAAGGTATCCACCAACTTCATTGAAATTTGTTGATTATGTTTTGTTTTGTTTTTTTAATAATAATTCAACTTTTAGTCACTTTATTGTAATAGTGGCTTGGTAGTTATTTGCAAACTTTTATAAACTAGTTTGGATTACACCATGATTTTTTTTTATGTTCAGCAAACAAAAAATAGGTTGCAATTTGATCAGAAACCAGTCTATAAAGTTTTACATATACACATTAAACTGTAATGAGAAAATTACATAGCATATGGGCATTAAAAAGAAGAAAAAAATAGCCTCTTGCACAGTCTGATAGCTGACATTTTCAAATGCAGCAATGAGCTGAAAAGAAGCATACCTGAGATTCCTGGCCCCAGCATTTCAAGATTGCCAAACACTCAATCTGAAAAGGTCTTGTGAATAGAAAATACAGGCTGTCTGCATCTTCAATACCTGGCTCTATCTTTTGCAAAGCTGACTCAAATGCTATGAACACAAGCAGAAAGAACTGCCTGTTAGCTGAACAGATATACCATGGCCCTCATATAATGCATCAGTCATTTCATTTCCCCAATTGGCATGTATCTGGCTGTACCAAGATTTTTGGTGTGCTAGATATTAAGTCTGTATTTTGCAATCTAACATTAGAAATACTTTTTTTGCAATTTCTGTCAAATTTAATGGGCTTAAAAAGAACATTAACTCCACAGAATGGTTCTGCCACATCTGTTTCACTGTCAACTAGGACATTACAGAAAAATGTACTACCTTTTTCTGCATCAGGCTAACTATTAATCGAGCAGAATTACCTTTTCAGATTTAGAGATATATGTGCAGTGTAATATTTTCAGTCTTTGTTCACCTCTGTTCAGAGCTGGAACAAATCTATATAAGAACTGCCAGCTGGAAAAATACTGGTAGGACGGCAGATTTGCCAAGGGCTGGATTACACCATGCAGCCATTAAACCCACAGGAGCATATTTTAACCACTCGTTCTGGAATAACTTGTGGCAGTTATATCAAATATTGAGCTACTTCGTCTGCAGCCTTTATGGATGCTCTCCTGCAGCGAGTGGGATTTTGAGGCAGACTGTGCTCCTGCCCTCCAACTCTCTCTGGATTTCTGCTGATTTCAATGGACTCTCAAAAGTCAGAGGGGAAGCAACAGTTTGAATCTAATTTCTATTTTCGGAAAAATTATATTTAGGAAGTATTAAATGGCAAAGAAATGGTCTGCCACTTACTTTGGATACTGGTGTCAGCCACCAACAGGCAGCATTTTGACTTTCAAAGGAAAGTTACAGCCAATAAGTCATTATTTATTGCCACTAACTGAGAGAGATAAGTCATTATTTTATTTCCACACTATTATGTGGAGGAGAGTCATTAGTGTGGATGCTTTCCCTTGTGTGCATTTGAAGTCAGTGCAATTACAAATGTTCACATAACAAGGGTTGAAGCTTGGCTCGTTGAACTGAACTGCAAAACACAAACTTCCCTGGACCAGGATGTCTTTTGGTATGTTAATCTGTCCTAGACAGCTTACAAATGGCACGATCTTTGAATCTTATAGACACTTTTGCAGCACAATGAAGTAGCTACGAGTAAAAATATTAGCTTGTAAGCACTGCTCCAGTGGAAACTCACCATGAAGGCTGCGCCATAGTAGCACAAGCAAACAGAAGCTTGTTTGGAGAGAGTTGCGATCTTTCACAGTAAGTCATGTCACATGTTTCCCTTGCCGTATCTCTGTGGACCCACGGAAACAAAGCAGACACGATTAAGGCCTCCCTGCAGCCTGCTAGTCACTAGGTGCCACGTTGTCCTTCTGCGCTGCTGCTCACTAGCACTGGCTAGAACAGCAATCAGGATTATCTCAGTCATGCCAGAAGGAACGAAAGCTCCCATCCAGCTTGAAGAAGGAAAACTGCAGTTGATGCCATCTGTCTGTTCATCCTCCATCCAGACACCACAGCGTTTCATTTGCTATTTTGCTGTTAACAAAACTGAGCTCTACCCTGGAAGAAGACATTAGCAGTTTCTTAGAAGGCCAAAAATGATTGCCACAGATCGCAATTTCCTTCACAAGCCCAGTGAGTGTCATTGCTTCCCATTGACCTTTCAGTGCTCCAAGCTTCAGTGTCACTCAAAACAGACTTCCCTGGGGATGCAGAGACTGCAAACCTGAAGGTGTGGTAGGGAGTGTTTGCCCCCCCAACACTAAGTCTGGCTTAGGAGCTCTCGGATCATCTGCCTAACTGGCAAGAGGTTTCTTGATTTAGACAGGGTATGAAGGTAGCCAGAAGGAGAAGAATCAAAGCGACTTACTTTTAAAGCTGTAATCTCTCCTTTATGGAATGAGATGGTCATGGGAAAAGTTATCTTTTCTATTCCCTTCCTGCATTTTGACCAACCTCTTATTTTAAAAGACTTGTCTATTTCAGAAGCTGGGGTGACATGGAGACCAAGTTGGGCTCTCACCGTCATGCTCTCTGTCTGGGTTTTTCCAGTGGTGTTAAAAACGCATCAAGGCTGCTGTTATTTTCATATCTACACATGCATCTGTGCCCGTTACAGCATCCAGCAGTGTTTTCCTTTCGTCAAAGCAAACAATACTTCAGGTGAATGACCTCAAGCCAGGAAAGAGGAGGTAGAATTTTTAAGCCCTAAGTTACTTATTAGAAGGAAGGGGACAGGCTAACAATGGGGCATGAGAAACAGGGATGGGATTCTTCAGAAACAGTCCTACTTAAAAAAAAAAAAAAAAAAAGCTCTTGTACCCATTCTTCCTTTGCACCTTATTAAAAGAGCATAAATCTCTCTTTGTGCTGTGCGTGTCAATAAGAGCAAAGCAAACATGTCATGCAACTATGCTCTACAGCTCTGCCTCCTCCATGAATCTCAGAGCAATTTACAAAGGAGGAGAAATATTAGTAGTTAAAGTTTCATTCCACAGATCTAGTTTCTGTAGTACATGGTCCCCTTCGACAACGTTTCCTCAGTTTAGCTCCAGGTATAAGAAGAATCAGTCCAGAGATGCATTTTGACCAACGTGCACAAGAGAGAGAACCACACGACTTTAAGTGTTTTTTTTTTTTCCATCTCTAGAGGACATACAAAGATCAGTGAAGATCTTTCTCACAGACACCTGCATATTCTTTTGGTTTTTATTTTAAATAATGATTTTTCTTTCCATTCTCCTCTATTAGCACATCTTCCCAACAACTGGAAGTGGTTAGAAAACAGCAGGAAAATGGGGGTGGGAGGGAATAAGAGGAAAAAGAGAGCATTTACATGCTGCTTTAAATATTTTCCAGATTTGAGGTTTCAGGGTGGGGGGAGGAAAAGGAGGAGCCTGTTTTCCTAAAAAAGCATATGAATCCAAAAGTTGAAATCTTTAAATTTCCAAATGCCAGAATTCAATGGCACTAAGTCAAAACAGATGTTTCATTTTGTTTTTATGAAAAAAATAGATGCATGTTTGGACATTGTCATTTCATAAAACAACTTTTTAAGTGCTATAAAAAACTCTGTCTTCCTTTTTCTTGATTTTTTTGAAAAAGATTTCCCTCGGGAAGCTTCAGCAGGAAGGAAAAAAAAGCGTTGGGGGTTCTGACCTCCTCTGCTTCCAAGCTTGACTATAATCTGCAGTGCAAACAGTTGCCTTATGGTCATTTTTATGCTCTTCTCAGAAAAAGACAGACCGAACATGTCTGAATATTCTCTACTGTACATTAGATGATTATATAATGAATTAGTGGCATTGCAGACATTGCATTTTGCCATGTACAATTTATGAGGGAACAATAGACAAAGAGACTGCTTTTGTTCACTTTGCAATGCAGAAATATCTTTTGCTGTCTTTATTTTGCACTATCTTGTCCTGTCAAGTTTGTTATAATGTTTAATGTAGTTCTTATGATCAATACTTTGCATTTTTTGTTTCAGGGGCAATTTTTTTTGAAAGATGGTGTTATGCTTGCTTGAAAGACCATCTAAGAGTTCATGTAAATATGCATGTACAGTACTTGCACAAACAAATACCTTGCTTTTTTTTAATATCTATTTTACGACAGCATGTCTTTATTGCAAAGGGAAATCACCCGTTTTCTAAAGACCTAATTTTCCTTAGCTTAACTAACTGTTTGCTTTATTGCAAATGTTGCAGATGATATAGGTGGCGTATGTGCACTGAAATGCAAAAATCTTTTATGATTTTTGAAACTGATCATCTGTCCTCTGCAATCCAATTGCTTTGTAAAGATTCCTACCCCACCACAGGAATATTTATGCAAATATGCACAGTGAGATGAGACTGAAAGACTAGAAAGCTAAAGGGATTTTTTGGTATGACAGATAAGAATATTTTGGTACAAGAAATAAGAATAATCTGAGAGGAAGAAAAATGCAATTGCAAACAGAGAGTTAATGGTGTGAGGTCCTGCACTGGGGGAAGAAGTGGGGAGGGAGAAGAGGGACCATATGACCATATGCCTGAAGAATCAAGCAAAAAAAAAAAAAAAGCAAGAATTGCTTTGTGAAAGCCAGAAAGAGTTTGTGCATGACATTTTGATCTTTTGCAAAGTAATTCTAAATGGCATGGAGGGTCAGGGTTTTACAGTACAAAAGCTGTAGATAAGACACTTTGGGGATAGAGAGAAGTGTCATATTTGGCATCTGACTGCCTCTAAAAATCAGAGGGTGATCAGCAAACTCATTTGTAATTAAAATGTCATTCCCCACCTCCCCCATTCAGGCAATGAGCCTGTGTGTGAGCAAGTAGCATTTCCTCATTTTAAAATGCTTGTGCACTGCAAGCACATAGATAAATTGGGTTCTGCACAGTGGCAGTATCTGAGCTGAGCCAGTGCCTTCAAGCACCAGAGGAGAGCTCATAGCTCTCTAAAAGGGTAATTTTTGTCCCCTTGTTTCCGGATCTTAGTCAGTTGTACTGTATAGAGGGTTTGGGCAACCTTTTATTCTTCTGTGAATCACCCAGAATCAGACTTCAAAATCGATGTGGTATTTGGTTACCTAGAGCAGCACTTCCTGAGGTTGCTGGCACTGGGTAAGTTGTAAAAAACAGTTCCTCTGGTGAGGACTGGGCAGGTTCTTCATCTACAACCAGGGTCCACAACGTGTGACCTACATGTGAGGGAGTGGGAGCTCTCCTTGGTCAGGTCCACCCCTGTGTGCAAATCTGGAGGCCCATCAGAGCACAGCATCATTTTTGCCATTAGCTACATTTAGCATTGCTGTCTCCATGCTGGCTCTTGATTCGGCTCAGGGCCTGCAGCAGGATGAGTAGATCCCATTTTGTGGTGGGACTGGGCAGCCAACGCGTACACGGTGGCCGCTGCTTGAAACAGGGCCAAGCAGTTCTCTGCCGAGAAGAGGGTCGAGGCAGAAGAGCAGCTCTGGGCCCAAAAGCCTTCTCCTTTCATTTCCATGGGGAGATTCCCTGTTACTATGAAATTTTAAAAGTAACCAAAGCCAAATGATGTCCAGCTGAATAAATTTAAGGAAGAGGTTAGCACTAACTACCCGGAAAGGTACAGACCACGCACGGCAGCGTTTTCGCTACAAGCAGACAAGAAGACCAGGACGAGACAGCGAGACATAAAGAAAGCACATATTTCACTCAGCATCACATGGGAAACTGGTGGCAGGTGAGCTTTTTGAATCTCCTCCACTTTCCCTGGCGTGTCATGTATCTCTCGTGCCACTGTTCAGAATCTTCAGTTCGCACATAATACTTTTCCAATGGTGTTTTTACTATTTTGTTCCAATTTCCCTTTCCTTAAGTGTATGGCAAGACACTTACTATGATTCTCTAAAAATAATGTATTTTTATGAGTGTTTGTTTCAACACTAGTCTTCCTAATATTTACAGGGCACTATTTACCTTTCTGTTAGGAATCACAAAATCACCGTTGTTCAAAATGGTTACTTTTTCCATCAGAATCAGCCTTTTTAGTTCTTTTTCCTTCTCTTCTTGGCCTGCTTGCAATCCCTTTGCTTTTCAAACCTGCTCTATTTTCTTTTAAGCAAGAACTCTACCAAGAAAGTAACTAACCCATGGATTTCCCACAATAAAAGAAAAGGCAGTTGTTAAGAAGCCTGACTACTTGGCTGATGGTACAGCTTCCCTGGAGCCCTAATTTGATTTATTTTATTGTTCACAGAGCTGGATGACGTGTTATGGATCATCAGTTGCCCAAGAATTAGGCAGGTTATATCACTGTGTTCTGAAGAAATCATTGCTTCTCGACAGTCCCTTTGTTTTTGACACTGGCCTCTATTTTACTGTAACTGAACCATTGAAAGATTTCTTGTAGCATTTCATCATTACTCAGAGCCGAACAAGTGCAAGCAATGATTAATAACTCATTCACAGCGGTGCTTGGATACCTGCTGCGCTGCGGTGCTTGGTCCCGCGTTGGCTGCCTTTCCTCCCACATTTAGAAACCAGTGTTAATAATGGGGCCTTTGTATTGTGTCTCTGAAGGTTTTTAAGCCCATTTGTTTGCAGCATGTTTACAGTAATCAGATCTATTATTCCCGTGCTGGCAGAACTCGTGAGCCCTGAGCTATGCCTTGGCACCTGCACGCAGGCATTGTATAAATACACACAGAGCACATTTTCAGGCTGTTCAGGGCAGAACTAGCTTTTGGTGTTGCCTCCTGGCAATATCTTAGCAAGCAAGTTTATTGGCGCAAATACTCATCAGCTGAAACAAACCTGAAGTGGCTCTTGCAGAAGTGTGTTTTGAATCGATATCATGCAAAATTTCGCTAGGAACCCAGCTCCCGGAGGCACAAATATCTGATCACAGGGAACACTCACATTCAGCAAACACATGCTTAACTTTTGTACAATATTAAATACTTGTAGTTGACATGTTGTAGTGTGCCACTCGCCATGGGAAAATTCCTCATGCACCCACTTCAATGCTCTCCTTGTGGCGCCTCCATGAGCCATGTCCCCAACCCTAAAAAAATAAGACAGACAGACCTTCTCCTACAAGGCCTCAGACGGAGAAGAGATGCTGGTATCTCCAGTGCTGACCATGTCGGAGGCAGTGCTGAGAGCTCTCAGCCCTTCTAGGCGTAGCGAACACCTCCCCTCCGCGCTGCTGCAGAAGCCAGCAGGCCTTGCAGCCGTCTGCTCCACAGCTGCTTGGCTGCCCCCACTTTTGGCACAGGCTCTCGATGGATATTTGCAGTCTGCTGAGTGGTTTGATGAACGTGTCAATACGATGGTCAAGCACATCAGTTTTCATTTGATGTAGCATTGCCAAAGTATGTTTTTATTTAAAGTGAGGCTATTTTGAAACTCCCTTTCATTCCTCTGTGATGCCTCACGCATTGCTGAAACTCACTTTTGGAAGGCCGTAGTAGCCGTTGCGACTCGACCTCCGCTCTTCATCAGCTGCTCCAAGAGCTCCACACACACTCCTCCCCACTCCCAGCGCTACCAATGATAGGTGGGATGGCTTTCAATATTATCCTTCAGGTGCAAAAAAAAAAAAAAAAAAANAAAAAAAAAAGTTTACATTTTGCTATGTCTGTCTATAATGGAGAAATAGGTTTTGTCATTGTTGGAAAGGACTGGGCTAGATCCAAATACTGTAAGAGCTTTCCCTCCGCAGAGGACGCTCCTTCAACAAGAGGGTAAGCTGACCCCTGCACAGCAGGGAATAAAAAAGTAAATCTACTTGAATTAGCCTTTTAGTACACAAGGATTAAAATCTGCTCCTCTTCTTCCTTACTCACCTCAAATTGTCCCTTAAAGCACCTTACTTCAGAAAATCCTTCCCAGACACTAACTCCTTCTCCCTTTCTATCCCTCAGCCTCTGCACTTGGCCTTAGGAATTTATGTTTCCCATGTCAGAGTTTAGAACAAGCCCTCTCTGAAGGGATGAGCAAAATCCTTATAATGGGGAGCTTTTCAAAAGAGTGGCTTCTAATAAAATAAGGGAGGACAGGGGATCCAGGGCAGGTTCCTTCAAAAAAAAGGAAAAAGAGATGAGCTCTGGGCAATGTCATCATCTGCTTGTTTATCTGTAGGCTGCTGAAAAGGAGATGCCTGGTCTGTTCTCGCTCTTTGAGGTGGCACCTGCACAGGATGCTGTGTTGATCCACGCGGGTAGACTCACCTGGTTTAAATTTGGTTTAAATCTCTCTCATTTTTACTCTTTGTTAAGTAAGCTCTTTAGAGCGTAAAAGTCTCAACAATTTTAGAGAGAAGCCGAAGATCAGCTCGATTAGCTTAACAGTCACTACAAGAAAAATGTCCCAACATTATTTAAGTTAAGGCTAACCTCTAAAAGGGCTGTGGGCTTGGATACACCAGGAGACCCAGGAAAGTTAATGCTTACTAATCTTTAAAGTGGATTGGTTAGACTAAATTAAACTCCCACATAGGTGCAATTTCTCTTCCAAAGAGAATAAGCATTGATGGCCATTGTGGGTAATTTAACAGTATTCAAGGATGCTTTAATTCAATTTAACTAATTCATTTTGCTATTCACTCCTTTAATTACATTCAAGTTTGCTTTCTAAATGTACAGTTTGTTGACAAGCCTTAAATGAATAGCCATTCAAACAAGGCTGCCTTTCTAATTAACAAAAAAAAAGAGAGAGAAATAATTCTAAAATACTAGCATTGCTTAAAGAAAAAAGCTGTAAGAAGGGGCATAAGAAAGTGCCTGGGTTGGTTTTTAAATTACAAACTATTTTATGACATTTCATAGCACTTCATATTCCTGCTTCAGGTTTCTAAGGAAGGGATCGTGATGCAGTTAAATGATAAGACTATTTCCCACTTCTATAAGGCATTATCTAATTTCTGTGGATCTTCCCAAAGCCCAAACCAAGCACATTGCCTATTGCCTTACAGAAATGGGTTGCAAATTGAAACCGTTCTTCCCATGGTTCCTTATATTCCTCTCCCAGAAACCGAGAATTCAGTACAGAAAGTTTACTTTTACTTTCTTTTTTTTATTACACAAAGGGATGCCAACGTTTTTGGGTCAGTGACATGGTTGTTTAGGGCCTGGCACCCCAAGCTGTGATATTTTCAGGATCCATGTATACACTTATGCATAGCAACTATCCAAAGTCTTCTTAAAATGCAGACACAATGGATATCTTCATTTTGTTGAATTTCTATTTATTACCTGAGAAACTTCGGATAGTTAAGATTTGGTTCTCCAAAGCGTTATCAGACATTCTCTTCATCCAGCAGGGCACTTAAATATATGAATAAGCTGGATCTCTAAGCCAGAGTGCTCGGTAGCACCTCGGTTATCAAGTCCCATGTGAAAGGCACTCAATGAGAGGCAGAAAAATAGAGCATTTCCAACAAGCCATTAACAGTTAAAAATGCAGCTGGAGCATTCCAGTAATGACATCCTGGAAATATCAACTCCCCTAAGATCACATTAACCACAAAAATCTCCCAGGCTTAAACACTCATGAAATTAATTACTGCTACTTTTTAAAAAACTCTGTCTAGTGAGGGCAGGTTTCTGAAATAGCTTTGCAGCAGCAGCTATGAGTCAGAATCAAGTGGATTTCCTCTGTGGTCAGGGAGAGTGATATCAGCACACGCTGTCCTCCCCAGCGCTAACTGCATGAAACCTTAGGGACTGCTTACAGACTTCTCCCAAGTCATCAAGAAGAGGGAAGGTGGGCAACAGAAGTCATCCCGTACCACAGTTATGCAGGCTCCCTTTTCTGATTCACAGCCTGCCTCAACACAACACCTAAAACCAGTTTTGAGACTTTCATTTTTAGGTGCGTTGTAAGTCCTGTTCAACACCCAGTAATGGAGTCTAGTTCAGTCAAATGGCTGGGCCACCATTTGCTCTTATGGTACATTTATGTGGTATGGTACATTTCCTGGAGATGTAGGGATGGATCCATTGCAGTCCTGGATGCAATGTACTTTAGTACATTGAACAGCTTTATGGGTAGTCTAGAAATTATCCATAAGGTGGCTGATTAACTTTGGTATGCATGCGTGGTGATATGGGTACAGCTGATCTCTGCTAAATGTATAGCTGCTGCTCAGCTTTTGCTCTCTGAAAAGATATTCCCTGAGATTGATTTCCCTTTCAAATAAAAATAAAAAAGGAAAGAGCTTAAGCAAATAGCATAGGTCAAATATCTCCCTTTCTCTCCAGATTTCCTGTGGGTTGCCCGTATGGTCTTTAGAGACTCCACTGAGGGGCTTTCCTGGATGTGATGAAGAGTTTTGACTCTTGTGAGATTTTTACCTCATTGGTAGAGGTGTCTGCACAGCTCTTTCACTTCAGTACTTACTTCTGGCCATTTATGGCCAGCTCTGTACTTCACCGCTTTAAGGGAAAAATCTACTGACTAAATGAGCCAACGTCTCCTCCTTCTCCCACCATTTCCACCCTGAGGAGCACACTGACCAAACCCGCTGTGGCTGATTCAAAGACATTTGAATCACGAATGACACATTTGATGTGTCCTGCAGGCCTTTGCCTTGGCTGTCTGAGCTTTCCTCAGCTTCTCCTTTTATGAAGAAAAGCACAGACTCTGCTCATGCTGCTTAAGGTTATGGGCTCTACTGGGTAGGCCGAGTGAAACCTTGGCCAAGCTGACGGCGTCACTGCAGTAAGAGCGGGGCAGCAGGGAGGGAAGGGGGATGAAACCTCTCCTGAGGGAAAACTCAGCCTTCCAGGCTGATCCCAAGAGGTGAGCAAGGTGCAATGGCTGCTGAAGCCCAAGCTTATAGAAGAGGAATGAAACCTGCTTCTGACCGAGGCTTAAAATGACATATAAATAGGTAGATCTGAGCCTAACTTATTCTTAAAGATCAGAGCATCAAGAAATACAATTATAGGTATTATTTGTCTCCCCCCCCCTTTTTTTTTTTTTTGTTAGTCTAAAATGGGAATCAATGGGAATTTTTATTTTCTCCTCCAGGACGATTACCTGGATTGACTGTCCTCAGCCAGAGGCGACTTGTGTACCCGTAGAGATCTACAGAGTGGAGAACTCCCTGAGCCTTGCTAGATAAGATGGGAAGCTCGAGCTCTTCCTGGGTGGTATTGATTTCAGTATCTTACCTTATGGATTCTTGAATGGCACCTTGACAAAATTAAGATTTATCTGCACTTCTGACATTAAATATTTCAACAACACACGCCTCTGCCAAGATCAGTCTCAAAAAAAAAAATGTGGGTAATCTGAAACATATATGTATTTTTCCCACCTTTTTTCCAGGTAGCTTTGCTCCATTTTTAACAGTGATTAAGATATAGAATGTCTTATTTTGATGGCAGCATTTACACCACAGTTGAAACAAGGTCTGTAGGCAGAAGAAATAAATGTTATTAGATCTGGTGTTATTATAGGGAAAAAACAAAAAAAAACAAAAGAACTCTGGCCTTGTGTGTACTGAACATCTTCTGAATATCATTCATTTATATTTCTCTCTCTATGAACTATGCCTTTCCTGTGTCTTTGGACCATCATATCTAGAACACTAACACTGAATGAATACTTCCTGGCAATGCAGATACTTTTAGTTTGTAGTTTTCATTATTGAACAATAATAGTAATCCTTTTTTCTTTATTTTAAAAATATAATAATTTCTGCATTTTAGGCCTCCCATATCGCTTGTACCATGAGAACATCGACAGGTATGCACTTTGCAGTAATTATTTTGAAGAAAGTTGTTGGTAGTCTAGATGCTAGTCAACTTGAGAGAAATTAATTAAATTTACGTTTACCTTATCTAATAGCAACAAACAAGAAGAAAACGTAGGTTCCATGAGAATAAATAAATAATATGCTCCATTTTTGAAATGTTAAGATGTTGAATAAAACCCTGAATTCAAGCACAGCCAGTTTGTTCCTCTTCAAGTCCTACCATCTGAAATCTGACATATAATGTATAACTTTCATTTTTATTAATATGAATTAGTCCATAGCTCCTGAGCAACCTATTTATTTGCATGACACATGAAGAGAGCAGATGGAAGGTTTTTTTGTTTATGCTATTCTGTTCCCAAGCACATATCATATTACTTTTTAAATTATGCTAAGGATTGATCTCTGCTGTATGATTACTAGAGAAAATCAAAATTGTATTTACGAACCCTAAATATTTAGATTCTTGATTGGGGTCAGTCTAGAAGTCTAGAAGTTTTATTAAATTCTCAGTCTGAAATCTATGCAGCCACTGAGTGAGAAGTGGAGGAATTATTTCAAGGTAATGTCAGAATCTCAGTAGTAACCATGAAGCTCAGAGTATATATGTCAACGTTGGACAAAATCTTTGCTTCTGCTAATACATAAGAAAACCGCCGTGATGGCAGAAGTGCCCCTGAGCACTAGAACTGGGTCAGGACCCAGGACCATGAGAATGGTCAGACCTGGTGCAAGCCCAGGCAGAAAGGCAGCACTACCAGCAAAACTGCGGAGGTGGGATGGACTGACTCAGAGGAAAATATGCCACCTACTGACTCCCGCAACTTCTTGCAGCAGCTGGGATTTTCCCTGCAATCTCCTATTCAAAAATAGCTTTACTTGTTTACTGGTAAAGGGTTAAGCAACACCAAAGTCATCGTGTAGAAGGAGAAAAAAAATCCTTCTTTTTACTGGACACTCTCGCTTGCTTTATGCATCTTTTTCAGTTTCAGTTTTTAGTCATCTAAGCTGCCCATGGAAGTCAGAAAAAAATTTGCCTTATGAAAATGCCAGAACAAAGGAAAACACAATAGTTGTAACTAATAGCACGAACAGCATCTGAAAAGATTCTCTTTATAAAGCCTGCCTTAGGCTCTTTCCTATTATTCTTCCTATTACTACTATTTATTATTCTTATTTCATTATTTTATTATCTTCCTATTTTTTTCCTATTATTTTCTGACAGCTGGTGAGCTAAACTGTAATTTGTTACATGACTAGGCATCTAAAACTCACACTCCCTGAAATCCATTAGAGCTGAAAACTGTCTATCACAGTTTTCTTTACTGGCCCCCAAAGGTTATTTTCCTTTGCATGCTAAAAAACTTTCATTTAGATCAATTTGAAAGCATCTTTCCTTGAGAGGACAAAGTGTCAGAGCCCCTGGACTCTTTAATAAGCTAATTAAACTGCACAGTGGAACTTGGTTTGTTGTTTCTGATGTGTAAAAAAATAGTAAAAAGTAGTTTTTTGCTGCTTCTGGTCCCAAATAGTTTTAAGGCGCTTTTGTGGCTGTCTCGTTACAAATTCAAAATTTTTATATCTCAGAAGATCTAAACAAGTAAATAGCTAGGAGAAAAAAGCACGTGCCTGTATTGCCTGTGCTGGCTTTTTGACAGGGTAGCAGCTATTTTCCCAGGAGCAGAAAGAAACACAGAGAACAGAGCTCTGCGCGAGCCCGAGCTGTGGAGAAGGTTGTGCGTGCCGCACCGAGCATTAATCGCTCTCCACTACATGCTGACTCGTGTTGCAATTTGTCTTTTTGCATCAAGACTAAACCATGCGCCCTGTCAGCTTAAAACATGCGTTCTCCCCTTCTGCTTCTGTTATTCTTTCACTGGCAGGTCTCGTAGCCCATGCTCTGAAATGAATTTCCAGAGCAAGGGTGTGGGGTTTTTTTGGTGGATCGTATTTCCAGACTTTTCTTCTACACATAACAGCATGGGACCTGAGACTGGCTGAGCCTGGCTGCCCTATATAAGGGGCTACAAAGGAGGCACAATAAAACTGAGTGGAGTTTGCCGTAGCAAAGATAGCAAGTACCCAGAAATAGGGTGGCATCTGTTAAAAAGAGTTTCCATGCTGTCCCCGGGTCACTTATTCGGTCATTCAATTTTTAGATACAAAAAAGATCGTTGGTAAGAGTTTTTTTAACTTTTTAAACAGACCAAACACCTTCCTTTCAGCGTTAGGTATTGACCACAATCTTCTGCCGAAAACAGGTGAAGACAGGCACATACAGATAAAGCACCTGCTAGTGATGTGAGACTTTTCTGTGCCAGTCCTTGGCATTGGGGCAGAGTTTGTGGTTCTTCCTGGTCTAGACAGGCTCAGGTCCAGAGGACACGAGGCGCAGGGGAAGCAGCTGCAGGTTATCTTTCTCCAGAACCTGGGGATTTTTTCCTCCCTTCATTGTCTTCCCTGCTTGCCTTTTGCTGGACATAAAAAGGCAAAAAGTTTGCTAAGATGGGTTTGAAGAAATGTCAAGCACAGAAAGAGGAGGTAAGACTGGGGAGGGTAAGAAGACCATCCTCCTCCTCCTCTAAGTGATTTCTTCCACTCGGTCTCCTGATAAACCACCACTAACTTCCTTATGTGATACAACTGCTCACCCCAGTGATTCTTTGTCCTTTCATGCTGTCTCCATGAGATCCTCGCGCTCCTTGTCCATCAATCTGGAGCCACCTCTGCCCACAAGCTGTTGAGCAATTAGGGCTCCCGTTTCTAGAAAAATTCAAGCTCCTTCTAACAGCACTGAAAGCTGCTAAGTTAATTCTCCACGAGGCTGCCAGCACATATGCTACTTCCCATTTTTGTAAGCATTTGAACTTCTGGCCCTGTTCTCAGCATTGAATTCTCTATCTTCCTTTCCTCCAGCCAACTTTTCATTTCCTGCCACTCAAATGCAATCTTACCCAGTGTTTTTATGAGGAGGAAAAAGGTGCAATAAAACTATGCTAATAAGCTGTAACAAATTCATGAAGAATAAACTTATCAACAAAACGTCAGGCATCAAAACTGACATCTAAGGCACAAATCTGTTTGGAGACTGAGCAACAACGCACATTGTCTTGGAGAAATTCATAAAAAAGTAAGCTTTTTGCAACATCTGCATTTTCTGCTGTTTATTCATTTTTTTTCTTTTTTTTTTCCCCTGCAGGTATAGCTTAGTGCAATCAATATTTAAATAGTATTATTCCTTTTTGATCTACAGCTATTCTCCTCTGTTAGCAGTAAGAAAAAAAAAAGAAAAAAAAAATTCTAATACCCAGAGGGGAGGAGAAAAAGTTTGCCTATTAAATAGCACTAATGTTGACAAAAACAGATTGTGGTGGCTTGACATTTGCATTGCCTGTTGCTCATTACAGCAGCGCACAGTTGTACTAGTTAGAGTTGAGCCTGTCAAAATTTCCATCCTGCCTCACTTGACCAGAAGCATTTTCTCTGGGCTGAAATGTAACGTGCTGGACATGGAGTATTTTTATTAAGCAAATAACAATGCAAATAGCAATTGAAAGAGAAGCAAGCCCTTAGCCAGATGTAGGTTTCCCTATCTCATGGATAGCAAATCCATGAGCCTTCCTGAAATCAGGAGGTAATTCTTCTGCAGCAACAAGGCACTCCAAGAGCAGAAGCTCTGAAGTAATACCATATTATTCATCAAAGTATTATCTCTCTTTAACAGATGGTTATCACTGGGGATATAAGCAAGGCAAGGCTTCTAGGGAAAGGCACTTTCTTTTATTAGACCCCTTGGCACATCTGTAAGAAATGAACACCCTCTGAGGAACACAAACTCTTCTTCAAGTCAACATTTGAAGCCATTTTCTACCCATTTTTTACCCCAGCCACTCCCCATTCCCCAGAGGCTTTTTTTTCCTTCAGGGACATCTTCACCAGTTAATCTCTCAAAGGATTTGGGCACAACAGATTGAGCTTATGCCCCAGATGCATTGATATCAAGTAGCTGCACTGTCTGCCAGAGTAGGGGCCACAGAATGCAAGTCCAGCAGGAACAGAAGGTGAAAGTTTGGGTGCAAAAAGATTTTAAATACAAGCTTTCACGATTTTTAAAATCCCAGGTTTTGTGATCCTTTGAGATTAATGTTCTATGAGCTGCCTAGGTTAAGATGAGTACTGCAGGTTGCAGGATCAGAGGCTAGTTCAGTGAGAAGGGGCTTTGGGATGTCTCTTGGAGGCCAGCATCCTGCTCAAAGCGGGTTCCAGGACCCACGGGAGCTGCGAGCAGCAGCCCAGCAGGACGAGGGCAGGTGTGGGCAGAGCCCAAGGGATGCTGGTGGCTCCTTGGTCCTTCACCGATACCTGCCCCGTTGCCCTTGCCCTTGCAGGAGGCTGCGCAAGCAGGATGCAGAGCCCTCTCCTCCTTCTCTTCCCAGAAAAACACCTCCTCTCCCTGTCGGAGCGGAAACTGGCTCTCATCTCCTGGTTTGCCAGAGGGGCTGTTTCTCCCTGGCAGCTGGGCCTGTTTTCCTCTACATCCTAATTCTCCCTAGGCTTAACTCCTTCAACACCCGGCAGTGCTGCACATCCCCGTTGCTCCGCGGAGCTGGGAAACATGAGCAGGTCACCTATCACGCGAAGGTACCAAGGAGGGCACCTTCACACTGGCGTGTTAGGGATGGGAAGGGGTGATCCCTTCTGGAAAAAAAATACAGACTGGCTGCCTCCCCAGCACGCCTGCGAGAAGCCACCCAGCAAGCTGCCACCCTGCACATGTCCCATCCCGGCACTGCTGCTGCCCCTGTCTCTGAAGGACCTTTCAGGACCTTTCTAGCTTAAGTGCCAGGCTCGGGTTGCAAGGTCTTTCAGACGCCCTTTTCTCGAATGCCGAATCCTCACTAACTAAACATGTGAAAGCTTGCGCGCATCCTCCCATTTCGCTCCCCGCTCTCAGAAAACACGGTTTGATCCTACAGAAAGATTAGCACTTTTGCTAGCTTGCATATTGTTATCACACACTCACATATTTAGTAGCTTTCCTAAGAGCTCAGCTATTGGCATACCAGCAAGGTTTTGGCTTTCTGCTTCTTCTTTTTTTTTTTTTTTTTTTTTTTTTTTTTTTTTTTTTTTTTTTTTTAAGAACATTTCTTATGGCTGTTATGGAAGTAGAAGGGGAAATGAAATGCTATCAATCCAGAAAATAAGGGACAGCCCCCAAACCAGAATCCACAGTTATTATTTTAAAAAATACCTGATGTCAGACCGTATCAAGATTATTGAAGGCTTGAGGTTGGCAATATAAAATCTGTCTCTAATTCCTCGTGTCTGGAAAGAGATATATCTGTATTGCAAAAGAACAGCAATAGAGATTTCATTCTCATCCTGTTGTTATCCATCATCACTCTGCTAGGCACAGACACACACACCATTTCAAACTGTCTGGGCCACATCCTTATTTAGAGAATAGTCTCAGCTTCCTTGTACTTCTGCTCTGTGCACGCTCATGCCATGCAACACATTAACATAACAGCTGACAGAATTAATCAGCAGTAATAGAAGCACTTGCATGACTTGACCCGTATAATCTATTTGAGGACATCTCTCTCCTGCCTGCTCTTTCACTCACCCTGCTCTTTTATGTCCAGCTCATTTATTTTTACCAGTCATCTGCAGTGCACTTGAAACATACTAGAGCACCGGTGTGATTGCTGAACTACAGTGCATGTTACTTTTAGTTGTGGCTTTTGTACAGAGCTGGTGAAATATATCCATAAAGACATTCCTGGGTGGTCTTTGTTTTGTTGTTGTTGTTGTTGTGGTTTGTTTGTTTTGTTTTGTTTCCTCTAAATAAAGACCTATAACAGAAAAAAAAAATTGGATTTGAGTAAAAAAAAAAATGTTCATTTTTGAAAAAAAAGACAAAGAAAAGAGTGAAAAAAGAAATAAAGGCAAGGGAAAACTACCTATTTCTTGGAACTAACCACAAGAATTATTATGCATGACAAGAGACGTTGCTATTTTTTCCTAATGCATTTTGTTATTAAAGAAATAGACTTAATCTAAACAAAGAACACAAAATAGGAAAATGTGCAGATCAGGGCAACAAATTTTTTACAAACCTGTGGACCTTCCATACAAGAAAAAATATAAATGATAAATTGTGTTTCATGCGTGGAACAAAAGAAGGGAATGATGTATACACAGAGTAAAGTAGGTGGAAATCACTATCTTATCCCTTAAGAACAAGAAGAAATAAGGGATTTATTAAGGTTATTGATATAGAGCAAGTAAAACAATGTCTCTCTCCTAGACCGATGGTGGAGATGAAGCGCATGGTCACTGTCAGAGCAAAAACAGGAAGTTCCTTCTCATGAAGCTACACATTGGCTGTTTTTCCCTGGGAAAACTGTTTTATGTTGCTGCCTGAAGGCTTCTTCCAAGAAGTTTTGTATTGATGGAATCATCTGAAGGCTAATACTGCATGCTGCAGTATTATCCTGCATTTCATCAGACCACAGGCTTTGAGAGCAACTCTCCAGCACCACACGAGTCCTCTCTACTCCCAGGGTGCGGCTGATGTTCAGGATTGTTTCTGGCATGGAGAAGAGAGGAAAAGGGTCCCTTTCTGTCCCCATCTTCGCATGCACAGGATGTCACTGTCTAAACCTTACTAAGAAAGTTAAAGTACAGGCAGATGTAATTAAAAAAAATTTGAAAGTATGCAAATATACATTCAAACAAGAACTGGCCTAGGAGTCCTGTCTAGCTGCCTTTTAACACAGTTGCAAATTCTGGGGGCTCCTGGATTAGGTAATTACAAGACTACTCCCATTAAATCAGCTAATGATTATAAGATTAATCTCTTGCTGAGTCTTCCTCCCACAATATGGTGTGATATATCACTTGCACAGTTCTTGGTTGTGAAGGTACCAAAGGGAGACAGCTAGAGAGTAATGAAATAAACCAGTATTAAGCACACTTCCTACTCATTTGGCCTACATACGATCCATTTTGTCAGCTTTTCCAGCTGTGTTTCCATGCTAAATGTACCCAGAACCTCTTTGACTTGCTACTTGGTGGGAGGCCAGTCCAGACAAGTTATGGTCGGCAGCAGAGAGGGCATCATATCTGTTGGCTGATTCTATGAGGAGGTTAAACTTCAGAGAAAATATGCGCAATTAAGTCAGTTCCTGGAAATAAATAAGTTTCCTTGAAATCTGCAAGTCTTAACTAGTCAGTCTTTCCTAGTAATGCATGGCAAAAAGCAAATCTGAAAGATTTTGGTTGTTTTGTTACTGAACCCAAATAAAGGGAAAGGATTTGGGTTCCAAGTAGACAAATTCAGAGTGGCTGAGAGAGGATTGTTCTTGTTTTTGAGATTTTTCTAGGTACCTCCTGATAGGATTTAATGCCAACTGTCACCTGAGGCTTCTGGCTACTGCAAAATCAGTTGGGAGGCCTGATAGTTTTTATCTAGGATGTGAAGAGCATGAAATTACTGTGTATATGGTGGAAAACAGAAAATAACTGTCAAGCCATGACCATCAAAGAGAAAAAAATGGATTCAGTTCTCAAAACTGCAGAAACTGCAGAAATCAGTCTTGAAATTCTAAATAGAGCAAATAGAAGGGGGAAAAAAAAAAAAAAAAAAGGAAGGAAGGGAAGCTCCTGATAAAAAATACACTTTGGAAGCAAAGTCTTGTAAAAAGTTGAAAAGGGAAGCAAAAAGAAAACATTAAGGACAATAGTTAAGGACAATAAGAAGAAGTAAAAGCATATTCTGAGCAGTACAGGTCATTTTATGGATTTATTGGAATGGTCAAATTTGAGAAAATGGTCACATTCTGAACAATGATGAACAAGCACAAGTGTTGTATTGGGAGGCTGGGACAATTTCTATTCAAATTGTTTACAAGAACTGGCTGAGGACTTGTCTGAGCTCCTTCTTTCAGAGGGAGGCTGTGGGGTTGTTTTTCTTCAGCAGATCTTGGAACACAGGGGAAAATCTGGTAAGAAAAACTGGAAATCATTAAGTTTTGTGCCAATATGTAAAATAGGTAGGTAAGATAAAAACTATTACATGTTGCCTCATTTCTGAATCTTAACTGATGTACCTAAATATCTCTCATCAGTGTTTGAAGGCTATAGCTGTACTGCACAGTGCAGCTCTGTGCTGAGATATTATCTTGGTTTCAGGAACAATCTAACTGTATCAGCACAGCCTCTGCCCTATTTTAATTAGCCTGGGCATACCACTGTGCTGAGGCAGCTAAACTATTCCCAGCTCTGGAGCTGGTTCAGTTGGAGTTACGTCAGGTATTGTAGCATATTTTCGTATTGCACCACAAAGACACAAAGACGAGACTCCATATGTCTGGCCATGCAGTATATTGCTCAACAGAGGGGTCATACTTGCACCAGTAAAGAGAATTTCCCATTGGAAAATAGGAAAGCACAGGCAACAACACGGCATAAATCTCAATAGCTGTCCTTCCAACCAGGAAATTTCTGTTTGTCTCCAGCAATCATGCACTTGCACTGTTACAAATGATGATATATGAGCATTCATGTGGAATATGGTTAAGACATTGCCACCATATCATAAAATACTTTTCATGACACTTTTTAGTGCAGATGAAGTCAACAAGAAGGTGCCAGCCATAATGATTTATACACATGGAGCTGAAAACAACAAAAGTTATGAAGACATAAAAAAATCATCACATATACTTGAGCACGGTTTGTCAAAGAATACAAAATGGGATCTTTCATCTATGTAGCATTCTGTTTTTCTTCTCTACAGTTGGATTTTCTAATGGTTTCTCATGGAATCTTATGGGATGTCTTCCATGGTGTCTTCCCTGGAAGCTATTATCTTAATTGCATAGATAATTCGTGCAGCCCACAGACTAGGACTTGGGCTTGGCTCTCCCTGCTGCCAGCTTTTCTTTTTCCCCGTCAGATTTTCTTCCTTCTTTAGTGCCACACTCCTTGTCTTTCTCTCCTCCTCCCTGCTGTGCAAATATGTTTCTTTTCTGCTCTCTCTAATGCTCCCCTGGGCTGAGCGGGAGATCCGGGATCCCATGGAGAGCCCTCGGGATGCTCATGCACACAGCAGAGCAGCAGCTCTTACAGGATCTGCAGGCCCTGCCCAGAGCCTGATCCTGGGGAGATGCCCCATGTCCCACTGTCCCAGATACCCTCAACAAGATCTGCCCTCCTGCTTCTTGGCCTTTCCTCAACATTTGTGAGCTTTCACTACTGGTTATGAAACATGCCCGCAGCATCCCTGACCGCACAGGTAAAATCTCAAGAACAAAGAGCCAAAGGAGGAAAGAGCAAGAAATAAAAGGTGTTGCCTGAATCTGTGGTTCTTTCAACAGCAGGCGAGTAGTAAGGTAAAATACTAAGGGAAGCCTAAAGATATTGTCACCCTGAATTTTGGTGATACTAAGACTTTCCTTCCCTAGTCTGCCTCACTGTGAGATTAGAGAAGAAGGAACTGCAGCCTTCATTATTAGCTCCAGAATTTGCAGAGTCTCCTTTTGTAGAAGGGCTTTTGTTTGTATGTGTATGGGTTTTTTTAAGTCTTTGGCAACCTACCATCACTAAAATAGATTCATTGCAAACATATGCATCTTATTAGTAAGTGATATTGTCCTTCTTTACCTTCCCTCATCATGTCAGTGGTATCAAGCTCTGGAATTAATTTGATGTCCTCTTTCTTCATACTAATTGTAATAAACCAGTTCTTCTCAGCTATTCATGCAATGTTTTGACAGTAATATTTCTAACTCTTACCATTTGAGGATTTTTTTTTTTTTAGTTCTGGTTCCTACAGTCCTGTACATTTCATTTTAAAATGAATTTGCCCTTGGGATTGCAGAGAAAAGTAGGAATGAATTTGAAAGCTTCCAACAATCCAAAGCAAACAAAAAGAATTGCGTATCTGTTATTTTTGTATCTCATGATTTTTAAAACAATCTAATGACTTTCGTGGGCTGACTTGTGGATGTATAAGGCTGGTCTTGTTATAGTCACTATGGTGCTGCGAGTGCATTTAGTTCAGGTGCCAGATTTCTGTCCCTTCTTGGGAAGAATCCTTTTCTTGGGAAGAAACTGCCAGGTGGTTCGGGATTCTCTCCAGTCCAGAGCAGACAGGACCACCTATACTAAGCAACAGCTCTTTCAGCTGAAGGAAGGAAGATGCTCCCTTTTCTGTCAGTAACTAAAAATGAATATTTGTGTATTATTTTTCTGTCCATCCTTCTGTAGTCTCTTGAGAAGTACCTCAAAAATGAATCCTGCACACTGAGATGCACTTTATTTGCTCTGTGCTAAGCTTTGAAACACTTATTAGACAAGGATGAACCATTTCTTCAGTTTAGACCTTAATTTTACTCTATCAAGAAATCTTACTCCTGATTTACATGTATAACAACAAGGAAAGAGTAATACTCTATTTTCCTTTTTTTTTTTTTTTTTTCATGGTAAGTGAGATCTTGTTACAATTCTGTAAGGGTCCATAACAGCACAAACTGTTCATTTGTCTGTCCCACGAACACCCGCATTCTGCCAAGTCTGTACTCTAAGCCAGTTCCCAATACACGTTCTGTACTATGCAGCCCAGTACATATACATAGTTGAAGCAAAATAAGCCTTTTCCCGCGTTCTTTGCACGTATTGTGTATCTCCAAGTTTCACACAGCTAAGAGAGAAGCTATTCCAAAAATGAAGGTGCTAAAAATATCTAGGCTGAGGAACCAAAATAGCATCCACATATTGCAGCTTTTTTCCTCTAGGTATATAACTTTCTTATCAAGAAATGTTAATAAGACTTCTGCGCATAAGCATGTAACAAATAAAACAGTACCACAAGTATTTTTAATAATCATTCACTATGTCAAGCAGCATATACACAGGCATCTAGCTAATAATCTTTGGAGGACATGGAATAATGGGTCTCAGTTCTCACATTTATATAAAACATTGAAGAAAAGGAATCTAGAAGACTCCTTCTTCCTGGCTCTCATAAATTAATCATATAACATGCCCTTTCTGGAAAATACAAACCACATTTTAAATGTTTAGTCATAATGAAAAACAGAAGGCCAAAGTCTGGCTGCTCTTAAGTGTGTGTGTGTTGTGGAGAGAAGGAATAAGGACCATTTCCTCTGTTTGTGTGTTTCTTCTGCGAGAGCTCAAATCTCTGCGAAACAGCCGGACTGAAGAACAGATACTCCAGGCTCGGTGCCCTGAGGTCCAGCTCTATGGGTCATGCGATTGTGCTGGATCTCAGCATTTTGTCTCGTCTGTGCTCCTGACAGAGATTGGAAAAAAACCCTGCAGGGTCTGCAAGATGGTTAAGAAGTGGCAGTTAATGTCAATTAGAAGGGTGTTTCTATTTTTTTTTTTTTTTAATTGGACAGGAATATAAAATACTTGCAACTATTCTACCTCAGAGTTCGCCAAACACACTGGAGAGAGACACATCCTTTTCTCTCTAAATCCATATGATTTTTCTCTGGATAAGACAGCCACAAATTGTACTTACATGTACTTTCCAAATAGTAATCAAATTTATTTGACATGCTCACATCCTTTTTGGATCTTCTTTCTGCAAATATTCTGCTAAAAGCACATATTTTCAAGTCTGCTCATCAAAAGCAAATGTTATAGAAATTTTTAAAGAGGAAAAGTGGGACTTGTAATTATAGCTTTGCAGATACAGCTGGGTAGGAGGAGACAAGATGTGCTACGTAGGTACTGCTAGGGAACAAATGTGATGTCGCACTGGCACTGCTAAGAAAAATAGGGGCCTGGAGCTGATACTCAGGTGTCCCCTCTCCATGGGAAGTCTATACAGAAGTCCAACTCTCACACTTGCAGGGCTTCATCTAGAACTGAAAATACCCCATGAGCACGTGGAAAAGAAAGAGAGTCTGAGCTAAACATAAGTAATGAATACTGTAGTCTCTCAGGGAGAATAACAGTCTTTTCAGGCTATCTATAAAGACCATTAAGGACTGTGACTGACAGGACAGAGATAGCACTGTGACGGAATGATTTTTTACCTCCTCTGCATAACAGCAGTGAGGAGGGCAGTGCACTGAAATATGTATGCAAGGCAACAGAGGAATGGTTTGGAGACAAGGAAAGTCAAAGGTAATGTAATGTTGACAAGCAGAGCACACAAAGAAAGAAAACACTCCCTCTGGTTAAACGTGTTGTTGCACTTTCCAAGAGCTAACAGGAGAGAACACTGAATTCTCCAACAGATGCCAGCATGAAAGCTACCAGAATTTTATTTTCTAGGAAGCTCAACAAATCCAAACACAAAACTTTAAAACTGCAAAAAAGGAACAACTTAAAATATGATTAAAAAAATAGCTCCAAGAATTGCACCCAGACAATTGCAAAAGAGAAATAAGTCATGTGACCAGTGAATCCAGATCAAAACTTCGGATCACGTACTGCAAATAAGAGCTGCAGTTATACTGCCAGCATAGAAAAATTTCTTGCAAAATATCATCTTCATAATAATTTGAACAGACCATAGGTTCACAGCCTATGGGCAGGAAGAAACTATCAAGGGAAAATAACTACATTGTAAGTATAAATGAATACGTAGCTTATCCTGCACAATATGTGCTGCTGAAACATGCTTAGAATTGCATACACCAGAGGTGGATCCAGAATTTTAATGATTTGATGGTAACTGGCATACAAGGCTTTGTAGTGGTCTCGTCTACTTGTCCATGTGAGCAAGTACAAGGAATCTACTCTTTACGCAGACTTTAAGTGGATTAAGAACATAAAGATTAAGTTACTGCCTGGTAGATGTTTCAGGGAATTCATTGACGTGATCATGACATTATGAAAGGAAAACACAAAGAGAGATTTTTATCTCACCATTGTCTTCCAAGCTTGGTATGCCAGGGAACATTTTTGTATGCCAGGTAATATTACCTGCTTGTCCTATAACTATATAGTACTTTTGTTATTGTAGACAGGCCTGCCTTAAAATGAGATTAGGGATCACATCTAGAGTCAGAAGGATTTGAAAGACATCTGAATATAAAAGGAAATCTTGGAAATAGGAGCTTTGGGGAAATACAAAGTATATAAAACAAAGCTGAGAAAAGAGTTCTTAGTACATCTAGACAGAGATTTTGGTAGTGCAAAAAAAGCTCATGGAGATCTGACACTTGGGGCTTCATTACACAAGGAGGATACTGTGCAGTCACAGAGACTTTGCATTTTATTCTACACTGCCTGGACATTCCTAATGCATAATAAATGCATCAATGTACTGCAAATGTCCCTCATTCTATTATTAAATTAGAAGTAGTACCTTTTCTATGAATACAAAAGGCTGACTTTGTCTTCAATGACATAAAGATTGGAAGAGGGAAAGAGTGAAGGGTGATTTGCAGAGGAATGCCTGATAACTAAATCAAAACCAATAACTAAATCATCATCTCTGTATCCCTGTATCTGAGATGGCATCTGCAATACTCACCACAAGTATTGAGGAGGGTTCGGTATGAAACCGCTCACCTGTGGCTGACCTCATCTTTTCTGTCCCGCAGTCTGTGCTCAGTGGTGGACCTCCTCTTTTTTTCCCAGATGAGATAGATAATGTGCAATATAAAGAGTCCACTACTTCAGCTCTAGTGTTAGAAAGGCATATTTTTGCTGTGTGCTTGATCTCCCTTGTATAATCGTTGTGGAGCAATCAGCACTGAAGATGCACTGAAAGGGCAAAGGAGGCAAAGATCAGTGGGCATCTTGCTGGTCTGCTCCTGTCTAAAAAAGCAGGCAGTAAAACTAGCTGGTGTCACTAGTTGTCTTATTGTAGAAACCATCTTTGGGGCTGTGAAGGCCAAGGGCAACATAACGTGAACTAGTAGGGAAACAGCACTTTAGCATATGAAATGGGGCAGAGTTTTCTAGGTAGCAGTGTTATTTCAAATGTGCATAGTGCAACCCACAGTCAAGCAATAGCTTTCCACAAAGCCATAGATGTTTCTTCTTCATGCAGCTCCTTTTTCAACTCAGGAAAAAATAGGTAACTTATAGCTTGAGAGGGAGACAAATACTTTTCCTCCCAGAATAATGCCACAAAGAAAGACTGTGAAAATTATTATGGATATTAAAAACAAACAAACAGGCACTGGAAATTTATACCTAGCATTTACCTGTGACTTTGATAATGACCCCTTAAAAGGAAGGAAAGACAAATAAAGAACTAATAAGGTCCCCATGATATCAGTTTGATCTATACTATGTGCTACATAGTATACAGTTAGCGCTGATACAGATACAGATACAGTTAGCGCTGTAATAGGAAATAAGGGCTAGGAAGTTTGAGAACTGTGAAGGAATCTTTCTCTTACAGAGCTATTTAAGTATGCAGTGAAAGCAACTGAGATCCTCACTTGCAGAATACAGTCATTTCTCTCTTAATGATATAACCAGAAAAGTTGTATTTGCTCCATATTTAGCTCTATGACTTAGGCTAAATAATGATGATTTCCCACTACACGTAAACACCTGGAAGAAATAAATAGAAGTAAATTAAATAAACACAGATTAGCAAGTGGATGTTAAATTTTTTTGCTGTCAATTTTTCATGTCGACAACACTCAGGGTCTGAAATGTGAAACTCCATTTGTGTTTAGCAGACTCAGATTCAGATCATCTCAACAACTGATGGCAATCTCAGTATTAACTTGGAAGATTCAGGAAGCGAAAAGAAAAAGCAGGGAAATAAAAAAAAGCCAGAGCTAAATTTAAACAGTGAAAGGCAAAAATGATACTACTGGGACATACAGTGTTCTGACAATTTTTTTTCTTAAATATATCTCACTTCAGACGGCAGGCAAACATGGCTGTACAGACTTTGGAATCTCTTTTCAATAATAATGGGAACCTACACACAAATATAATTATATGAAGTGATTTGAACTGAATTCCTGAGGGAAGGTTATCTTTGCAATCACAAGCACGAACACTTACATAAAACTGCAGGTTTTGTCAGTGACTACAGTGAAATCAACATTCATCATTAATTACATTTTTAAAGTGAAACTATTCAAAACCTACTCAAACTATCAAGAAAACAAGACTGTGGAGGATGCCAGTGGATTTAGGGTAAGTAGGTGGAAAATTAACAATGTACAAAAGAGCTGCTGGAAACACACAAACTGTATCCTGCCTTTTTTAGAAATCTTTTAGAAGGTCTGGTTTAAATTCTTTGTTGGTTTTACCATATTGGTTATTCAGAAATATACTGGTAAGCATTAGGAGTTTGGGCTGTCATGTAAGATATCCAAGAAGCTCCTTACATCTTCATTGGTTATTTATAACTAGCACTAAGCAATATTTCTTGAGTTGCTTAACAAAGCTTTATGGGGTTGAAAAGGTGGGATTTAATTCGCAACTGTCCACAATAAATGGGCCTAACCTTTTTTTTTTAGTTAGTTATCTATTCATCCACCTGTTTTCCTGAGAGTGCCAGTCATTTTGTTATTGCCACTTAAGCTAATACAAAAGAAATTGTCCCTGATCTCAGTGAACTGGGAACGAGCTTTATGGAGCTGTACAATTTTTTTTTAAGTATTTTTTGAAAAGAAACCTGTGCTCACGTTAGCTTGTTCCAGTGAATATCTTTGGAATCATGGAGTCAATGGAGGTTCCAGAATTACCACCTCAGGTATCAGAGATTTATTTTTCCCTGCTCTCCTACTTTCACACACTTCTCTCATCACCATTGCCACATGTCCATCACAACTTCATCTGGGGCACAACATCTAAGATAACCAGGTGTCCAAAACATCAAGCTTTACACATTTCTATTGAGTTTAGCACCCATTTTAGAAGTCTGGAACTGCATTACATTATATACTCTATATTATTTAGCAATACATATAATAATGTAAACCTTTGTATCATGCAACCTGGCCACCTCTATACTTCATTTTCTCTCTTAAATCAGTAAAGCAATTTCTTGAACTTACTGCATGGCTACTCAGAACCATCCAATGTCATGACTTATTTTATAACTAAGCCTCTACTTAATCAACATTAGACATCTCTTTTTCTTACTATCTAGTATTTACATTGAAAATGTTGGCAAGTGTTGAAACTGAGGCAGTAGAAATGTGGTTTGCATTTAAAAAGCAAACCTGTGTTCACTGACACCTTCCTGCACAATTACTTTCTTGTGTGAACCTTTTGGGTTTGTGTTTCTTTTCATCCAGGTTGCACAAGGTGGATGAATATGATCAGGTGACTGTGTCCCATGAGGTTAGTACATACCACACAACATGAAATCAGGCTTCCAAACTTCGCCTGAAGTAAATGGAAGAAGAGCTGACTTAGACATTTTACTTTAATCTGTCTTGTTACTTAAAATTTTTCATTCCTACTTCAAATTTATGGCTCAAATTTTCAGTATAGTTGTTCTCTCCCATATCATTGTAATCTGCATTAACTATATCACATCTGGAAAGAAGCAAACATAAATCAGGAAGATTGTTTCTCAATCTAGACATGAAGAAGCAGGGTTACTTTCCCAGAGCCCCCAGAGACTGTACCCAGTGGAGGCTGAAAAAGAACTTAAATCTTCTGCATCCCAGGTGAGTCCCAACCAGTTGATTACATTCCCTCTCTGCCTGAGTGCTATGCGATCAAAAGTAACTTCAAATCTACTCTTTCAGTAAAAGTATATATATTTTTAAATATTAATGTCACACCACTTCTAGCAATGGCAGCTGTGTTATCATTATTTCAGCACAAAAGCAACGTACAGCCCTTTCTCCTTCTGAAAACTACTGCAGCTCTGTGGATGTCTAATGGCTAGCCACTGCTCTTTTATGAGATGGACATCAACAGATAAAATATGATATCTGATTACAAGAAGATTTCAACTTTCAGCTATAAAAAATTTCCATTCCTTGTGGTTGTGAAGTAAGCTCAAAAAGCTGAGCTGAATGAAAACTGACACAGGAACAAAATGAAAGAGAAGAAAAACACTTCTACATTGTAAATTCTTCTACAGGCTGACTTTAACCTGCTAGTAGAAGTCTGGTACAAGTTGATTAGGAATCTAACAAGCACCTGATCAAAAATGGTAATAATTGCTAGCAAGCAAAAACTAGAGCTCTGTATACAGAAATGATTCCTTACATCAGCAAACGGGCTCTTTTTGAACTCTGAGCTCAAACACCTTCCAAACTTCTCCATTAAAGCCAAGAATTTTGAGGACCACAGTTTTCCCTTTAATTATTTTTTAATAGAAAAAACAAAAAGGGCTTCCAGAAAAGGATCTCCTGGAAGTTCAAAAATACTGTTCACTGGAGTTCATTGCAGCAAGTCAGGTTGTACTTGGTACATTAAAGCAGAGCATTAAAGAGAGAGTTAGCAGAAAATACAGGGAGACAGAGATCCTTAACTGGGTAGGACCTGCACAGCACCAAAGCGATCAACAAAGAATCCAATTCGGACATGGTGAAGACTCTTTTAAGACGTTGCTTCTTATTTTCCTTTGATATACAAACATGGAAGCACAAGATTAAAGCTACACATTTTTTTTGTAAAAAGCATACAATTATAATATCTCATGCAAAATATCGCTCAGCTTCAGGGGCCTGAGTCACATCCTAAACCTTAGGTACGTATGAGAACTTAATAATTCATTTGCCTTTGTACTCAAGACAAAGCCTTATTTCTCATAAGCGTCAGGATATTCTGCAGAGGGACTTCAAAATTATTGAAAAAACATGCACAGCAGAAGCATGCTTATAGATCACCATAAGTGATCTGCGTCAGGAAAAAAAAAGAGTTCTGCAAAGAAGTATCCCCTCAGCTAAATGAAAATCTAACATGTTTATTCCAATAACTCTGAACTTCTTCTGGTCAGATTATTCCATGCAATAAATTTGGAAAGAATCACCCCTAAAAAATTAACTGGTCTTACTAAGTATCTCTGAAAACATATTTTAAATCTAAAACATATCTGCAAAGAGAGATGAACTTGGCACAAGGATTCTGAATATTTTCCTAATAGCTGAGTGTCTGGAATTATTTCAATGTAAGTGAACATCAATAACAAAAGACTTCAAGGGCAGTAAGCTAGAATTTCCCCCTCTCTTTTTTTTCTTCATAATACTTCATGTGTAATGAACCTAAGAAACAAGAATAAATTAATATGTATTAACACTTTGAAAAATAATTCCTTTTATCTAGTCAAAGGCGTTAAAATTGCTGCAGGTATGCATGTTACTATCTGAATCATTAGTAATATGAAAAAATATATTTGTAAAAATTTAGTGCTATTTAAGTGTTCTTTTGTTACCAACTTCAAAGAATTTTAAATAAATTTAATAAATTAGTAAATATAATCTGCCAAAGAAAATCTTAATGATCTGTTTTCATACTGTGTTTCACAGAGTTTTGTGTGTCCAGAGACAACATGAAACAATTCTGATGCTCAGAACTTAAAGGAGCAAATGATTAAGGATACATCTGCTGACAAATCTATCCTCTGTTCCCTGGTCAGATGGGCAGATTCAGTGTTAAACATTACAAAACCAGAATCGTAGTGTCTTCTCCTCCAAATCCCTTTCATTAAAATGCACAAATTGCAAAGCAGAAAACTGGAAAGTCACTTCCATTGTCTTGTGCATCCCCTCCTGATATTGAGTCGGATTCTAGTTCTACATTTATAAATTCTCTTGGTCTGATCCATTTAACCTTAATTCATGGTCAAAGACAAGCCCCTGTTCTGTGGGATTTTCATCTTGAACTCATGAATAGTCTCACATACAGTGTGATTTCTTTGAAGAAAAGATAATCAGCATTATATGGGGTCACCCCTTCAATTGATCTCTTATTTATTTATTTATTTATTTTAGGCATTTGATTTGAGTCTGTTCTGTGCCTTCTGCTGGTGGGAATATGCAAAAAAACCCCAACCAACCAACCAACCAAAAACAATCAAATTAAATGCAGCTGGTTCTAATCTGCTGATAATTCAATCTACATGCATCCCTAGCTTTAACATGGAGCAAGTCATCTGTAAAATGTTAAGTTCCATTAGAAGACACAAATCTAGTTTTAAACCAGACCTGAGCCAATCAATATGATTTTTCTTCTTTGATCCTTGTATTTTCTAGAATAATGGCAAGAAACCAAACAAATGTCACCACAAAATTTCCCCAAGCCGGCATGCAGTCTTAAAACTACCAGCCACTCATTTTGATTAGGGGCTTCACTGCTGATAGTTTCTCTGTGCACCATATGCATTCCCGTGGTGATTCAAATTCTTCTGCAGAAGTGAACTCAGAAGATAAACAGTACTTGCAAACATTTATCAGCAACAGGGATACTACAAAGAAAACACATATATTTTCTTCTATCATATATATATATGTCCCTCCTTGCTTTTCTTAGATGAGAACTAGACCAAATTTGTTTAAATAACTAGTGTAGAAGATACAGGAACCGAGCAAAGAAGAAGTGCTGAGAAAGTCCAGCCAATTTTACATACACTAAAAGCATTTTTTTCATATTGGATGTTTACATTGCATTCAAACTGTGTTCATTTCAGAGTCTCACATTCCAGCTATAGTTTCACTAGCATTTACAGCTGAGAGTTTGTGCTAATAAATAAATAAATATAGTGGATTACTTTAGAAGGAAATTAGTTCTGATGACAAATGCCTAATTTTATTAAGCATCTCTATGAGTTGTGGAGTTTTCCTCCAACTGAGATGCATATTCTTGAGTCAGTATTCTCATTAGCCTACATTTATTTATGTGAGGGCGAAGAGAGCAGGGACGGGCACTTTCGCTGCAGCAGGGTTGTGTTTCGATGTTGCTTGGGAGTCTAGATGGGTAGACAAAGAAAACAAGGCAAAAAGGTCTAAAGTCACTGGTTGTTCATCCCACACCTTCTCCCCTTTCTCCACAGTGGTAAAAAATTCAGGCAGATTCCGCCCTTTGATCCCCTCTGGACTTGTGATGTGGCGTCGCAGAATGAGTGGAAAAGGTTTTATGGTGCCACCAGGTACGTGGTCGGGAGAGATGACCCCCCTGTCACTCACAGCACTGCAGCACGCTGTAAGGGACACAGTCAGGGAGGGACATGGCTCAGATGCATTCTCCATAGATCTCCTTGGCTGCCGAACCTTACCTTGAGTGCCTTAAGCACAAAGTATTGTAGCTATCAGACTGAACTGAGGAAAATAAGGGAAACAGATCAACTCCCCCTTTCCACTGCTTGACTGTAGAAAGAACATTTAAATCAGATTTTGTTCTCCATAAATTATAATAGTTGGAAAAGCAAAACATAAAACAGCTCACAATTGCTTTCCATATGAAGCAAAGCTGGAGATATCTCTAAATCCTTTGATTTGGCAGAGAAATATAGTATGTATAGCCAATATAGTTTAAGTCTGATGCATAGTTTACTCCAAAAAGGAATATCATTCGTTATCGTGCATGCTTCAGTCAAAGCATGCAGAGATAGAGAAAGAGCAAAAAAAGCTTTCAAAGGTCTCCAACCACAGGAAGAGCTCTGCAGCTTTGAAGTCACCAGGAGAGCATATGAAATCTTTGAGTTTAAATATGAAACAAAGAACCTTCAAAAAAATCACCATCAGTTGTGAACTGAAACTGGAACAGGCAATCAACCCAGCAGGGCAGTTTGGGCCAAAAAATTCTCTATATCCCATATCAGAAAAGTACACGCTGAAAGAATTTGCAGAGGAAAGAGAAAAAAGGGTTTTATAAACGGCTCCGAAGGACTGGGGCTGCCTGTTCAGAAATGTAGTAAAGGAAGCTACAGACAACTTGGCATCTGCCCAGGCAGTGAATAACGTACAGGAAGAGTGAAAAAACCCTTCACATAAGCACATCCATCAAAGCAGAGGGATCTGGAAACTTGCTCAAACAAGGTATGAAAGGGCAGTGTTCACTGTGTCACAGGACTGGCCAACTCGTGACATTTTTTCTAAATGTGACATTATCTTGACCCAAAATTCCTCTTCTGGTCAGTTTTGAAGCCCTACTGGAAACTTGCACTTGTGGAAATACCAGGAAATACCTCCCTCAGCTACTGTTTAAACAATGAAATCATGAGAACCTGGAAGCTAAAAATGAAAATTTGGTCTATAATGCAAATCTCATCAACTTCAGCAATACTCATTTCTGAAAAAAATACTATTTTCTTCCTGTTTTGACAAGCTCTGTGACTCTATTTCTTTACCTCATGATGCTCAGCCTGAAATTTTCTTTAATTCTGTGTCCCGTCTTCCCTGAGCCACAAGCGCATTCTTCATGTCTAGAGCTGTGGTCATCACTGCTGACAGATTCTGACGGAGAAGAATGTTTTGGAAGCAGAAATGTTCACCAACATTACTTGTAAAACCAAATAAAAAGACTGAGTTGCACCTTCCTTCTTCTCTAGTATGATTTCTCAAGCATAAACCATATAACAGGACAAAAGATAGTACAGGGCCGGCCCAGAGAGACCTGGCCCACAGAATACCTATCCAGGCTGAAGTACACAGATACTGAGAACACATTCTTAAAAGGAAAAGCAATTTCATGTCTTTCCTATTTTCATGACCAACCACAAAACCTGATAGTCAATAAATAATTTGAAGGCTATCCATCAAAACAGGGAAAGAAAAAACAAAAGAGGGGGGAGGCAGGGGGATTTGGTTGTACCTTGTCTCTCTTGCTGCCATCTGCTGTTTTCATGTGGAAGCATGGAAAGTTTCAAATAAATGCCATGATTTTTCTCTCTCTGAGCCACATTAGCCTACCCAAAATTTGGCAAGATTTCACGGATCACATGTAAACATATACATTCACACTGACTTCATGCATTCAGTGGTTCCAGAAAGTATCGAGCATAGCTACCTTCTTTGCAGAGTTATTAGCAGTAGCTGCTGTTACTTAATACTAATAGAGCCACACTGGTTGGAGCTGCTCGAATGGACCTGCCAGAAAGACAACACGTGGCAGAAAAGGTTGGCGCTTACCTCCATGAATGAAATGTTCTACAGAAGTTGCTCCATTAATCCTACAGGCACAAAAGTGCTCTAGGCATGCACTGTACGAGCTGAGGGACTGCAAGGGTTTCCTTGTTTAGTAAGAATACACTATATGTCCTAACAGGTGAGATAGCTTTTGTGAGTTATTTTGTGTGTGTCTTTGTTTGGAAAGTGCCTGATAAAAAAAAAACAAAAAACAAAAAAAACACAAAGCAAACAAAAAGATATTTTGTGACAGCGACAGCTCTGTCCTAGGATATTTTTCTATCAAGAGGAAAGAGAATCAATGCTATGTATGATTTTTTTTTCCAATTTTTAAATACAATTATATAAGTAAAATTAGAGGCAAAGCTTTTATTTTCCTAGATCTTTATTCAGTCCCAATTCTTTATTCAGTCTGGAAAATATTCCTTTACTTTTGCTGCCCATTTCAGGGCTTTTTGACATGAATTCCCATTTGGGGTAAAACGAAAGGTTGGTCACTTCTGCCGAAAAGCAAAGAAAGCAGATTAATAGGGCAAATAATGTATTCATTCTGGTGTATTATATACTTTCTATGAGTACATTTTAATTGGATGCCTTGCATAAATGGAATGTAAATGTGTCTACAGAACAGCATGTGTCTGGTGCTTTAAAAGCCAAAGTTCAACTCCTGATGTCATTAATCAGGAACTATAATTTGTAAATGTAGGGTAGGTAATGGAAATTAAAACAAATGTTCTTTATTAACTAATTCTTCAGGCACAGGTAAATCTATTTTATAGGAGGTTCATTGACCTTTGCTGCACACCGTACGCTTAAGGCTGCCTTCTTATGAACTAGTTCACATAAATATACTTGACTAGAGAAAATCAGGACTATCTGCAGGAGGGGAGAAGCTAGATCTGCCAGAGACATGCTTGCAGGGATCATAGTGCAAGAATTATATTTGAGTCTTTGCACTCTGTCTAAATGACTTTGAAGTCTGTATCAAATCAGGTCATATTAAGCCAGGACACATGTTTAAATGAGCACTAGGAAGATAAGACTAGACTTTTTATTTTCTTGATTGCTGGTGATAGTTCTCTCTATATTCTGCATGACCCATCTTGGAAATGCAGTAATGGCATAAGTCTGTTCAACAGCCTGGCAGAAGCCTTCTCCTGACACATCTACATTTTCTACATTTTCTCATGGAGTAGGAAAGTAAGTGCCAGTTTCTGCACTTCGTGCAGAAAGTCCCAGTGCCCAAATGCTCACACCTACATTGCTAATATATGGAAAGCAGACATGAACATCATTGCAAAATTCATATTATTGAATTAACATATCAATATCTCCAGTAATCTGTCCACACCAACAATATTGTTACCTTATTAGAACATATTTGTGCCTATTAGACAGGCACAAGCAAAGACAGGCATTTTAAACCAACTTGAAATGTTGCAGCGATGGTGTCGGTCAGGTCTCCAAGAACTTTTCACTAATATGCAATGACTCTGTCCTAAATCCTTATGTGTTAGTGCTCCTTAGCTAAGTGTGTCCAGCTCTCTTGAAAGTAAGCTGGAACTTAAAAAAAAAAAAAAAATACCTGATGATGCATTGATTCCAATCAGATATGGGAGGACTAGTGGACACAACCGCAGCATCCACCAGCTTGATGTAAAGTCTGCATCAGGAAGGTCTTTCCTGAAGAAAATCCTTAGTTTTTCGTGAGAGAGGAAAACATACATTTGATGCAGCAAAAGTCTTTTCTGAGGTTACGTCTCGCTGTCATAGCTCAAATGCTTTGCAATAATTAATTTTTAGGAAAATTCAAAATCTAAAAAGCAGGACAAAACCATAGGCATGGAAATCTAGCATTTGAGGTCAGCTTTGCAGACAGTTGGATCCTAGTCAGTCTTTCCTTTCATATCTGAATCTGCTTTTAATCCTCACATTTCACATTTCTTGATAGATGGACTCAAAATGGGAATACAGTTTCTTCCCACTTCATTTCCATTTAGCGTACGGATGGCCTGCGTGTGTTTCATTCTCCAGCCCACACTCTTGCATTAGTATCTTTGCTGGCATTCTCTGTCTAGGAAAGGGAGAGTGATCCTTGCACTGCTCACTGAACAGGGGTGCTAATTTTAAAAGAATTTAAAATTTCTTTTAAATTTCTTTTTAAAGACACCATCCATTTTAAAAGAAACCACCACACACTTGCCCTACTAGTAACCAAACAGTAAGATGGTTGTCACAGCCTAAAAAATGTAGAAATGCAAATGGGAAAGCATCACAAACTCCCAGAGGGGAAAAAAGCAAACACAGAGGCAGTTTATTGCAGAGCAGGAATAACTGAAAGACAATAAAAGATGCCTTAAACCGGGCATAATGACAAGTCAAAAGAAAAACAAAACTTCCTAAAACATGCCTGCTCACTTTTACTCTGGGGCCGGCAGCAGGCTGCCCGCCTGTTTTAAAATTGATGTGTCACAGTTAAGGAGCTGCATAGCAATGTATCACTGCGCGGCAGGCACATCCTTGCCCTGACAAACAGCTCAAGGGCAGTAATAGTTTAAACAGAATAATGTGGAGGGGTGAACAGCACTGATGAAGAAGGATCTCTGTGAGTCTATTTATTCATACGTACACATGCACTCAAGGAATGTGGAGGCCACCTAGCCATTGTACATAACGATCCACATAAAACACAAGCTGCAGGAGATGTTTCGACAGTCAGAAAAAAAAAGGGGGGCGCAAAAAACACCACCCATAATGTTAATGTATTTTGTCCCCCAGGGGGTTCCCATAACCTCTTCAGTCTAAAAAGTGATTTATTTTCTAATGGTTTTAACACTTACTAGTTAACATCCCTGGTTAACATATCTAACCCGCTAGCTTTAACATTTGCTATTTTTCCTAGGTGGAGAGGACAGAAAGAAGCTCATCACAGTGCTCCCAAGTATAAGAGCATAAGCTGAAGCACATTCTTTCCTGAGGCCGGGAATAAAACTCATCCTAATGCAAATGGCTGAAAAAAAGCTGGAGCACCAATTCATGTTTCAGCTGAATTCTTACCCTAGCACTTATGTAAGACATTAGACTTTTACAGGGCTTGGACCAAAATATAAATTTCATCAGGAGCTCACTAATTTGAGAAAACAACTGAGTGTGCACTTTGGTAGAACAAACCAGACCATTTATTCATTAGGGACAGAGGAAGCATGGTTAGATTTTTTTTTTCTTCAAATTTCTCTATTTAAAATAATCCAAAGAGAAATAAAAGATCAGAATGATTTTTTTTATCCACTTCTGCAGTTAAAATGCTGTATAAATGCTCCTCTCATTAGAAAAAAAGAATCTCATACACAAAGTTCCAATCAGCTCTGCTAGAATTCTATGTTTTCAAATGCTCATAATTGCATTGTGTCTGCTTGTTCCCCATCAGGGCTGGTGAATGAATTAGCACGAAAGCTCAGTTATTTTCAATTTTTTTTTTCTTATCCACTCATTTCTAGGAGGCTGCCATTTTATAAATAATGTTAATGTAATGAGGTGGAATTTAGCTTAAGCTAGCAGGCTGCAGGTTCTGCATTTGAAGCAAAATGCATGTTTAATAAGGACCTCAGGAAATTACACAGGTTCTTGCCAAAGTTTCATTAATAACTTGGAGTCGCAATTTGGGGATAATTAATAAAAAGCAGCAAAGGCAAGCTCGATCTTTCAGGAAGCTGGTGCTGAGCACTTTCTCAAAAGAAAAACATCACTGTTGAGTGTCCATAATTGAGGCCTTTACAAGTCGTTAGAACCTTTACAAACTAGACATTTTCTGACCCTTGGTAGCTGCATTTATCTTATTAAAAAAAAGACCTTACTGAACAATTGGGAATTGCCTTTGCAGACTGTGATTGAAATTTGCCATGAACTAAGTAACTAAATAACTGAACATGTAATAACTGAACTAAATAACTGAACATGTGTAGAAGTAAATCAAAGATCAGCTACGTGGAGCTTTCATAGTCAAACCTATTTCTTTATGACATTTTCTTTGTGCTACTCAACAATGAAGCAGCAGCGTTAATAGAAATAAGATTATGACCCATCCTAATGCAGAAAAAAGTCCACCTAAAACAGAGTTTAGCCACTTGAAACCTCCATGAAAACACCTATCTTCTTGTCTGAAAATACAATTTCTGCTGCTTCTTTACGTGACAGTGGAGGAAGACCAGGACACTGTTGGGCACACCTTGGCTACACAGACCTCTGGGAATACTTTGCAGAAACTGAAGATTTCTACAGAACTGGAGGGATTTTTCCCTTTCCTCTCCTGTTTGCTGTGAAATAGCGCTTAATTTGTACATTTAGCTGCCAGTTCACTCGCATCAACATTCAATCAGAGGAGGATATTCAGCAACGTTGACAGAAAATGCTTGAAATTTTTCAGTACGAAAGACCTGCTATCTTCTCAAATGAGCTCCTAAGAGCTAGCATGATGTTGGTTTGTCCTGTTTCGTCTTTCTGTACTGCGGGGAAGCCCCGTAAACACTGAAGTCAAGCAGGTAGATGGTACTTCGAGGACACTAGCTCCTAACCTTTACTTCGCAGCAGCAGCTAGGGGTCTTTATTGAAATCTGCGAGGACAAACAATTTGGTTAACAAAATCAACCCCACTTTCAAAACCTTATGGCAGATTTTAGGTGAACAGAGGTTTAGTACAAGCCTGGCACTCAGCTGCCAAGTCAAACACAGTCGTTGTCTGACGCTGATGTCTCTCGAGCTTTAGTCAAACCGCTGTCCAGCCCGTGGTGGCCCAGCCAGTGCCCACAGCAAGGCTCCTACCAGCTCCATCGCATCCAGCACCGCCTGTGCTGACTCAGGCACTCAGATAATTTATTGGGGACAAAATCTAGGCTTTTTCTGTGGGGAGGGAAAATCCCAGCCCAGAAAGGAGGAGTTCAGAGGCTCCGTGCTGGAGGTAAGTGGGGCAGACCCTCTGCAAGCCAGGAAGGAGTAACTTAATCCACCTCTAGGTTAGGCATCAAATTATTTTTCCCTTACATCAGTGACCCCAGGGAACTTCTTATAACTTGAGCTTCACTTAGGAGGATTAGCAACATCCCAGGCCTCATGGTAAACCGATAAACTTGCTCCTTGTCAGAACCAGGAGCCATAAGGACCCCTAGATACCTGCGAAGGAGCAGCACCTCAGACGAGAGCTCGACAGGGCTCGGGGAGAGATGCTCAACCCTACGGGTGCAGGAGGCTCAGCTGGGGCAAATTGCAGCAGCCGGTGACCGCCGCACATCTGGGCCCTCGCCATAAAGCAGCAAGGTAAAGAGGTTTTTCCTTCAGATGTTTCCACTCGGGTGCAGGAAATCGAGCCCCATCGTGCGTAATAGGATACGAGTGCGGTAGGAAGAGGCCTCTTTCTGATGGATAAACCGAAGCAGCTCAAAGGTTTGGACTCCCGACTCCACGTACAAGAATCTCAGCAATTTTGCTTTCAGCGGTTAATCGTGTTCACGTTTCCCCTGTGGAAAAATGCTTAAATGTAATTTATATTCAAGCCACCAAAAAGTTATAAACAATTCCCAGGCCGAGCGGTGCCAAACTATGTCAATTTAAAACAAAGGTATTCTTAACCAAAAGCATTGTTCAAAAACCTGTAGTCTCAAGCAAATGTGCCAGGGATGTGAAAAAATGGGGGAAAATAAGGGGAAAATATTTCTTTCAAAAGCAGACTAAGAAACTCAGGAAAGTACATAGCCTCCGCTGTGCATGTCACAGCACCTCTTCTAGTGGTTCATATTTTCCATAACTTTCTTCTTGTACGACGAGGCACCACAGGTACGTCCAGGCTGGTGTAATGCAGCATTGTGCCGTGAAGCTGCTCACACCAAGCTGACGTACCGGAGCTGGAAAAGCGGCTCATGCTGCTTCGCCCTGCACCAGCGCAGGCCTTTTCAATACTTTTTTGCATCAAACTGATGTGAAATTCTTCTATTGCACTTGTCGTTTCCTATTTGCAGCTGGCAAATGTAATAATGCACTGGATGTCCAGCTGATGTCCAGCTGATGTGAGATGTCTACATCTAGGTTTCTGCTTTTGAATCTCTGTCATCCAGAATACAGGCATTAAAGTCCTTAAACGTTACACAGCTCCCCCCTCCTCCATGCTTGGCACTGGGTACTACACACACACACACACAAACACACACACACACATACACACATATATATGTGTATATCAAAGGTAGGAAATTGTATTGTCCTTAGGGTTTGCACCTGGAACTGTAGTGCTGTTTTCCAGTCTACATGCTGTAAATTAAGTGCCTGTCTGAAACCTACAAAAAACTTTTTTTTTTGGTTCAGTCTTACATTATTTTACTCAGCAGCCAAATCCAATTGTTAAAGGCAATATTCATACACCCATATATGTATTTACCGCTGACATTTTTCTTAAAACTCTGCTTGGGTGTTGTTTACACCACAATTATATCTGTTGTCTACACCGCAAACAAACCAATAAATAAGCTAACACCTCAAACAAAACCCTGCCTAAATCCGGGCAGTATTCAGGACTGAGAGGTGACATCATTT